>CAUDMG010002905.1:1279725-1665930 GCA_958450375.1 Homarus gammarus | reverse complement strand
GAGGAAATACACCCTTGAAGTGATCAAAGTGGTGCTCGTACCTGTGAAATCATGCGTTGGTTCAACTGTCCCGAATCAACCATACGTTCCCTTAAGAAGAACAAGGAAGCCCTAACTACTGCTGTGAATATATTCTCAAGATTTTCTAGTAGCAGAACATTCTCCGATACTTCACAACGAAACCTACTGTTAGTTATCACAGAACATTACCTTCACAAGTGGGTGGAAAGAAGAAACCGTGAGCAAGGCGACCTGTCTGGGCCACACATATGGTATCAGGCACGTGTTTATTATGCTGCAGTTGAACAGAAGAAACGTGTTGACTCTCCGCCACCGTCCAATGCTTCTGTTAATTGGTTGGCTGCCTTAAAGAAGCGTTATGAAGTCAAGTTTTCCCAACAACATGGGGGGGAGAGCATCGGCTGATGTCATAGCAGCAGAAAAATATCCACCTGTCTTTTAAACTCTTGTGAAAGAGCTGGAAGCACTCACCTAAGAGCACTTTCATTGCCAAGGATGAAAAACATGCAAGGGGTGTAAAAACTTCAAAAGACAGGATTACAGTTTTATTCACAGCTAATGCAAGTGGTGAATTCTTGATGAAACCCCTGGTTGTTAACTGTGCTGCCCGTCCTAGAGCCTACCGTCATTCCAATATTTCACAGCTCAATGTTTATTGGATGTCCAATAAGAAAGATCGGGTTACAACGTCTTTTATGCACCGATTGGTTTGACAAGCACTTTGTTCCTGACGCCCAACAGCACTGCCGGAGGAAGAACATTGACTTCAAAGTGATCCTGGTGATGTACAAGTTATCTTCCTTCCTCCTAACACCACATCGCTTCTGCAGCCACTTGACCACGAATTCATCAGTAATGTTAAACTGTTACTATCAGTCACTATAAAGACTTTCGTTAGCAGCCAGACTCATTAGTTGAGTTACAACAAATTGAGGCAGAACTCTCTGACAGTGACCAGGCTCTACCAGCTAACCAGGAGGAGAAGATGGTAGACGACCTGACTCCTAGCACTTCGCCACCCTGCAACCATGAAGTGTTATCAGTTTGTGAATTTTGGAAGAAATATAATATTAAAAATGCAGTGGACTGAATTGTTGAGGCATGGAGTAAGATTAATGTTGCAACAGTGCTACACGCATGGAAGCCTTTGTTCGCTAACTCCGAGATAAGTGGGGCAGAACAGACCGCGGCAAGCGGAGAGAGGCAGTCCATGGCGGCAACACTAATGGACACAGCGGAGGCAGCACACTCAGTCCCAGCACTGGGTTTTTCAGATGTTCAGGTTGAAGATTTGCAAGAAGTCGTTTATCAACATCAGCAGCAACTGACAATTGAAGAAATGTTGGAGGATGATGAAGAACAAGAAGAACAGCAACCAACATGAGAGGATGACGTTAAGCTTGGTGAACCTACAACACGCCAGCTGACTGAGTTGCTCACAAACATGGCACGTCTCAGTGAACAGCTAGAAGAATACGATACCAGGCTTCATCCTCGGAACCTTATGTGCTCTGCCCTTGATAAGGGTATGGAGGAATATAAGGCCTTGTACATGTCCCGTGTTAATGCTCGTCAGCAGGCCCTTATTACTCGGTACCTGTGCAAGGCCCAGCCTGTTAATGCCTTGGCAAGCATCGCTTTAGGATGATGATGGCACCACCGATGATGATGTTGAATTGTTGGGTGACTTACTGGTGGAAGAGCTACCTCAAGACTTTGAGGGATTTGATGCTGAGGTTAGAGGAGGTGTAGAGGAGGGAGGACGCAGTAACCAGCCCTCCCTACCTCAGAACCCATCAACCAGCCCCATCAAGCTTATTTATACGTATTTCAGTGTCACTCGTTTGCGATTTTAACTTTCGCGATACTAAAACCTGTAAAAATTAGTTGCGAAACATGAGATCCTACTGTAATCTCCAATTGTAGGGTTGGTGGTGTGTTATCCAATCTGGATGTGAGTAAGGTGCATGGACCAGACGGAATACCCCCTCACCCCTCATGTTCTGAGGGGGTGTACTGAAATTTTGGCCCCTGTGCTTGCTCGCCTCTTTTTCCTTTGCCTCAAAACACAAACTTTTCCATCTTCTTGGAAGCATGCCTCGGTTCAGCCCATCCCGAAGAAAGGTGACCATTCTAATCCCTCTAACTATCGCCCCATTGCTCTAACTTCATCCCTCTCTAAGATTTTTGAAACTACAGAAGAACATCGATTTAAAACGATTCAATTTAAGATTATTGATTTAAAGCGGCACCCACAATTAAGGACACTTTTGATTTAAAGCGAATCTTTCCTATTTTGCACGAGTCAATCTGGTGCATCATATTTTAAATTTCGCGCCTAATGTTTCTCTGGGCACGCTACACTGTCCTAAGGGCAAAGCTGTACTGTACATGTACTCAAAATAATGTACTAAATGTTTACTAAAATTTTTGTCTAGTGCAAACTATAGCCTGATTATATTCAAATTAATCACTATCTTATAAGAATTCCAGCAATGTAAATTAGATTCTCCCCTGTCACTTCTGTGACATTTTAAAAACAAAAAACTAAAACTCAATCTAAAGGATATAAATTAAACAAAAAATATTTCACTAGACCTTCGGCCCCAACTGTCAAACGTGTCACTGTCACCTCTTCCCCCCCCCCCCCCAACCTTCCCAGCCAGGGTTTGGTGGTTATAGGCTTACAGATTTTATCATATATAATATCACAGACTAAAGTTAGGAGAATATAATTTGCATTGCTAGAATCCTTGCAAGGCAGCGAATAATTTGAATATAAACGTCATATATTTTGCACGAGATAAAATTTTTAGCCCTTTGTAATAAAATTAATTAAAGCTACAATTTGTATGTCTAATGCAAATTATAGCATGTATATTGTAGAGTTTCGTGATATAATGTTGTCTAGCACTCAGGATGGATGGAAACTCTAAGGTGGTTTTCTTATATAATATAAGTTATATGGTAGACAGTCTGGTGCTGGAGGTGCCGTGTGATGAGGAGCTGCTCAGTTGACACGTTCGGTGAGTAGCGTGTTGAAGGAGGTAGGTGTGCAGGAGCTTCGTTAGAGAAGATGTTGCCTGTTGTTGGCCTCCAGGTTGAATGAGAACGGGACAGCGAGGAGCTTGCTTGGAAGAGGTGTTGCTTGTTCAGGAACCGAGAGCAGAATAAGAGAGCTGGTTGGTGAGGACGCTCAGAGAAGGACAGCTGGTGGGTCGCCATGCTCGCCGGCGGGAGCGAGGACCGCCAGGCAGGCGGAGGAGAAGCGAAGGCCGCCAGGCAGCGGCGGAGGAGGAGGTGTTGCATGTTCAAGAAGAGAGGCCAGAATGAATCTCAATGGAGAGACAGAGCTTATATACACAGCAGCCATGAGTCATGGTGGGAAACCCCGGGAAGTAGCCGGTCTTTTGGCTCCGTTGCTAGGATACTGTGGCATCTGGTGACGCCCGCCCCGGGCCGCTCGTTTGGTTGCTAGGGAAGACGTAGCAGGTGGCATTCAGCTACGCAGTTGTAGGGGAGACGTCCACTACAATATATTCAAACTAATCACCATCTTATAAGAATTCCAGCAATGTTAATTATATTCTCCCAGGTCAGTTCAGTGTCATTTTATAAGATAAAAACTTAAAGTTACTCTTAATGACAGATAAATAAATAAGCACTAGACCTTGGCATCAACTGTCAAACATATCACCTCACCTCCCAACCCACCCACATCTTCCCAGCCAGTAAACAGACCATTTCGCATCCTTTAATTTTAGCTGTGTTGATTTATGAGTGTTTCCTTTAACATAATACAGGTTCAACAAAAATCAATATTTTGTTTATTCTAGGAGATGGGCTGTTGTGCATCTGGGTAGACTGTCAGTCTTTTTAGTATTTTGTGCTCTCGAGTACCAAACTAAATTATCCATTGAAACAACACTTTGATTTAGTGCGAATTCGGTTTAAAGTGACCTCTCTTGGAACGTATCTCGTGTTATATCGACGTTCTACTGTATCTTCACCTCTCATTTTCTCAGTCGCCTTGAATGCCTTTCTCTTTTGTCATATCACCAGTATGGCTATCACCAGGTGAGATATACTGTTGAAACTGCACCTATCTTTGGTCATCCTCTCTTAGGGATTATGAGGAAACTCGTCATGACCCTCGACATCACTAAAGCATTTGACAAGGTATGGCACAAGTCTTTGCTTTCTAAACTTCCCTCTTATGGTTTCTTTCCTCCACTTTGTTCTCTAATTTTTCTAGCTTCCTTGAGAACCGATCCATGGCAGTTATTGTCCAGGGATCGATCTGTTCTGTTCATTCACCTACTCCATTTTTTCTTTTTATCGATGATTTGCTTCACACTACAGTACTACTAATTCTATCCAGTCATACTCTGATGATTCTACTCTTCACTCTTCTCATTTTCCCCTTCCCCTTAACCTTCAAACTAGATCCGTTTCTAGAGCTGATATCGTTACATCTATCAATGAAGATCTATGCAGTATCTCAGAATGGGGAGATAGAAATTTGGTTAAAATCAATAGTAATATAACACAATACACTGTATTTACCAATTACACTTTCCAAAATAGAAGACCTCCCCCCAATCACATTTCAGGACGCCCTGCCTCTAATATGTCATGGAAGCCACACATGCACAACATTGCTAAAGCTGCCTCCCGAATGCTGGGAATGCTGTACAGATGCTGTAGCTACTTCACTCCTAAGCAGTTAGCTTTATAAGGGATTCATGTGTCCTAACTTGAAGTACTGCTCTCATATCTGGGGTGGTTTTGTCTAACTGTTACATAGGGTGGAATCAAAGGCATTTCTTCTTATTAACACTCCGCCTGTGTACCGCCAGCAAAGCAGTGGGCTTGTAACACTCATCTTGCCACATCTTACATAAATTTTCTTTGTAAAACTCTTGAATAATTGTCATGCATATCAGAGCATGAGGTTTACTACTCTTCCCTGTTGAAAACTTTGCATTTTGCATGTCAGACAAATTTATGCATATTTGAACAGTAAGGCTCTCTTTAGGCTGATGTCATATACTGTACAATGCCACTACCTCCAGGAATATCAAAAGGGGGAGGGGAGTCCAAGAAGTTGTGGGTAGGGTAACATGGTGAGTACAGCGACCCCACCCAGGGAGGTGGGGGGTGCTGTAAGCCCCTTGAAACTTTATGGGAATCTGAATAGCATCATGGGCATTTTGAGGCCATTATGAAGCCATGTGCACTTGATGATGTAGAAAAGAAAGATAAATAATAATGAAATACATAAATAAAAACAATGAAAGAAAGAAACAATAAATAAGTAAAATGAAATCTATAAGATAAAGTTGTGGGGTTCAGTATTGTTTGGTTCACACTCAGGATGGGATGGAGAAAGGAAACTCACAATGTGCTCTCTATATACATGTTGTATTGGATGTACAATGCAGCTTGGTGCTGGGAAGGCAGCATGGTTACAAGCGTGATGTAGAGAGAGCTGGTTCGTGAGGATGCTCAGAGAAGGACAGCTTGTGGGTCGCCATGCTCGCCGGCGGGAGAGAGGACCACCAGACAGGCGGAGGAGGAGCGAGGTGTTGCTGGCTGCGGCTGTAGGTAGAAAGAGAGAGATCACCACGAGGTCAGGTCTAAAATAGCGGGGGTAGGCGTGGCTTAACAGTTGACCCCCGCTCCGTGATGTATGGCGGCGCTGGTTGACCTAGACCACGAGGCATACACTGGGGAATTGGTGGGGTCGGCTAGGCAGCGACAAACACCGTTTGTAGGGGAGAATTCCACTACAAAGTAATAAGCATCCTGAAATAAAGGCCTAGAAAAGTATAGAAAAGAAAATAATATAACAGAAAAGAAGAGAAACAGAAGACAGAAAACAACAAAATTATATATAAAAGAAAAAATACCTCCTCTTACACATATGCATTAATTTAAAAAGTTAGTGAAATAAAAATATAACAAAAAACATTTATTAAATCCCCCCGTACCCCTTGCAACATGTCTTCTCTGAGGTTTGTTTACATTAATGTTTAAAGGAATCATGGCCTCAGCTTGAGGAAGATTATGAAACTTGATCTCTTGTTTGAATAATAATATTAAATTTCTCCGGATTAGTGGCGTGGTGAACGGAAATAGTCGCAGGAAAATAGTAAGAGAAAAATGTGACAATTTTGGCTAGGAAAAAGTCACAGGAAAAAGTAGCATTTTATTTATATATAATTTTCAGTTAAAGCAATAAAATAAATATTTTAAGTGGCTTCTTAACTGGCAATACATGACTTGTACACATTGACAATACAATTTATATAAGATGAATGATGGCCTTACCCGTATGATAGGTTAGGAACATGGATAAGATTGTTACGTTGAATCAGCCCTTTCTGTATTTCTTTTTATTGTTACTTTATAATTAATAAAGTGCATTATAACATTCTTATTTAACTTTATACCTCTACAATCCGACAATAGTGATCTTGTAAAAAAATGAGTCTAACCAGGAACAAAATACTCGAGACCGTAATTTCAGTCATTTTGGAATGAATGACGTTTTACAAATGATAATGAGGTTAGGTTTTCTTCATGAATGAATAAGTGAAGTATAAATCAATATATAAATATATAAACACCAGATTATAAATACGTCAAGGTTAGTATAGTTAACCCACTAAACGGCATCTTTCGTCTTCTATGAACACTGTCTTAGTTATGTTTATCAACGCTAGATGTCGGAGCGAACGGTGGCACTGAAAAAAAAAATACGTGCAAATGATAAAGTTGAGCCTCCGTACTTTACTTTCCTTGATGGGCGACGCCCATTCTCCTGTTTAATTTCCCAGCACTGACAGCTCTTGGCAGGTCCGTGGAGAGACTTTGTAAACACTGAAGTAAGTTATCTGAGCGACTGCTGGAGTTAAAGGTAAGGAAGACGAATTCTGGTAAGGCATGAGAACACCACTACTACCAGGGGGTCCGACTAATTACCCAAATATAGCCGGAATGAAGTCAAATAATGGTCCTACATGAATAAATCGGACTGCCAATCACTTCTCGACTAGTATTTGGTGTCACAAAGTCACCCAAAATTGGTAAACTTAATTTAATCTGAGTTAATAGATCGAGTGCATGTACCTAACCTAACCTAATCTAACCTAACCTAACCTAATCTAACCTAACCTAACCTAACCCAACCCAACTCAGATTAAATTAAGTTTACCAATTTTTTTTTTACTTTGACACCAAATAATAATCGAGAAGTGATTCACAGCCCGATTTACGCTTGTACGACCATCATTTGACTTCATTGCGACTACATTTGGGTAATTACTCACTCCCTCGGTACATACACGCGATCTATTAACTCACATTAAAGTAAGTTTTCCAATTTTTTTTTACTTTCTGACACCAAATACTAGTCGAGAAGTGATTAGCAGTCCGATTTATTCATGTAGGACCATTATTTGACTTCATTGCGGCTACATTTGGGTACATATGGGTACATTTGGGTAATTAGTCGGACCGCTACCAGGAGTTGTTTGATTGCCTTAATTTTTCCACAAATGTTCTTATCATTATAATAAGTATTTTAACAGAGGCGACATTTATTGGAACTTAATAGGGTAAAATTATCGTTTTGGTCATCCACCTATTTGAAAGTTGAAATTGTTTGGTATTGTAAATAATTAGTAGTTGCCACCACCTAATTGACGGTAAAATTACAGTTTCGGCCAATATGCCGTAGTAGTTTAGAAATTATTTTTTCCTGTGATTTAATCGAATTTGACCTCTATTTCCGGGGAAAGTATGGAAAAACTTGAATAAAATTCATTTCTGACGTTATTATTCTTTGCCCCCTGGTTGAAATGAGGTTAGAAATACTCCAAGTATGGAAACCTAAAGGTTGGCGATGGTTAAAACAGTTAGCCTTGTATTGTTCCTCCCTAACCTGACATAACCTAACCACAACGGATGAAAGAACTCACTGACGTCATCCAGTCGTGACCATTGAGGTATTGATATCTTCACGTTAATTTTTTTGACTGCCCCTGGTTAGGGGTCAGGTTAGGCCTACTGGGGTTCTGGGGGCGTAACCCCCGGCTAAGAGTTAGGTTAGTTAAGTTTTGTTAGGTCAGATGACTCTTTTTCGTTTTCTCCCCCACCCAGAAATCCGATTTTTCAGGCTCTCTTCCCATTATTGATGGGCGGGGGAGGCAAAAACTAAAAATTTCCGCCAAAAATGAAGGTCAGTTTCGTTTACAACACACCAAAATACATTGGAAAAACATACTGGTCAACCCTTAGGGACTCATATCCTAAAGTAAAAATTTACTCCCAAAACCTAACCTAACCTAACCCCTAGTGTGTAAGAAACTTAAGGGTAAAGGTGTAGAAGAGAGTGACTACCAGAAGTTGCCTGTGGATTTTCTTTATTTTTACTATACTGTATATCGAGCCAAAAATATGAGTTGAAAACTATATGTAGATAGAGCTTGGATGGCTAAATTTTAGAATGACCAATAATTTTAATATTAAAATTGCAAAAATATTCAAGAACACAACCTTCTTGATATTTACTCCACTGGAAACGAATGTAAACATAGAATAGATTACTGTACTGTATTGGCGGACTAGCCGATCAGCTGATGAGCTGATGCTCACAACAAAACGTGTTTGTCGTAAGGATTTCTTTAATCGAAGTTTTGTTCGTTAACCGAATTGAAGATCCTTATGGGAGCTAATTCGTTAACCAAAATTTCGTTAATCGAACCGTTCGTTAACCGGGGGACCACTCTATACAGTCTCTCCTCCACTTACGACGGGGTTCCGTCCCGACGAATTGGTTGTATGTCAAATTTGTCGTAAATCGAAAAGGCGAAAATAATACTGTACATAGAAATTCTAAAATGGGTGTCTCTTTTTCTTCTCAGCACCACAAGAACTCTCACTTTTACGTTTGCAAGCCATTTTAAAGGGAATTACAAACGAAAATTTTGTCAGTACGCAGCGTGATCACTAACGTTGGTACTAGAAAATATGTAATTTGAAAAATATTTTATACGACCACGGCGGTTGTAAGTCCTGGTTGTCGTAAGTCGAGTATGTCATACAAGACACTGGACAAACTTGGAAGCTAACCAATCACAAGCATTTCTTCACATTTGGAGCAATCACATGTGTTCTTTCATATCATTTCATCTAAGTTCCCAAGCAACAAATACCGAGTTTAAGTGCTCAAGCCGTCCATTCCGCCATTTCCATCACGTACTTCAAGATGATTTCAACATTGAGGGAATCCAATCCTTGGCCATATTTGGAATGTATTTTCAAATACTGTGAACCCTCACTTTACGCTGTTAATTCAACCCACGGCGGCCCGCGTAAAGTGAGAAACGCGTAAAGTGAACAACATAACATATGGGATTAATTGAAATAGAGACCGGGCCGACCCCCAAACTCCACTTTTTCAGACACAATACCTACGTTGTAGTAAAAATAACTTCTTAATTTTATGATGGTATGCACACACAATTAATAATTAAGAGAAATATCAATAATATTAGGTTTTTTAACACTTACTGTACATTAGTAGAAAAGATGGCTGGGCACACGGGGATGGGAGTTGGTTCCGAGGCAGAGGGCAGGTTATTGGCCCTCACCTGTATCACTTGTATCAATTGTATCACTATCCACCACAGAGGCTTGCAGGGCCTCTTTGTCAAACCCCTCAAAGTCCATATAAGTCCATATCCTCACTATCATTATCACTACCACTGACTTGGGCCGGCTGTGGTGGGTGGTGGGTGAAGAACTCGGTAATGTTTTGATGACTGGGCGACCTTGTGCGCACCCTGCTCGCGCCGCTCTCCACGTAAAAGGGTGCACACACCGTGGAAAGTGAGCATTCCGGTTTCGGCAGGGTACCGCGTAAACGTGGAAACTCGTAAAGCGAGGGTTGACTGTATAAGAAGACTGTGAGAACTCTGTCATGTTTGACAGCAGCTCGTTTGAAGAAGATGACTATATTTACCTTCAATCGTCCATAAACTTTTTAACTGAAGGAGCATGATACCTACTTGGCATTTCCAGGGGATGGAATGGAGTTAGGGTACTGAGGTTTTTACGACATTATGTGAGTTACAGTGGGGTATGCTATAACGAATCTAATTGGTTCTAGAACCTTGTTCGTTATAGCAATCGTTTTTTATAGGATTAATCCGTTCCAGGCCCCCAAATACAACCACTTAACACTGAAAAATATAATATAAAATTGTAAAAATTGTAAAAAAGTGCATAAATATGCATCTAAACCCCTGAAATAAAGAATATCATTAATATTTGTAATAATAAAACAATAAATTAGAAAAAAAAAAAAATTTAAATTATGTTCGTTGTAGGAGTTTCGTTCGTTATAGCATTCTCAGTTTTATAGGTAAAACCGTTCGTTTTAGGAATATTCGTAGTAGGATCCGTTCGTAAAAGCATACCCCACTGTATCTCTCAAGCTTAACACCCCACTACCTACCTCTGCTTCTTGAGTGTCTGTTTAGTCAGCTTAAAAGATCCCGATTGGACAGCCATAATTTTGAGAATCAGTTATTTATTAATCTCAATAGAAAGATTTGCAAATACAGTAGGGTCGGGATATATCGCGACTTTATATAGCGATTTTTTTTATATCGTGGCTCCCAAAATTATCGACATTTTCTTTTATATAGCGATAATTTTTTTATTTCTCGAGGGAAATCGTGCTGGAAATATTGCAAATGTACCGTCATGGCAAACAAATGCGTTATTTGCTCACCAGAGGCACCACCGTGGCTGCTCACTCAAGCATTCACACTCAAAGGTTTTTAAAAGCATTTTTAACCTTGGGCCACTGACAAATAAATTTATGTAACATATTATCAATTTTGAACTGACCATCACTAAGGTTTATTGATTTTAATTCCTTAATCAAACTAGCTTTGATCTAGATGTATGATAGTTATTTTGTGGGTCCCCTTTTTTCTGACCTGACTTGACTAGTCACGTCACCACCCTTCTCTTAAGCTCCTCTACGTGTGTGTTGGTGTGGGGATTAGTGGATGTCATCATTTTGACCTGACCTCATGTTTTTAGGTCACCCTGTATATTTAAGCCTCTCTCTGTCCATGTAATCCAGTTGCCTCTGAAGATGTCTTGAATAAAGACGAAAGCTAAGGTACTCCGTTGTTTCCATTTTCCCGTGTGATTTTATCAAGATATATATAAATATATATATATAAAGTTTTATTCATTTAATGATTTATTAATTTATTTATGTATGTACTTATTTATTTTTTCAGATATCCAAATCCTGGTCCTGGTGGGATTATTGGACAGCAACAGCAAGGACAGGGTGGTGGCATCAGACCAGGAATGATGACACAACCCAACCCAATGGGTCAGCAAGGAGGACCTCCAGGCCAGCCAGGGCAGTCTGGTCAGCCGGGCCAGCTGGTGAGCAGCCACAGAGCACTACCGCACAAGCCTTACAGCAGCTTCTACAAGCATTAAAGAATCCCTCGATACCGGATCAAGAAGAAGTTTTACAGATACTCCGAATTCATCCTGAGTTAATGTCAACTTTCTTCGAACAACGGCAACAACAACAACAACAACAGCAACAACAACAACAGCAACAACAACAGCAGCAGTAACAACAACAACAGCAGCAACAACAACAACAACAACAACAGCAGCAGCAACAACAACAGCAGCAGCAAAACCCACAGGGAACAGGAGGACAACCAGGCTTGATACCACAAGGTGCAAGTGGGATGCAGGGATCTGTGCAGGGGTCTATGCAACCTAATATGCAGCCAGGTGGAATGCAACCCAACATTCAACCAGGAGGTATGCAGACCACAATGCAGGGAGGTATAGTGACCCAAATGGCAACCAACCAACCCATGCAGGGCCAACAGCAGCCTATGGGAGTTCCCCCAACTCAAGCCAACATGGCACATCAGCAACAATGGTATCAACAACAGAAGATTATGCAATTAAGGCAGCAACAGCAACAACAGCAGCAACAACAACAACAGCAACAACAACAACAACAGTCCCAACCAGGTGGCTTCCAGCAACCTCAGGCACCTATGTATACACAAAGACGACAATTGAACTTCCCACAGCAGCATAATTTCCAGGGTGGTGATGGCCAGTTTGGCCAAGGTTTTCCTCAGCAACAACAACAACAGCAGCAAATGTTGATGCAACAGCAACAAATGAAACCAGTGCCACCATCTATGTCTCCACAGAATGTTGCTCGTCACTTCAAGACGCCTCAGTCCTCCGTTATCCCATTTTCTCTGACTCACTGAAACCAACCTCTCTATTTAATGAATTTGAATGTGAGAGAGAACACCCTGGTTTAGAGTCAGCTTAGATATATCTGTTTACAGTTGAAACATTCAAGATCCATTGTGAGTGGTGTTGAACGCTTCAACTGTCCTTATTGTTAATAAGACGTGTCAAGTAAGTGAGTGTTGAGTCTGCCAGGACCAACGATACCCATCGGTTTTGTTCCCTAAGAATACTCATGAGTTTCTGATCGCTACTGAAGTTAGATCATTTTGTCGCCCCGACATCAGAGAATCTGATGTTTATAGTTTGATTAGTGTCAGTTATCTATTTAAGAAAGTCATTAATTTCCTGAACTATTCTGTCAACTGGTATAATCTCCAAGATCTAACGTCTCCCTGTGAATAGCTCCTTGTTCGCCTCAGGCCTGAGCTTGCAGAATTGTTGTTATCAACGTGTATATTCCACCTTTTCCTGGCAAGCTCAACCTCTGATTAGATTATATGAATAGACATAGGAAATTACCCTGATCCGGAACACCGGAGTTCATAATTAAATATACGGTGATCCAACATGGTAGAGAAGGTATGTTGTTGGTGAGATTGACCTTTCTGGCATGAATAGGGAGGCCCAAGCTGCCCAGCTGAGGCACGTATATACCTCTACACGAGGGAGAATCACGCATTCGTGACTCTTCTTCCACGTCTACAGGTATGTTCACGTGTGTTCCACGCCGCCATATTAACTCAGTTTAACTTAGTCATTTTTGCGAATATCAGTGTTCATGTTTCAACATAGTACCTTCAGTGCCAATTAAGTCAAGTAAAGTAGAGCTCTAGCTATCGTCTGAACCGGTGCCAGACGTATGTTTTTTATAGTGAAGTTAAATATTCACGCATTCGTGACTCTTCTTCCACGTCTACAGACGCGGATGTGTTAGCCACTCTCCTGAAGGTCGATAGCTATCTATGGGCACCATGGTTCTTGAAAACTGTCTCTGAGGGCGCATTTAGAATCCCAGGACACGATTCCCCGGGAAGCGCCCTCACCACTCTGCCAGTGTGTAACGAGTCAACCTCCCTGAGTGCACCTAGCGAGCGAGCCTTCAGCTTGGCGGTCGCTGTAAACAACTGTGCCCACTGACTCCGTCATATGATCATGGTCTACCTACTGTTCTTGGTTATATGTATGGAGCCGTATTAATATCCATGCTTAGGGATGACTAGCAGAAAAATAGTCATCCCAGGTTAAGTATTGAACCCCTGAATGAGAGTTCAAGGTACCAGGTGGTTCCTTGTGAAGTGATAAGAATTATGGTATGTTACTAATTGTGGAATTGCCCAGTGTGTTATGTATTCATCTGTAGTACCCATGAAATAATAACCTGAGAGTATGAGGTTGTAACCACCAATTGAGAAGGTAATTTGTTCCTTGTTAAAGTAAGACCTGCGGGTCCAGGGTTATTGACAGTGTGTAAGCATTTCTAAATCTTACTTGTCACAGAAATACTACAACAGTGTCCAATAAAGTAATGAGTATTTGGAGGTGTTTAATGAGGTAATAAGTTCTTGAAGTGTTTGATGACTTAATAAGTTAATTTCGGTTCTGTTTAGCCTGAGTGAATCTAAGATGCATCTTCTCCACTCACTGTGTTAATAAACATTGAATTAGTAATCTGAGTATCACCACTCTACTCCTTCTAAACATTGGTTCCCAGAAAATAATACTTACTCACGTGCCTATACATCTACCACACTACCCAAAACCCTTCCATGAGTTCTGTTATATAATGAAAAGTCTGGGTGGTGGCAGCTACCCTTTGTAAGTATAAAAAGTGTTGTACTAAGAATAACATGGTTCCCCAGACTAACCCATGTATAAGAATAGACATAAAACAAAGTATACTTCAGAAAGGTAAGAACATTGAAACTGAGAATACAATCTATATGAAAGGAAATGAAAAGAAAGAACATTGACTTGGAAAACAGTAAAGAAGCATAAGAGTTACTTATATAAGAATATAAGTAAGAATATATAAGAATAAATATATATAAGTAAAGAATGGAAGAAGAATAAGTATATAAAACAGGGTACTCATTGGAAGAAGGCTACGTAGAACAAATAAGTATATGAGTAAATAGAATACTAACAGAAAAGAATAGCTGGATGGTAAATTATTGAAAAGAGAAAACTCGGCCCGTTACACCAGTGTGCTACTTAGCCCTTGTAGATAGTACCTTGTAAATATTTTGTATGTAAGTCATGGATTCTCATACAGACTACAAATTGTGATTGTTATTTTTGCAGTGCTTTTTATCTGCAAAACAGGAAAGATATTATGCTTCCTTGAAGCAAACCCAGAGGAATATTCTGCAGATCCTGAGCTATAAACTCATGCCAATTCCTTAAAAGACACTTTACTTACCCTACATGGGTTTTCTAGGCTTATGAAGACTAAAAAAGTAAACTCAGTGGTTACATGAAAAAAAATTGAAATGGAAATTTTATTACAGTAACTTTGTACAATTTTGCATTAGTCATTAATTTTGGGCAGTTGCTGTCTTGTTTATAATTTGAAGAGTGCAAATAGGTCTTTTGCCAAGGTATTAGCTAGACACTTATGGTGCATTCTAGCTTGCTGAACTACTAGAGCAGAATGTACTAGGGGATTGTGCCTGTACATTTCTGCACAATAAGTGATAAAAGGATGTAAATGTAATGGTTTTGTTAAGCCCTGTGCCCATGGATCTCCCAAAACTACAGACTGCAGTGCAGGCACAACCTCAACAGTGGCCTCCCTTCATCTTTGACATTCCCTGTAGGTAATGCACTTGCCCTGGGGAGGTCTGCTGTCTCTGCTGGTACTCTCAGTTTGACAGTGAAGGGGGAGAGGGTAGCGAGGGAACGTGTTCACATGCAGCGGACCAGAGGGATAGCTGCTGCTGCTGCTACCACCATCATCCCAAACAAACTAGTACACATTGCCCAATGCTGACCCATTCCATTACCCCCCCCCCCCTCAAACCTACCAAAGGGAGGATATTTATGTGGGTAGCAAGGCGAGATGGAAGGTATGTGGGTGGGGGAAGTTGCAGCCAGTTTTCCTCCCGTCACGACGCCTCACCCACCTGTCCTCTATACAATTCTTTAATTTATTTCTCTTTCAAGATTTGATAAGTTTGTTTTCACATTTTCCAACGCTCAACGTGATGTATGTATGTAAATTGTTGATTGTATTGTCTAACAACACCTGCTCATTGGAAGTCCCCGTTCTTGTCCTGTATAATTGTATTTTAATGGGCATATGAAATTTTTTAACCGTCTGGTCCCCCACTTTGTTATGTTTAATGTTGACCAATGAGGAAGTGTTGAACAGAGGATTTGATTATTTTATAATAAATATATGACAAATTAGAAGATTCTCATTTCCTTGAAAGCTACTGTATATTCCAGTATTACATATTTTTCAAGCAGAATCTTATTAAACATCTCAGGTAGGTAGTAGGCAGCTATCAAAGAGGAAGGTACTTTTGCCTGGGAAGATATTGGAAGCATAATGTGTTGTCTAATGGTAGACCCTGCTTCCATATGGTATCACAAAAATTGTGACCAAGTCCCAGGTCGCTGATATGACTTTTTGCCTCATTTACACTCAATTGCAGGGTCTCAATTGTTTCTCTTACTTTAACAACACAACATACATATATTTTCTTAAGTTTCATGGGTTATATTATTATTATTATTATTATTATTATTATTATTCTCCTATGATATCAGTTAAGAAAATAATATTAAAGCTGGATCTCCTTGGAGGGGTCCCACTGGTCAGGAAAGTTGTGGACCCCAGGGCCAACCTGACCATCATCAAACTACTGGGGCCTCAACTGATGTCACCACGGTTGATGGAAGATTGGCTTTTTTCACACTTTATTTTCCCAACATTTGCTGCCCGAGATCCAATTTTTCTTCTATGGAACACTATTTATTAACCTCATCATCCGATCTCTTATTACTGTCTGAACTTCAACTGACCAAAGCAGCTTCACCCAAACATTTTCAAGTCTCCTTCTACAACATTTATACCTCTTTCTGTTCTAAGGAAGGTCTATGCGCCTACTACAATACATGTACACCTATAGCTCGACTCGAGGATCTTAAATCTTCTCTAAATTATGTCATCTGGCTCAAAATATCTCTACCAACTATGACTAATTTTCTTTGTTTTCTGTATTGTTCCCCCAATTATTTGCAACTTTTTGACTCGCTTCTTGCCATGAATCATTGCTTGCCACACACCCCAGCACTGAGATCTTCTACTTAAGGGATTTCAATGTACATCACAGAGTAGCTTGGCTCTACAAGGGATGACCCAGGTGGAGTTGAAGCACTTTTTTTTTCCTTACTTAATGATCTGGAGCAAGTAATTATACACCCTACACATGTTCCAGATCAACATGATCAGCTTACTAACATTTGTGATCTTTAATTTACTTCTAACCCCACTCACTATTCATACTCAATTTCTGCCCCCTTAGGGTCTTCTGATCTCAATCCTATTTCTATTGAATCAAACTGGGCATGATCACCTCCACCCTCCTCTAAATGCTAACTATGACACTATTGGAGGGCACACTGGCAATTCTTGCAAGAATTCTTCTCCGACTTTCCATGGGATGAATGTTGCTTTTCCATTCGGGATGCCTCGGTATGTGTTGACAGCATTGCTGGGGTTTTACTTGATGGTATGAGTGCATTTATCCCATCTTCTACCAAAACTTTCACTTAACAATCATGGTTTGATCGCTCTTGCATGTAGGGAGAGAGATAGGGTGTATCAAGTTATGAAACTTTCCTCCTTTTACTCACTTCTCTTTCATTACTTCTAGGAATTGTTGTAAAGCTATTCTTCGTTGGGACACGCAGAATTTTATAAAAAGGAAACAGCTGGCCTGATTATCTCTTCTTCCAGTAAATCCTTCTTGTCCTTAACCAGGAACAATATGAAATAACTAATGCACTCTCTCTTCCTCCTCTTTTCTTACCTGATAATTATATAGCCAACTCTCCCTCTGATAAAGCCAATCTATTTGACATCTTATTTTTCTCTAACTTCACCTTAGACAATTCCAACTCTATCCTCTCCTACTGAACCTATGAACTTTCCTATACAGTAGGATCTCAAGTTTAGCGAGTTTTAGATTCGCTATTCATATGTTTCGCATCACTTAAAATTTCCAGCCTCTCAGGAATAGTGATTTTCATTAACAGTTTCGTGAGTCATTGTTGAGTGGACCACGTGCATTGTCACGGTCTTTTGTTATCCGTCGACCCACCGAGTGATTTTTGTTTACGGCATAACGGCAGTTAATTTGAGTGAGCGAGCGGTGCAGTGACCTTGGATTATATAACCCATTGTGCTTACGTTTCTCGAGATTCTTATTTAACTATTAACGATGAGTGAAGTGCGTAATGTAAATGTCGAAAGCGTTTCTGGTGGTAATGATGGCTGTAGAGAAGGTCAACAAGGAAAGCCCCAAGCCAAGCGTGACTACCGTAAAGGGGTCAAGAAGAGGAAATACACCCTTGAAGTGATCAAAGTGGTGCTCGTACCTGTGAAATCATGCGTTGGTTCAACTGTCCCGAATCAACCATACGTTCCCTTAAGAAGAACAAGGAAGCCCTAACTACTGCTGTGAATATATTCTCAAGATTTTCTAGTAGCAGAACATTCTCCGATACTTCACAACGAAACCTACTGTTAGTTATCACAGAACATTACCTTCACAAGTGGGTGGAAAGAAGAAACCGTGAGCAAGGCGACCTGTCTGGGCCACACATATGGTATCAGGCACGTGTTTATTATGCTGCAGTTGAACAGAAGAAACGTGTTGACTCTCCGCCACCGTCCAATGCTTCTGTTAATTGGTTGGCTGCCTTAAAGAAGCGTTATGAAGTCAAGTTTTCCCAACAACATGGGGGGGAGAGCATCGGCTGATGTCATAGCAGCAGAAAAATATCCACCTGTCTTTTAAACTCTTGTGAAAGAGCTGGAAGCACTCACCTAAGAGCACTTTCATTGCCAAGGATGAAAAACATGCAAGGGGTGTAAAAACTTCAAAAGACAGGATTACAGTTTTATTCACAGCTAATGCAAGTGGTGAATTCTTGATGAAACCCCTGGTTGTTAACTGTGCTGCCCGTCCTAGAGCCTACCGTCATTCCAATATTTCACAGCTCAATGTTTATTGGATGTCCAATAAGAAAGATCGGGTTACAACGTCTTTTATGCACCGATTGGTTTGACAAGCACTTTGTTCCTGACGCCCAACAGCACTGCCGGAGGAAGAACATTGACTTCAAAGTGATCCTGGTGATGTACAAGTTATCTTCCTTCCTCCTAACACCACATCGCTTCTGCAGCCACTTGACCACGAATTCATCAGTAATGTTAAACTGTTACTATCAGTCACTATAAAGACTTTCGTTAGCAGCCAGACTCATTAGTTGAGTTACAACAAATTGAGGCAGAACTCTCTGACAGTGACCAGGCTCTACCAGCTAACCAGGAGGAGAAGATGGTAGACGACCTGACTCCTAGCACTTCGCCACCCTGCAACCATGAAGTGTTATCAGTTTGTGAATTTTGGAAGAAATATAATATTAAAAATGCAGTGGACTGAATTGTTGAGGCATGGAGTAAGATTACTGTTGCAACAGTGCTACACGCATGGAAGCCTTTGTTCGCTAACTCCGAGATAAGTGGGGCAGAACAGACCGCGGCAAGCGGAGAGAGGCAGTCCATGGCGGCAACACTAATGGACACAGCGGAGGCAGCACACTCAGTCCCAGCACTGGGTTTTTCAGATGTTCAGGTTGAAGATTTGCAAGAAGTCGTTTATCAACATCAGCAGCAACCGACAATTGAAGAAATGTTGGAGGATGATGAAGAACAAGAAGAACAGCAACCAACATGAGAGGATGACGTTAAGCTTGGTGAACCTACAACACGCCAGCTGACTGAGTTGCTCACAAACATGGCACGTCTCAGTGAACAGCTAGAAGAATACGATACCAGGCTTCATCCTCGGAACCTTATGTGCTCTGCCCTTGATAAGGGTATGGAGGAATATAAGGCCTTGTACATGTCCCGTGTTAATGCTCGTCAGCAGGCCCTTATTACTCGGTACCTGTGCAAGGCCCAGCCTGTTAATGCCTTGGCAAGCATCGCTTTAGGATGATGATGGCACCACCGATGATGATGTTGAATTGTTGGGTGACTTACTGGTGGAAGAGCTACCTCAAGACTTTGAGGGATTTGATGCTGAGGTTAGAGGAGGTGTAGAGGAGGGAGGACGCAGTAACCAGCCCTCCCTACCTCAGAACCCATCAACCAGCCCCATCAAGCTTATTTATACGTATTTCAGTGTCACTCGTTTGCGATTTTAACTTTCGCGATACTAAAACCTGTAAAAATTAGTTGCGAAACATGAGATCCTACTGTAATCTCCAATTGTAGGGTTGGTGGTGTGTTATCCAATCTGGATGTGAGTAAGGTGCATGGACCAGACGGAATACCCCCTCACCCCTCATGTTCTGAGGGGGTGTACTGAAATTTTGGCCCCTGTGCTTGCTCGCCTCTTTTTCCTTTGCCTCAAAACACAAACTTTTCCATCTTCTTGGAAGCATGCCTCGGTTCAGCCCATCCCGAAGAAAGGTGACCATTCTAATCCCTCTAACTATCGCCCCATTGCTCTAACTTCATCCCTCTCTAAGATTTTTGAAACTACAGAAGAACATCGATTTAAAACGATTCAATTTAAGATTATTGATTTAAAGCGGCACCCACAATTAAGGACACTTTTGATTTAAAGCGAATCTTTCCTATTTTGCACGAGTCAATCTGGTGCATCATATTTTAAATTTCGCGCCTAATGTTTCTCTGGGCACGCTACACTGTCCTAAGGGCAAAGCTGTACTGTACATGTACTCAAAATAATGTACTAAATGTTTACTAAAATTTTTGTCTAGTGCAAACTATAGCCTGATTATATTCAAATTAATCACTATCTTATAAGAATTCCAGCAATGTAAATTAGATTCTCCCCTGTCACTTCTGTGACATTTTAAAAACAAAAAACTAAAACTCAATCTAAAGGATATAAATTAAACAAAAAATATTTCACTAGACCTTCGGCCCCAACTGTCAAACGTGTCACTGTCACCTCTTCCCCCCCCCCCCCCAACCTTCCCAGCCAGGGTTTGGTGGTTATAGGCTTACAGATTTTATCATATATAATATCACAGACTAAAGTTAGGAGAATATAATTTGCATTGCTAGAATCCTTGCAAGGCAGCGAATAATTTGAATATAAACGTCATATATTTTGCACGAGATAAAATTTTTAGCCCTTTGTAATAAAATTAATTAAAGCTACAATTTGTATGTCTAATGCAAATTATAGCATGTATATTGTAGAGTTTCGTGATATAATGTTGTCTAGCACTCAGGATGGATGGAAACTCTAAGGTGGTTTTCTTATATAATATAAGTTATATGGTAGACAGTCTGGTGCTGGAGGTGCCGTGTGATGAGGAGCTGCTCAGTTGACACGTTCGGTGAGTAGCGTGTTGAAGGAGGTAGGTGTGCAGGAGCTTCGTTAGAGAAGATGTTGCCTGTTGTTGGCCTCCAGGTTGAATGAGAACGGGACAGCGAGGAGCTTGCTTGGAAGAGGTGTTGCTTGTTCAGGAACCGAGAGCAGAATAAGAGAGCTGGTTGGTGAGGACGCTCAGAGAAGGACAGCTGGTGGGTCGCCATGCTCGCCGGCGGGAGCGAGGACCGCCAGGCAGGCGGAGGAGAAGCGAAGGCCGCCAGGCAGCGGCGGAGGAGGAGGTGTTGCATGTTCAAGAAGAGAGGCCAGAATGAATCTCAATGGAGAGACAGAGCTTATATACACAGCAGCCATGAGTCATGGTGGGAAACCCCGGGAAGTAGCCGGTCTTTTGGCTCCGTTGCTAGGATACTGTGGCATCTGGTGACGCCCGCCCCGGGCCGCTCGTTTGGTTGCTAGGGAAGACGTAGCAGGTGGCATTCAGCTACGCAGTTGTAGGGGAGACGTCCACTACAATATATTCAAACTAATCACCATCTTATAAGAATTCCAGCAATGTTAATTATATTCTCCCAGGTCAGTTCAGTGTCATTTTATAAGATAAAAACTTAAAGTTACTCTTAATGACAGATAAATAAATAAGCACTAGACCTTGGCATCAACTGTCAAACATATCACCTCACCTCCCAACCCACCCACATCTTCCCAGCCAGTAAACAGACCATTTCGCATCCTTTAATTTTAGCTGTGTTGATTTATGAGTGTTTCCTTTAACATAATACAGGTTCAACAAAAATCAATATTTTGTTTATTCTAGGAGATGGGCTGTTGTGCATCTGGGTAGACTGTCAGTCTTTTTAGTATTTTGTGCTCTCGAGTACCAAACTAAATTATCCATTGAAACAACACTTTGATTTAGTGCGAATTCGGTTTAAAGTGACCTCTCTTGGAACGTATCTCGTGTTATATCGACGTTCTACTGTATCTTCACCTCTCATTTTCTCAGTCGCCTTGAATGCCTTTCTCTTTTGTCATATCACCAGTATGGCTATCACCAGGTGAGATATACTGTTGAAACTGCACCTATCTTTGGTCATCCTCTCTTAGGGATTATGAGGAAACTCGTCATGACCCTCGACATCACTAAAGCATTTGACAAGGTATGGCACAAGTCTTTGCTTTCTAAACTTCCCTCTTATGGTTTCTTTCCTCCACTTTGTTCTCTAATTTTTCTAGCTTCCTTGAGAACCGATCCATGGCAGTTATTGTCCAGGGATCGATCTGTTCTGTTCATTCACCTACTCCATTTTTTCTTTTTATCGATGATTTGCTTCACACTACAGTACTACTAATTCTATCCAGTCATACTCTGATGATTCTACTCTTCACTCTTCTCATTTTCCCCTTCCCCTTAACCTTCAAACTAGATCCGTTTCTAGAGCTGATATCGTTACATCTATCAATGAAGATCTATGCAGTATCTCAGAATGGGGAGATAGAAATTTGGTTAAAATCAATAGTAATATAACACAATACACTGTATTTACCAATTACACTTTCCAAAATAGAAGACCTCCCCCCAATCACATTTCAGGACGCCCTGCCTCTAATATGTCATGGAAGCCACACATGCACAACATTGCTAAAGCTGCCTCCCGAATGCTGGGAATGCTGTACAGATGCTGTAGCTACTTCACTCCTAAGCAGTTAGCTTTATAAGGGATTCATGTGTCCTAACTTGAAGTACTGCTCTCATATCTGGGGTGGTTTTGTCTAACTGTTACATAGGGTGGAATCAAAGGCATTTCTTCTTATTAACACTCCGCCTGTGTACCGCCAGCAAAGCAGTGGGCTTGTAACACTCATCTTGCCACATCTTACATAAATTTTCTTTGTAAAACTCTTGAATAATTGTCATGCATATCAGAGCATGAGGTTTACTACTCTTCCCTGTTGAAAACTTTGCATTTTGCATGTCAGACAAATTTATGCATATTTGAACAGTAAGGCTCTCTTTAGGCTGATGTCATATACTGTACAATGCCACTACCTCCAGGAATATCAAAAGGGGGAGGGGAGTCCAAGAAGTTGTGGGTAGGGTAACATGGTGAGTACAGCGACCCCACCCAGGGAGGTGGGGGGTGCTGTAAGCCCCTTGAAACTTTATGGGAATCTGAATAGCATCATGGGCATTTTGAGGCCATTATGAAGCCATGTGCACTTGATGATGTAGAAAAGAAAGATAAATAATAATGAAATACATAAATAAAAACAATGAAAGAAAGAAACAATAAATAAGTAAAATGAAATCTATAAGATAAAGTTGTGGGGTTCAGTATTGTTTGGTTCACACTCAGGATGGGATGGAGAAAGGAAACTCACAATGTGCTCTCTATATACATGTTGTATTGGATGTACAATGCAGCTTGGTGCTGGGAAGGCAGCATGGTTACAAGCGTGATGTAGAGAGAGCTGGTTCGTGAGGATGCTCAGAGAAGGACAGCTTGTGGGTCGCCATGCTCGCCGGCGGGAGAGAGGACCACCAGACAGGCGGAGGAGGAGCGAGGTGTTGCTGGCTGCGGCTGTAGGTAGAAAGAGAGAGATCACCACGAGGTCAGGTCTAAAATAGCGGGGGTAGGCGTGGCTTAACAGTTGACCCCCGCTCCGTGATGTATGGCGGCGCTGGTTGACCTAGACCACGAGGCATACACTGGGGAATTGGTGGGGTCGGCTAGGCAGCGACAAACACCGTTTGTAGGGGAGAATTCCACTACAAAGTAATAAGCATCCTGAAATAAAGGCCTAGAAAAGTATAGAAAAGAAAATAATATAACAGAAAAGAAGAGAAACAGAAGACAGAAAACAACAAAATTATATATAAAAGAAAAAATACCTCCTCTTACACATATGCATTAATTTAAAAAGTTAGTGAAATAAAAATATAACAAAAAACATTTATTAAATCCCCCCGTACCCCTTGCAACATGTCTTCTCTGAGGTTTGTTTACATTAATGTTTAAAGGAATCATGGCCTCAGCTTGAGGAAGATTATGAAACTTGATCTCTTGTTTGAATAATAATATTAAATTTCTCCGGATTAGTGGCGTGGTGAACGGAAATAGTCGCAGGAAAATAGTAAGAGAAAAATGTGACAATTTTGGCTAGGAAAAAGTCACAGGAAAAAGTAGCATTTTATTTATATATAATTTTCAGTTAAAGCAATAAAATAAATATTTTAAGTGGCTTCTTAACTGGCAATACATGACTTGTACACATTGACAATACAATTTATATAAGATGAATGATGGCCTTACCCGTATGATAGGTTAGGAACATGGATAAGATTGTTACGTTGAATCAGCCCTTTCTGTATTTCTTTTTATTGTTACTTTATAATTAATAAAGTGCATTATAACATTCTTATTTAACTTTATACCTCTACAATCCGACAATAGTGATCTTGTAAAAAAATGAGTCTAACCAGGAACAAAATACTCGAGACCGTAATTTCAGTCATTTTGGAATGAATGACGTTTTACAAATGATAATGAGGTTAGGTTTTCTTCATGAATGAATAAGTGAAGTATAAATCAATATATAAATATATAAACACCAGATTATAAATACGTCAAGGTTAGTATAGTTAACCCACTAAACGGCATCTTTCGTCTTCTATGAACACTGTCTTAGTTATGTTTATCAACGCTAGATGTCGGAGCGAACGGTGGCACTGAAAAAAAAAATACGTGCAAATGATAAAGTTGAGCCTCCGTACTTTACTTTCCTTGATGGGCGACGCCCATTCTCCTGTTTAATTTCCCAGCACTGACAGCTCTTGGCAGGTCCGTGGAGAGACTTTGTAAACACTGAAGTAAGTTATCTGAGCGACTGCTGGAGTTAAAGGTAAGGAAGACGAATTCTGGTAAGGCATGAGAACACCACTACTACCAGGGGGTCCGACTAATTACCCAAATATAGCCGGAATGAAGTCAAATAATGGTCCTACATGAATAAATCGGACTGCCAATCACTTCTCGACTAGTATTTGGTGTCACAAAGTCACCCAAAATTGGTAAACTTAATTTAATCTGAGTTAATAGATCGAGTGCATGTACCTAACCTAACCTAATCTAACCTAACCTAACCTAATCTAACCTAACCTAACCTAATCTAACCTAACCTAACCTAACCCAACCCAACTCAGATTAAATTAAGTTTACCAATTTTTTTTTTACTTTGACACCAAATAATAATCGAGAAGTGATTCACAGCCCGATTTACGCTTGTACGACCATCATTTGACTTCATTGCGACTACATTTGGGTAATTACTCACTCCCTCGGTACATACACGCGATCTATTAACTCACATTAAAGTAAGTTTTCCAATTTTTTTTTACTTTCTGACACCAAATACTAGTCGAGAAGTGATTAGCAGTCCGATTTATTCATGTAGGACCATTATTTGACTTCATTGCGGCTACATTTGGGTACATATGGGTACATTTGGGTAATTAGTCGGACCGCTACCAGGAGTTGTTTGATTGCCTTAATTTTTCCACAAATGTTCTTATCATTATAATAAGTATTTTAACAGAGGCGACATTTATTGGAACTTAATAGGGTAAAATTATCGTTTTGGTCATCCACCTATTTGAAAGTTGAAATTGTTTGGTATTGTAAATAATTAGTAGTTGCCACCACCTAATTGACGGTAAAATTACAGTTTCGGCCAATATGCCGTAGTAGTTTAGAAATTATTTTTTCCTGTGATTTAATCGAATTTGACCTCTATTTCCGGGGAAAGTATGGAAAAACTTGAATAAAATTCATTTCTGACGTTATTATTCTTTGCCCCCTGGTTGAAATGAGGTTAGAAATACTCCAAGTATGGAAACCTAAAGGTTGGCGATGGTTAAAACAGTTAGCCTTGTATTGTTCCTCCCTAACCTGACATAACCTAACCACAACGGATGAAAGAACTCACTGACGTCATCCAGTCGTGACCATTGAGGTATTGATATCTTCACGTTAATTTTTTTGACTGCCCCTGGTTAGGGGTCAGGTTAGGCCTACTGGGGTTCTGGGGGCGTAACCCCCGGCTAAGAGTTAGGTTAGTTAAGTTTTGTTAGGTCAGATGACTCTTTTTCGTTTTCTCCCCCACCCAGAAATCCGATTTTTCAGGCTCTCTTCCCATTATTGATGGGCGGGGGAGGCAAAAACTAAAAATTTCCGCCAAAAATGAAGGTCAGTTTCGTTTACAACACACCAAAATACATTGGAAAAACATACTGGTCAACCCTTAGGGACTCATATCCTAAAGTAAAAATTTACTCCCAAAACCTAACCTAACCTAACCCCTAGTGTGTAAGAAACTTAAGGGTAAAGGTGTAGAAGAGAGTGACTACCAGAAGTTGCCTGTGGATTTTCTTTATTTTTACTATACTGTATATCGAGCCAAAAATATGAGTTGAAAACTATATGTAGATAGAGCTTGGATGGCTAAATTTTAGAATGACCAATAATTTTAATATTAAAATTGCAAAAATATTCAAGAACACAACCTTCTTGATATTTACTCCACTGGAAACGAATGTAAACATAGAATAGATTACTGTACAGTATTGGCGGACTAGCCGATCAGCTGATGAGCTGATGCTCACAACAAAACGTGTTTGTCGTAAGGATTTCTTTAATCGAAGTTTTGTTCGTTAACCGAATTGAAGATCCTTATGGGAGCTAATTCGTTAACCAAAATTTCGTTAATCGAACCGTTCGTTAACCGGGGGACCACTCTATACAGTCTCTCCTCCACTTACGACGGGGTTCCGTCCCGACGAATTGGTTGTATGTCAAATTTGTCGTAAATCGAAAAGGCGAAAATAATACTGTACATAGAAATTCTAAAATGGGTGTCTCTTTTTCTTCTCAGCACCACAAGAACTCTCACTTTTACGTTTGCAAGCCATTTTAAAGGGAATTACAAACGAAAATTTTGTCAGTACGCAGCGTGATCACTAACGTTGGTACTAGAAAATATGTAATTTGAAAAATATTTTATACGACCACGGCGGTTGTAAGTCCTGGTTGTCGTAAGTCGAGTATGTCATACAAGACACTGGACAAACTTGGAAGCTAACCAATCACAAGCATTTCTTCACATTTGGAGCAATCACATGTGTTCTTTCATATCATTTCATCTAAGTTCCCAAGCAACAAATACCGAGTTTAAGTGCTCAAGCCGTCCATTCCGCCATTTCCATCACGTACTTCAAGATGATTTCAACATTGAGGGAATCCAATCCTTGGCCATATTTGGAATGTATTTTCAAATACTGTGAACCCTCACTTTACGCTGTTAATTCAACCCACGGCGGCCCGCGTAAAGTGAGAAACGCGTAAAGTGAACAACATAACATATGGGATTAATTGAAATAGAGACCGGGCCGACCCCCAAACTCCACTTTTTCAGACACAATACCTACGTTGTAGTAAAAATAACTTCTTAATTTTATGATGGTATGCACACACAATTAATAATTAAGAGAAATATCAATAATATTAGGTTTTTTAACACTTACTGTACATTAGTAGAAAAGATGGCTGGGCACACGGGGATGGGAGTTGGTTCCGAGGCAGAGGGCAGGTTATTGGCCCTCACCTGTATCACTTGTATCAATTGTATCACTATCCACCACAGAGGCTTGCAGGGCCTCTTTGTCAAACCCCTCAAAGTCCATATAAGTCCATATCCTCACTATCATTATCACTACCACTGACTTGGGCCGGCTGTGGTGGGTGGTGGGTGAAGAACTCGGTAATGTTTTGATGACTGGGCGACCTTGTGCGCACCCTGCTCGCGCCGCTCTCCACGTAAAAGGGTGCACACACCGTGGAAAGTGAGCATTCCGGTTTCGGCAGGGTACCGCGTAAACGTGGAAACTCGTAAAGCGAGGGTTGACTGTATAAGAAGACTGTGAGAACTCTGTCATGTTTGACAGCAGCTCGTTTGAAGAAGATGACTATATTTACCTTCAATCGTCCATAAACTTTTTAACTGAAGGAGCATGATACCTACTTGGCATTTCCAGGGGATGGAATGGAGTTAGGGTACTGAGGTTTTTACGACATTATGTGAGTTACAGTGGGGTATGCTATAACGAATCTAATTGGTTCTAGAACCTTGTTCGTTATAGCAATCGTTTTTTATAGGATTAATCCGTTCCAGGCCCCCAAATACAACCACTTAACACTGAAAAATATAATATAAAATTGTAAAAATTGTAAAAAAGTGCATAAATATGCATCTAAACCCCTGAAATAAAGAATATCATTAATATTTGTAATAATAAAACAATAAATTAGAAAAAAAAAAAAATTTAAATTATGTTCGTTGTAGGAGTTTCGTTCGTTATAGCATTCTCAGTTTTATAGGTAAAACCGTTCGTTTTAGGAATATTCGTAGTAGGATCCGTTCGTAAAAGCATACCCCACTGTATCTCTCAAGCTTAACACCCCACTACCTACCTCTGCTTCTTGAGTGTCTGTTTAGTCAGCTTAAAAGATCCCGATTGGACAGCCATAATTTTGAGAATCAGTTATTTATTAATCTCAATAGAAAGATTTGCAAATACAGTAGGGTCGGGATATATCGCGACTTTATATAGCGATTTTTTTTATATCGTGGCTCCCAAAATTATCGACATTTTCTTTTATATAGCGATAATTTTTTTATTTCTCGAGGGAAATCGTGCTGGAAATATTGCAAATGTACCGTCATGGCAAACAAATGCGTTATTTGCTCACCAGAGGCACCACCGTGGCTGCTCACTCAAGCATTCACACTCAAAGGTTTTTAAAAGCATTTTTAACCTTGGGCCACTGACAAATAAATTTATGTAACATATTATCAATTTTGAACTGACCATCACTAAGGTTTATTGATTTTAATTCCTTAATCAAACTAGCTTTGATCTAGATGTATGATAGTTATTTTGTGGGTCCCCTTTTTTCTGACCTGACTTGACTAGTCACGTCACCACCCTTCTCTTAAGCTCCTCTACGTGTGTGTTGGTGTGGGGATTAGTGGATGTCATCATTTTGACCTGACCTCATGTTTTTAGGTCACCCTGTATATTTAAGCCTCTCTCTGTCCATGTAATCCAGTTGCCTCTGAAGATGTCTTGAATAAAGACGAAAGCTAAGGTACTCCGTTGTTTCCATTTTCCCGTGTGATTTTATCAAGATATATATAAATATATATATATAAAGTTTTATTCATTTAATGATTTATTAATTTATTTATGTATGTACTTATTTATTTTTTCAGATATCCAAATCCTGGTCCTGGTGGGATTATTGGACAGCAACAGCAAGGACAGGGTGGTGGCATCAGACCAGGAATGATGACACAACCCAACCCAATGGGTCAGCAAGGAGGACCTCCAGGCCAGCCAGGGCAGTCTGGTCAGCCGGGCCAGCTGGTGAGCAGCCACAGAGCACTACCGCACAAGCCTTACAGCAGCTTCTACAAGCATTAAAGAATCCCTCGATACCGGCTCAAGAAGAAGTTTTACAGATACTCCGAATTCATCCTGAGTTAATGTCAACTTTCTTCGAACAACGGCAACAACAACAACAACAGCAACAACAACAACAGCAACAACAACAGCAGCAGTAACAACAACAACAGCAGCAACAACAACAACAACAGCAGCAGCAACAACAACAGCAGCAGCAAAACCCACAGGGAACAGGAGGACAACCAGGCTTGATACCACAAGGTGCAAGTGGGATGCAGGGATCTGTGCAGGGGTCTATGCAACCTAATATGCAGCCAGGTGGAATGCAACCCAACATTCAACCAGGAGGTATGCAGACCACAATGCAGGGAGGTATAGTGACCCAAATGGCAACCAACCAACCCATGCAGGGCCAACAGCAGCCTATGGGAGTTCCCCCAACTCAAGCCAACATGGCACATCAGCAACAATGGTATCAACAACAGAAGATTATGCAATTAAGGCAGCAACAGCAACAACAGCAGCAACAACAACAACAGCAACAACAACAACAACAGTCCCAACCAGGTGGCTTCCAGCAACCTCAGGCACCTATGTATACACAAAGACGACAATTGAACTTCCCACAGCAGCATAATTTCCAGGGTGGTGATGGCCAGTTTGGCCAAGGTTTTCCTCAGCAACAACAACAACAGCAGCAAATGTTGATGCAACAGCAACAAATGAAACCAGTGCCACCATCTATGTCTCCACAGAATGTTGCTCGTCACTTCAAGACGCCTCAGTCCTCCGTTATCCCATTTTCTCTGACTCACTGAAACCAACCTCTCTATTTAATGAATTTGAATGTGAGAGAGAACACCCTGGTTTAGAGTCAGCTTAGATATATCTGTTTACAGTTGAAACATTCAAGATCCATTGTGAGTGGTGTTGAACGCTTCAACTGTCCTTATTGTTAATAAGACGTGTCAAGTAAGTGAGTGTTGAGTCTGCCAGGACCAACGATACCCATCGGTTTTGTTCCCTAAGAATACTCATGAGTTTCTGATCGCTACTGAAGTTAGATCATTTTGTCGCCCCGACATCAGAGAATCTGATGTTTATAGTTTGATTAGTGTCAGTTATCTATTTAAGAAAGTCATTAATTTCCTGAACTATTCTGTCAACTGGTATAATCTCCAAGATCTAACGTCTCCCTGTGAATAGCTCCTTGTTCGCCTCAGGCCTGAGCTTGCAGAATTGTTGTTATCAACGTGTATATTCCACCTTTTCCTGGCAAGCTCAACCTCTGATTAGATTATATGAATAGACATAGGAAATTACCCTGATCCGGAACACCGGAGTTCATAATTAAATATACGGTGATCCAACATGGTAGAGAAGGTATGTTGTTGGTGAGATTGACCTTTCTGGCATGAATAGGGAGGCCCAAGCTGCCCAGCTGAGGCACGTATATACCTCTACACGAGGGAGAATCACGCATTCGTGACTCTTCTTCCACGTCTACAGGTATGTTCACGTGTGTTCCACGCCGCCATATTAACTCAGTTTAACTTAGTCATTTTTGCGAATATCAGTGTTCATGTTTCAACATAGTACCTTCAGTGCCAATTAAGTCAAGTAAAGTAGAGCTCTAGCTATCGTCTGAACCGGTGCCAGACGTATGTTTTTTATAGTGAAGTTAAATATTCACGCATTCGTGACTCTTCTTCCACGTCTACAGACGCGGATGTGTTAGCCACTCTCCTGAAGGTCGATAGCTATCTATGGGCACCATGGTTCTTGAAAACTGTCTCTGAGGGCGCATTTAGAATCCCAGGACACGATTCCCCGGGAAGCGCCCTCACCACTCTGCCAGTGTGTAACGAGTCAACCTCCCTGAGTGCACCTAGCGAGCGAGCCTTCAGCTTGGCGGTCGCTGTAAACAACTGTGCCCACTGACTCCGTCATATGATCATGGTCTACCTACTGTTCTTGGTTATATGTATGGAGCCGTATTAATATCCATGCTTAGGGATGACTAGCAGAAAAATAGTCATCCCAGGTTAAGTATTGAACCCCTGAATGAGAGTTCAAGGTACCAGGTGGTTCCTTGTGAAGTGATAAGAATTATGGTATGTTACTAATTGTGGAATTGCCCAGTGTGTTATGTATTCATCTGTAGTACCCATGAAATAATAACCTGAGAGTATGAGGTTGTAACCACCAATTGAGAAGGTAATTTGTTCCTTGTTAAAGTAAGACCTGCGGGTCCAGGGTTATTGACAGTGTGTAAGCATTTCTAAATCTTACTTGTCACAGAAATACTACAACAGTGTCCAATAAAGTAATGAGTATTTGGAGGTGTTTAATGAGGTAATAAGTTCTTGAAGTGTTTGATGACTTAATAAGTTAATTTCGGTTCTGTTTAGCCTGAGTGAATCTAAGATGCATCTTCTCCACTCACTGTGTTAATAAACATTGAATTAGTAATCTGAGTATCACCACTCTACTCCTTCTAAACATTGGTTCCCAGAAAATAATACTTACTCACGTGCCTATACATCTACCACACTACCCAAAACCCTTCCATGAGTTCTGTTATATAATGAAAAGTCTGGGTGGTGGCAGCTACCCTTTGTAAGTATAAAAAGTGTTGTACTAAGAATAACATGGTTCCCCAGACTAACCCATGTATAAGAATAGACATAAAACAAAGTATACTTCAGAAAGGTAAGAACATTGAAACTGAGAATACAATCTATATGAAAGGAAATGAAAAGAAAGAACATTGACTTGGAAAACAGTAAAGAAGCATAAGAGTTACTTATATAAGAATATAAGTAAGAATATATAAGAATAAATATATATAAGTAAAGAATGGAAGAAGAATAAGTATATAAAACAGGGTACTCATTGGAAGAAGGCTACGTAGAACAAATAAGTATATGAGTAAATAGAATACTAACAGAAAAGAATAGCTGGATGGTAAATTATTGAAAAGAGAAAACTCGGCCCGTTACACCAGTGTGCTACTTAGCCCTTGTAGATAGTACCTTGTAAATATTTTGTATGTAAGTCATGGATTCTCATACAGACTACAAATTGTGATTGTTATTTTTGCAGTGCTTTTTATCTGCAAAACAGGAAAGATATTATGCTTCCTTGAAGCAAACCCAGAGGAATATTCTGCAGATCCTGAGCTATAAACTCATGCCAATTCCTTAAAAGACACTTTACTTACCCTACATGGGTTTTCTAGGCTTATGAAGACTAAAAAAGTAAACTCAGTGGTTACATGAAAAAAAATTGAAATGGAAATTTTATTACAGTAACTTTGTACAATTTTGCATTAGTCATTAATTTTGGGCAGTTGCTGTCTTGTTTATAATTTGAAGAGTGCAAATAGGTCTTTTGCCAAGGTATTAGCTAGACACTTATGGTGCATTCTAGCTTGCTGAACTACTAGAGCAGAATGTACTAGGGGATTGTGCCTGTACATTTCTGCACAATAAGTGATAAAAGGATGTAAATGTAATGGTTTTGTTAAGCCCTGTGCCCATGGATCTCCCAAAACTACAGACTGCAGTGCAGGCACAACCTCAACAGTGGCCTCCCTTCATCTTTGACATTCCCTGTAGGTAATGCACTTGCCCTGGGGAGGTCTGCTGTCTCTGCTGGTACTCTCAGTTTGACAGTGAAGGGGGAGAGGGTAGCGAGGGAACGTGTTCACATGCAGCGGACCAGAGGGATAGCTGCTGCTGCTGCTACCACCATCATCCCAAACAAACTAGTACACATTGCCCAATGCTGACCCATTCCATTACCCCCCCCCCCCCCCTCAAACCTACCAAAGGGAGGATATTTATGTGGGTAGCAAGGCGAGATGGAAGGTATGTGGGTGGGGGAAGTTGCAGCCAGTTTTCCTCCCGTCACGACGCCTCACCCACCTGTCCTCTATACAATTCTTTAATTTATTTCTCTTTCAAGATTTGATAAGTTTGTTTTCACATTTTCCAACGCTCAACGTGATGTATGTATGTAAATTGTTGATTGTATTGTCTAACAACACCTGCTCATTGGAAGTCCCCGTTCTTGTCCTGTATAATTGTATTTTAATGGGCATATGAAATTTTTTAACCGTCTGGTCCCCCACTTTGTTATGTTTAATGTTGACCAATGAGGAAGTGTTGAACAGAGGATTTGATTATTTTATAATAAATATATGACAAATTAGAAGATTCTCATTTCCTTGAAAGCTACTGTATATTCCAGTATTACATATTTTTCAAGCAGAATCTTATTAAACATCTCAGGTAGGTAGTAGGCAGCTATCAAAGAGGAAGGTACTTTTGCCTGGGAAGATATTGGAAGCATAATGTGTTGTCTAATGGTAGACCCTGCTTCCATATGGTATCACAAAAATTGTGACCAAGTCCCAGGTCGCTGATATGACTTTTTGCCTCATTTACACTCAATTGCAGGGTCTCAATTGTTTCTCTTACTTTAACAACACAACATACATATATTTTCTTAAGTTTGATGGGTTATATTATTATTATTATTATTATTATTATTATTATTATTATTATTCTCCTATGATATCAGTTAAGAAAATAATATTAAAGCTGGATCTCCTTGGAGGGGTCCCACTGGTCAGGAAAGTTGTGGACCCCAGGGCCAACCTGACCATCATCAAACTACTGGGGCCTCAACTGATGTCACCACGGTTGATGGAAGATTGGCTTTTTTCACACTTTATTTTCCCAACATTTGCTGCCCGAGATCCAATTTTTCTTCTATGGAACACTATTTATTAACCTCATCATCCGATCTCTTATTACTGTCTGAACTTCAACTGACCAAAGCAGCTTCACCCAAACATTTTCAAGTCTCCATCTACAACATTTATACCTCTTTCTGTTCTAAGGAAGGTCTATGCGCCTACTACAATACATGTACACCTATAGCTCGACTCGAGGATCTTAAATCTTCTCTTAATTATGTCATCTGGCTCAAAATATCTCTACCAACTATGACTATTTTTCTTTGTTTTCTGTATTGTTCCCCCAATTATTTGCAACTTTTTGACTCGCTTCGTGCCATGAATCATTGCTTGCCACACACCCCAGCACTGAGATCTTCTACTTAAGGGATTTCAATGTACATCACAGAGTAGCTTGGCTCTGCAAGGGATGACCCAGGTGGAGTTGAAGCACTTTTTTTTTCCTTACTTAATGATCTGGAGCAAGTAATTATACACCCTACACATGTTCCAGGGGGGGGATACTCAAAACACCTCATAAGTTACGTTTTTCAGCATGATACAGTACCATATATTGTGGGAGCCTTACACTACCATAAATTTAGCATACTCAAAATTTAATTATGGTACCGTAAGACTACCATAACTCTAGTGTTTACCCTGTAAATTAAGTTCTCTTGTCGGACGGTAGATGTCAGTGCAGATGCTAGTTGGCCAATCAACGCTCAGTTAACAAAATCATCAACCAATCACAAGAGAAGGAGAAATCAGCTGAGAGCGACGCACGTGATATTATTGTGTAAACATGGAAGGACCACCAGCCAAGAAGAGACGACCTAATTTCAGTGAGGCTGAAGTATACGCTCTTGTGACTGAGGTAGCCAAACGAAAAGAAATGATTTTAGGGAAGTTGGACTCAAGTAGTTGTACACTTCAACTCAAAAACCAGCCTGGGGTGAAGTGTTAAATGCGGTGAATGCTGTTGGTAGAGTCACCCGCAATGTTACTGAAATTCGGCGGAAGTTTTCTGCTGATCTTCGTGTGAGCGTTAAGAAAAAAGCAGCACAAGATAAGAAATATGCTGGTGGAACAGGTAAGTCTTAATATTGTTAGCGTGGTTATTGATTGACAATATGAAACAAACTTAACTACGGTTTTTCTGAGGCTTGGTACGATTTTCGTGTTTGTAAACTCAAGGAAGTAAGTAGTGTGGTGGCTCTCCATCGTGAATGAATACACATATTTTCCTTATATGAGCGCATTCATTAAAAGAAACATCGTTCTTCGAAGTTTTCCGTGTGAGTAAATAGTAAAAACTTTACCGTTCAACCTAAATTTTTTTTTTTTTTTTTTTATGTGGATTAACCAACCCAGGCACAGTCACTGACCCACGTCGGGGCCTGTAATAATAATTCTTTAGTACTATTAATAAAAATACCTCTTTATTAATAATAATATTAATAATAAATAACCATAAATACCGAAATGAAAACACAAAAAGTGAGAATCAATATACAGTATGTATGTTGTGTTGTTGATATTACGAGAAACAATTGCGACCCTGCAATTGTGTGTAAATGACACATTTAGTCAGATCAGCAACCTTGGACTTGCTCCTAATTTTCGTGATGCCATATGGCAGCAGGGTCTACCATTAGACAACACATTATGCTTCCAATATCTTCCCACCCGGTAGTCAGGGAAGTCTGTACAACTGTTAATAATTTCCCCACAACTTTTGGATTTTCTTATTATACCTATCATATAGATTACACAATTTTAAGACACACTTGTCATTGTGTCGCAACTGACGTGGAACAGAGATAGTTAATATGAGTTTGTGTGGCAGGGCGGCGGAGGCCTCCCGTTGGTAAAGGAAGCTAGGTTAGGTAGGTTTGGTTACTGTTATAAACTACATATTAATAATTACGTTATTTCCGACGGTAATGAAGGTCATAATGTATAAGTTGCCATAGAATTCCTTTTTATATGTCGTTAATTTTCATTCATCAATAGATTTATATTCATATTTGGTATACATTAATATGTAAATTTTACTTTGTTAGGCTTATAGGCAAGGATGTTCTATCTTATGAGTTTACAACTAATACAGGTTGAAAATTTCTGACTGCGACTATTTTTTTTGACTTATTTTACCATTTATTGTTTGTTACCTTAAATCTAATTAACTTTTGACATAGATAAAGGAGAATTTTTGTGGCTACAGCTACAATGATAGGTTAGGTTATAATGTTTGGAACTATTTCAGTAGATTCCTTTGTAACTATGATTTCTGCCAAATATAACATAGTTAGCATATAGTGTATGTAACCACAGCTCACAGTAAGACAGTTATTATTTATATTTTCTCTTCAAGGTGGCAGCCCCCAAATTGAAATTACATACACTGCAATTGAAGAAGCAATTCTTCAACTATTAGATCCAGCCTCTATACATGGGATTCCAGGGGATGTTGAAAGTGAAGAACCTATTAATGGTAATTCAGTCAAAATACTTTTCCAACCCCCTGATATATTTTGTTTTTTTCTGCCCTTGTTTTTATTTTAAAAAAAACTTTTGGAGACATTTTTTCACATCTTGATTTGGAAATACTGTACAGTATACTGATTTTTTTATATAATTTTGAAAAATAACGACACTAGTAAGTTGGTTTCATTTCTAGCTTGTTTATTGCTTCCCTAATTTATATATTAAATGTTTTTATAACTCGTATGTTAATGGACAAAATTGAGAAGTGCAAATATAAGAAATTTAACGCCTAGTTGATATTTAGATTTAAAAATATTTTAAACAAATATATTTAGATGGTCAACACTATTTTTCAAACCATTATTTTTCCTAAAAGCCTTTGTATATTTGGAAATACAGTGTAATATTTTAATTATACTCTTAACATAGACTTCAATCAACCTATTATACTACATTTCTTTCCAGAAGAAGAAAGAGAACCAACCCCCGGACCCTCAGGAGCTAGGTTTACAGCTACCGGTAGTTGTTTCCGAGAGGAATTTATGTTTCGGCCCGTTCAAGAGAAAGATGATTCTATAACCCTCATTCTGAATGAGGATATACAGGAACATGATATCACAGTACCCATTGTGCATTTAGAACCTGAAATTTCAGCACCTACAAACATTCCTGGATTTTCATCATCCGGAACATATGAGGTAGAAACATGTAGTTCAAGCAATACTCGTCAACCTATTGCTGCTACCAAGGAACAGCGAAGTAGGTCTAGTACCCCTTCTGCCACAGCTGTTAGGTCAACTGTAACTGGTGATTACACTGATGAAATGGATTCATCTCCAATGCCAAGTACGAACAGTAGTGGCAGGAGGCCACGAACCTCTTCTGCCCGAAAAGATGAAGATCTTCTTCGAGAGATGCTTCGTGTTCAAACACAAATGAGGGACAGTTTTTTACAGCTTGTAGCTCACACAGAGTGCATTGCATCTGCAATGCTATGCATTGCAAAAGTTATGCAGTCGAAAAATCCTATCCAATGATGCTGTGTTTATGGTCTGTGTATATGTAGTTGTTTACTTAGGTAAGTCCTTTACTTTTGGTAAATGTGATAATAGCGTAGTTGAAAAGTCATCAAACACTTATTATAAATTTTCCTTTGAGTGATTGTTATGAAGGAAGACCGCATGTTAAAAAATTGTGTAACTTTCACTTGCAGCCTTTACTAGTCATGAAAATGTAACAGGAATATTTAGCTCTCCATAAGTTCATTAAAATCACGAAGTTAAGTGAAAGACACACATTTGTCAACTAATAACATGGGTTGCAGTGCTACTACGGGTAATGTTTACCCAGGTTTTGGGTAAAAGTTCCTACCACACTCAAAATTATATGTTTGAAAAGAGGCTCATGTACTTATTTTTATTTTTTAAAGGTTCCTTTATTTTGTAAGACGTAGTCAATTTCCAGTTCAACGAGTTTTATTTATTAGTTTGTAGTTTGCGAAGTATGATTCAAGTAGGTTGAAACAGAAATAATGGTGCAAATTCACCAACAGCCTACTGTAATCGCTGCTATTTAACACACATTAGTCTCCAAAGCGCAAGTTGTTGCATTGGTTCTTTCATAAGGATGTGCTGTCTCATGTTACATTTTATAGCTTAACAAGCAAAGAGTACTGTATTCTATTTTTTCTTTATTACTTGTAGTAGTACAGTATTGGGTTATAAGTTTCTTTATATTTACGGGTATTGATGCAGGTAATTCTAGACATATGAAAATTGTACTGTATTCCATTCTTAAATCTAAAAAATGGCAACAAATAACAGTAGTTGTATTATTATTTCACAACGATGTGGTGACCCATGTCAAATTGTGTACGGTAGTTTAAGATGCAAACAGTAGCAATATTTTTTTATTGTTTCAATTTCTCAAATATGTTTTATATAAGGGATTTTTTGTTTCACAAACTGTAGTGCCTTTGGTATTTAGTAGTATTAAAAGTATACTGTATTGGAATCAAATTTGCTCAAGGATATGGTACATATATTATTAAGGTAAAAGAAAGCCATTTAATTTCTATAAAGAAGTTTATTTATTTATGTACAGAATATTGAAAATAAAAGTTAAATCAATGTACGCTTTATTCGCATTACCTCTGTATACTGCACTAAAAAGTACTATTTAAACATAGAGGAAAATTGTGTTGGTGAATTGATATTTGATTTTAATTCATCAAGTAAACCAATTACGGACTACATTGGCTCGGACTGCTTGGCCTGTCCCTGCTACAGCTTCAGCTGTATCACTAAGTACATGTTGAAAGGTTCCATTGGCATAAAATCTTAGGCAACTAACACTTGCGTGTGTATGGGAACAGCATGAGATCTTCTCGTTCTACGCCTTAAAAATGGATCTAAATCTTAACACAGTCTTAGAATTTCACATCGAGGAAACCTATATCTAATTAGATTTTCATCGCTTATATTTTTGGGATCCAAAGGGTCCCGATACCTTCGTTCACGTCGTAAAGCTCGATCATGCAGATAAGCTACAACAAGATCCATTGCAGGGTAACTGGAAAATGAGGTCCAAGTGTTACTGGATCAATCTGCAGGACAAAAAATTATGCAATGGTTTAGAAGTTTGTTACAGTATTGTTTTTATGTTGATACTAACTAATTCAAAGTTTTATCATTAGGCCTAGAATTGAAGGGTTATGCCTGTGAAAAACAAAAATTACAGCCTTAAGGTTTTGCCTGGCTCTTAGGGGTAAAATACTGAAAAATGCACAACGCGTTAAAATCTCTGTACAGTATTCATTTAAAATTGAAAAAAATTGTTCATTATTCAAGTAAATAAGGGTGTTAAAAGCATTTAAAAGACATCCTCTTGCCTCAAAGTCTGTCACATACTCGCATTTGAAACTGATTTCTGGTAGGAACAGCAGCCTTCTCCGTTAGCCGGAATCCTTGAAACCCGGAACTTTCTGAAAGCCGTAATTGAAATTTTATCTAAAATTAATTCCCAAAGCATGATTTTGCAGGAAACTTACGGCTTAGGTAAATGACTTTCAGAGAGGCACATTTTCCTGAAAACTATGAGGAAAGTTTCCCAGATAACCGAGAAAATTCCGGAGATGGGGGATATATTTCCGGGTTCGAGAGATGATGTAATGGGCAATTGCAGGAACTACCGAGAAAATTTTTCCATTACCATAAACATTCTGGGGATGAGGGATATTTTCTTGATTTGTGATAACTGTCTCGTTAACGGGAAAACACTCATTCATTCACGGTAGTGCTCTTCACCAATTGTTCCGGCTAACAGAGATCTCACAGTATTTGGTGTTTTACCCCACTAGAATTTAGGTAAATAATCCCTTGCATAATGTTGGCCTGTGACAAGACACATAAGCTATACTAAGATAGCCTTATTCTGGGCAAACTCAAATAAATTGGTTAATGATAGTATAGCCTTGCCTAACCTAAATGACAAATCACTTCTCTTAAATTACTCATTTAGCCTAGACCCTAGTGTTTTCCTTTCAATGTTGGGAACATTTGGTCTGAATTGTCTTCAAGTTCATACAAAAAACAACAATTTAAAACCTGAAAATATATCGGATTAGCCGTAAATTTTCTTAAATTAATACTCTACCTATGATACTGTTCAAGGAAAGTCTGGAACTAGGCCTAAGGTAGCTGCTACACAAAGTGTCTCACTGACGGCCTGACGCTCACCAAAAACCATGTACACATTCTCTAACCTAACATAACATAACATAACCAAACCTATCTAACCTATACCCTATTAGTATAATTTCTTATTTAAATAATCCTCATGTTGTAACTAAATTAAGTAGGCCCCATGTTTAAACATTTATTTGCCTAAGACTGAAAAAGCAGTTATATAGGCACCTATTAATCAAGTTAATTGCAATCCATATTTTACACCTAATACCATTTAATTTTCGCTAGCCTATGGAAATTTATAGCCTTTCATGTTATCATAAGCCATACACATAGGAAATTAGGCTAAGACTATTGGTTGAATATTAGAAAAACAAGGCGAAGTCTTGGCAGGAATATTCACTTGACCTCATATTTGGCTTTCATTACTGAGGGATATTTACGGCTATACAACATTAATAAGTTCTATCTGCAAGTTTACTCAGTCATAAAACATATTTTTACCCTAAGTGTGAACAATACAAACCTTCTATTTTGGTAAGAAATACTTTATAATGTGTAAGAAGACAAAAGATGCGTCTCTTCCAAACTGCGACAAATACAAACACTCAAGCTGGTTATTATACAACAAAAAAGTTACGAAAAAGACGAAGTGAAATATTATATTTCAGTATGTTGATGTACAAAACATTTTCTTCATTATTCTATTATAAAACAAGTCTAACAAGCATTATTACAACATATATTATTATTATTTTCTATATAATCGGGTATTAGTCACTACTACATCCGGGTTGAGAGTGTTACACGACCTCGGGAGCTGGTGTAAGTTACTTGCGTTAACTTACGTTGTTCGATGTCAAATATTGGTTTTGAGTATACCATCTGTGTTTTGAGTATACCATCTGTGTTTTGAGTATACCATCTGTGTTTTGAGTATACCATCTGTGTTTTGAGTATACCATCTGTGTTTTGAGTATACCATCTGTGTTTTGAGTATACCATCTGTGTTTTGAGTATACCATCTGTGTTTTGAGTATACCATCTGTGTTTTGAGTATACCATCTGTGTTTTGAGTATACCATCTGTGTTTTGAGTATACCATCTGTGTTTTGAGTATACCATCTGTGTTTTGAGTATACCATCTGTGTTTTGAGTATACCATCTGTGTTTTGAGTATACCATCTGTGTTTTGAGTATACCATCTGTGTTTTGAGTATACCATCTGTGTTTTGAGTATACCATCTGTGTTTTGAGTATACCATCTGTGTTTTGAGTATACCGATCTGAGACTTTAAGTCCAGTTACGGGGTAAACAAAGACATACAGTCCCATAAATGTTTTTGAGTATCCCCCCCCCCCCCCCCCCCCCCCCCGATTGGACAGCCATAATTTTGAGAATCAGTTATTTATTAATCTCAATAGAAAGATTTGCAAATACAGTAGGGTCGGGATATATCGCGACTTTATATAGCGATTTTTTATATCGTGGCTCCCAAAATTATCAACATTTTCTTTTATATAGCGATAATTTTTTTATTTCTCGAGGGAAATCGTGCTGGAAATATTTCAAATGTACCATCATGGCAAACAAATGCGTTATTTGCTCACCAGAGGCTCCACCATGGCTGCTCACTCAAGCATTCACACTCGCCCGCTCAGTCTTTCCAAGTGAGTGACGAGAAAGCAGCCGACTCTGCTGCAGATTACAACTTCTAAGGCAAGTGTTAATGGGTTGCTAGTGACGTGAAAAGTGAAGTGAAGATAATGGAAAGCTTATTGGATAAGATTTAATACTGTAACTAATATTTTGGGTGTACATTTATGTAGGTGTGGGATTGTCAATTGAGGTTGGGAGTGTGGCGTCTACTGCTGAGTCCGGTGTTCCCAGGATGGTGCGTCAGCTGCCGAGTCTGGTGTTCCTTGATATTGATACTGACATTGAAATAGCCTGTTGTTCCCGAGTCTAGTGTTCATTGGTGCTTTAGTTAGTAAGAAAATGAACTCGTTTAGTCAAGTTTAGTCACTTCTTTGGGCCTCCAGAACCTAACCCTATTTTCTCCATTGATTACATGTATTTATATATCGCAAAGTATATGTATAGCGAACATCGTTGGGCCCTGTCTCGTGATATATCCCGACCCTATTGTATTGTAAACATGTGTAATGCTACGTGTCTTTTATTTTAATATTTAAGATGATTAATAATTTTGTTGTTACTTTTTACTTTTAGTACAGTACTTGAGTATTTTACAAATGAGATACTTTTTTACTTCTACTTGAGTACATTGAATTTTGGAACTTTTTCTTCTACCTGAGTAACATTTTGGCTCTGTAACAATAATTTTTTTTTGTAACAAAGTCCTGTGTTTTTTACAACTCAGATTTTACTCCACATTTTTCCTCTTCAGGTAAACTTCGAGGTACGATATCCCGAGATGCAATACAGTATTTCACTTTAACGATGGTTATAAATTAACACCATCTTGCTCTGTATGATCAAAGCAACTCTCTTCAACGATATCCATAGAACAGCTCTTGATATCCATTAATTGGATTTTTTTCTCAAGTGCAAACTATGGGTTGTTAATGCTCAAATTAATCGCTGTCTTGCAAGGATTCCAGCAATGAAAGTTATATTTGCTATGTCAAGTCAGTGACATTTCATTAGGAAACACTATTTAACCCTATGCATCACGCATATCTACCTTCTCTTGTCAGCCTACCCATGCGCTGCCACATAGCCAACCCGTGCACTACAGCCCTCCCCTTGGTTCTTTGTTGATCGTATATCCACCATTGTATTGCTCCACAATTATTGGCCGGCATTGTACATTGCATTTATCATGGTGTTTTTTCCCTTATGCAGTCTCTCCTCGACTGACGACAACCCAGACTTACGACGGTCATTGTCGTTGTATTATATTAAAATATTTTACATTATTTTCTAGTCTAGACTTTTTATCATAAAGTCTAACGATGCCTTACGACAACTTTGGCTGGCATCCTGCCGCGTGTGTACAGCATCCACGTCGTATCCCGCTCAGTTTGCATATTAAAAAGGTAAAAGTTTTATAATTATTACCTGTACTATGTAAGTCGATTGAGTCAATCGACTTACAACCTGGTTGTCAGAACGGAACTCCGTCGTAAGTGGAGGAGAAACTGTTAAGTGAGAGGACAGCGCGCTAATATTTAGATTGACCTGTGTAATGGTGAATGTGAAGTGATATTTTCTGTGTTTTTGTGGCTTGTTTAGAATATGTGAGCACTGTCAGCCGCTATCATTGTTTTCGTTATCATCTTACGCTCTCTTTTTGTGACAAGTGCTTTTGCTCTGTTTTTGTGACTGAAATGAGGACTGTAACTTTGAAAATGTCTGGGAAGGCCAAGGCATTCAAGACAACCATGTCTCTGAAGTGAAGCTTGACATTGTTAAGCAGCATGAGACTCCCCAGAGGCTGTGTGGGACTCAGAGTGACGTCTCCACTCCACCTACAAGAGTCCCCTTAGCCTCAAAGGGGACATGTGATGGTGACCAGATTTATCCAATGTATTAGCCCCAATTTAACAGTCAGTAATACTTATATAAATGTGGGTTACATACATCATCTTTACATAAAATGGGGTTATTTCTAAATAAAATCTAACTTATCTTGAGTTGATAAGAAACACAAGTAGCCAAAGCATTGTTAGAAGACCAACCTCACCAACCTAACCAAAGAAACCTACTTCACCTTACCTAACTTCTAGCTTGGAACTCCTCCCCCAAGACCCCCTGGCATATTAAACAGAAAGTACTTCCTATGATATGGTGTAATTTGACTTTTTTGGTCTATGCATGAGAAGCCACTCAGACCAAACGGCTCGTAAACGAACAAAGAACAATGAGAGAAGGACAACATCGAGTGTGGATTGGGCTGCCATACCTTTTTATCGCTGCAATAGATGAAGTAGTGTTACTAGTGCGAGCCTAGGGGTCTAATTACTTACCAAATAAAACATTTGACCAAGAAATGAATATCATAACCGTACTCAGCAAGGAAAATATAGTAAGAAAAGGGCCATCAAAACATGTTATGCTTTGATGGGTATGCCATCAATAATAAGGGACCATAGCTTTTGTATAGGAAGAAAGAAGTGTAAGAATATAATGTTATTATAAGCTAACATTTGCAGAGCAAACATTCGTGTAGCGAGGGATACCTGTAACTGGAAAATATAAATTTTCAGACAAAAGTGCTTTAATTTTATTAATTTTTTTCTATCTCCTTATATAATAATCAACATAGAGTTACGTGCTTGTACTCTACCAATTCGTAACCATTTAGTTTTTCACGAAATGGCACAAAATTGCCGAGACAAAGGTAAGGTTAGGTAAAATTAGGTTTGGATTGGTTCGTTTTTGGTGTCTTTATACCATAGATTTTAGGTTGGGTTGGTAAGGTTTTCATAAATTTGTCCAAGAAATTAATACATAATCCATTCAAAACACATTGAATAATGACCCAAAACTTCCAAGTTCCAGCCTATATTTTTGAGAACACATCAGTTATCCTATTCAATTTATACACTTTTTTTTGATACTCTGATATTAACCAGCAATTCTGAAGAGTGGAATGTTATCAGTGCTAAATGCAGTAAATAAAGAAGAGCTCATAAAGTAATGGACAGTCAAGTCAACATTGACAGAAGTAGGTGTACGACTTACCTGTCTTTATCTTTCTGAAATTGAAAGAAAGAAATGATTTTGTTCCTTGATGAGTTTCTAGAGCAATTAATAGCAGACCCTATTGCAGCTGCTAAAAAAAAATATACAAAACAAAAGAAAATTGTGATTTTGCTGAAATTTTCGTCTTCCCGCTTTTAGCCCTTACTTGGTAACTACTGGTATTTAGTTTACTACCCAGCCTCTTAGCAGTGCCACTTTGGGCGGTGAATACATTCGCCCACAGGAATGGGCCGTCCTTCCGTAGTACTGTATTAAAATCCTTAGTACAGTACACTTTGTTGTTAACAATTACATCACAACAACAAAGGTGAGGACTGAAATTTGGAGGCTAATTCTCAAAATAATTGAATTGCAAAATTCATCATTTCTTTACTGATCATGTGATCTTAATTTCAGATTTGCATCAACATTCCTGTTCTGTGATAAAATGGAGGATGAATTTGATCCATACAGCCTTCCACCTGAAGTGACCACTCCACCTTATGCCCTGATTGGAATGATGGGTAAGTAATTTATATTTAACCCAAAAATAAGTGTTGGATTTCCAGTATCAAGGGTAACATAAACTCTTACATCAATTGCTGGAGAAAATGTTTTCCCCTGCGGTGTTTAGCTTCCACTGCATCAAATTGTAAATCTGTCCATTATTGCACAGGATAATTAAATTTTGTTGTGAATAAATAGGTAGGTCATATATTTTCTGGTTTTTAGAACTTTATTAGAGACTTACACGGTCTTCCAATACCAAACACCTAACTAGCAAAGCTTTTCATAGTTCATAAAGTGTACAGAATATGATAGCAGGGAGCACCATAATGGACACAATGCACTTTTCTACTTTTTCAAATCTGTTTGATTCATCACAACAATGTGATGCTCTCAAGGACCAGAGGGGATAGTCAGGTCAGATTCTTGATTTTTTTTTCTTGATACCCACTTTAACTATGCGGGAAGAACATGCTCCAGGTTTCAGTTCCTTTCTGTCAAGTGGTGGTCCAGTGGATCTGTCGTAAAGCATATTATTTTTTCACTTTTTTGCTATTTGTCAATTATTTTACACATACAGTACATGAATCTGGCTCTCACCACACTGTAACTGTCATCCATCAAGTCATGGAAAGATTAAACTGTATTCCTAAAGACTGGAGATGTATTCTATTGGATAAAGACTGTACCCCTGAAATATACTGTACAGTAATACCTCACACAGTGTTCAGGAGAAGAGAGCACTAAGTGATTTTAGTGCTAAGAGAGGTTATTATACCAGTACTGTAATTATAGTACAGTACTGTATATGGAGATGTGATACTCAAGTTGTTACACTTACCTATGGGTGACTTATGAATAACTTATTTTGGGTACAATAGTGGTAAACACAGTATAATATTGTACACATTTATATCTTGTAATAATGGTATCAACCCCTGGAATTAGAGTCAGTGGGTAAATGACATAAATGAGCAGGAGAGAATATTGTATGGCTCTGCTCTGGGTGAGGTGGATCTAACCCTTAATCACTGAAAGTAGTAGAAAGAGCAGCCTGTAAAGTTGAGGGAGGTGGTGGTGAAGAGTCAGAGGGTGACGATGAGTCGGATGGTGATAGAGGTGGAGGAGGTGATGCACTGATTTCTGTGATGTCTGCACTGCCAGGTACAAGTAATCAGCTTACTGTACATCTACAGTCTTAAATTTTTCATTATCAACTGTTTGTTTTTCTTTTACCTATACAAATTAAATGATGCTCTACAACAACAGTAGGGTCGGGATATATCGCGAGACAGGGTCCAAGGATGTTGCCTCTGAAGATGTCTTGAAAAAAGACGAAAGCTAAGGTGCTCCATTGTGTCCCTTTTCCCTGTGTGATTTTATCTAGATTTATCTTATCCACATTTTCATTGTGGATCTACATGAAATTAAGTTGTAAGCACAGGTAGTTGTGTTCTTGTAAAACATCGTGTTATAGAAATTCGCGTAATAGAAATAACAGGGCTTATGGAGAAAATAGGGTTAGGTGCAGATTACTACTCGAAATCGCAAAAAAATTAGTAGTTAGCCTAACACAAAGGATAGCACAGTCTAAATAAATGTTACATTCATATCTAATAATGAAATCATACAGTAAATGTAACACTTTACCTTGAAAAAATATGAATATAACTTGATGGGGGAGAAGGGTGATTTTGAGGTAGATAACATCGAGCTTCTCTTCAAGTGTTATAGCCTTTCTTTTACGATCATCACTGGGAATGCGATCACCAGAACGCTTCTTGGAGATATTCTTCTTTACCATATTCACAGTTAATACCACAAAATTGGAGAAATAGTAAGCAAAAATCGCGTTACAGCAAACAAGCATTCACTTTATACAAATATCGTTCCTCTATTCATAAATCGCGTTAGAGCCAATGCGCATTGTCAAAACACGCGTTATAGCAGAACTCACTGTAAGGCAATAAATTTGTTTTTTAAAATGTTCTGTTTCTTTTTGGACAGACCTCGTATATAGTGATTTAAGGGCGATATAGGAGTGTTTCTGACTTTATACGAGGTCCCAGGAATGTAACCCTCGCGTAAGTTGCGAGTCTACTGTATATTGGAAAATTTCGATGATTTGGGTAGAACTGTAGTGATAAATTTGAAATATTTCCTGCACAATTTCCCTCGCAAAATAAAAAGAAATATCGTTTTTTAAAAAAATGTCTATAATTTTGGTGGTCGCGATGTAAAAAAAATCGTTATATAAAGTCGCTATATAACCAGACCCTACTGTACAATGAAAATGTTTGGTAAGATTCACCCTGCCCATTGTACACTGGATACTGTCCAGAGTAATTTGTTTTGTATTACTGTAACTATCTTATATAATCTAAATGTGGCAACACTGACTGGCACCACGACAGGTCAGGTATTTTGATTGCTTTACTTCAGTAGATATCTGTTTTTGTGTTACCCAACCCTTAGGCTTTCTGGTTAGAGAGAAGATATCTTCACTGAATTATGATTCTCATACAGTATAACTACTGGGTATAAACACTGTTAACAGTACTGTAAACAGTACAGTGGTCCCTCGGTTAACGAGCACAATCCGTTCCAGCAGGTTGCTCGTTAACCGAAAACTCGTTAACCGAAACCATTGTTTCAATGGGTTTTTGGGTAATTGGTTCCAGCTCACCGAAAATTGCCTAAATTCAACAAAAAAGGTAGAAAAGTACACTTACTTTGAGGTGTGTATGTAGAAGGCTCCTGGATGATGATGATGATGATGATGGGAATTAGAATGGGGGTGGAGGAAAAGGGAGAAGAGAAGGCATTGGGGTGGAAGAGAAGTCACCCCATGGCACCATCTCACCCATAAAATTTTAGTTCTCTTGGTGTAATTCAAGATTATTTTCTTTAAATCAACACTGCACTGCATTATACATTGTCAATATGTAAAATAAATTTCAAAATGACCAATAATTTGCTTGGAAACACAGAAAAAGAGCATTTAGTTGAAGAGAGTCTCAAGCAAGATGTTACCTCCACTGAAAACAGAGAGAGACTGTCTGGTGTGTTAACAGGCTGGATGGCATGCCAGAAACTAGTTTCTTTACCTTCAATTATGTTCAATAATTGTTAAAATGACTAAAAAAGTTAATATTAAACTTTTAAAATTATTGAATAGTATAAACTTCTTGATATTTACTAAAATAGGAAGGAATTTAGCCCTAAAACCGATTACTGTATTTGCGGACTAATACTACAGCTGGTGGACTGCCAAATGCAAGCGAAAACATGTTGAAGTCAGCTCGTAAGAAACTCGTTAATCGAGGGATTGCTCGTTAACCGAAGTTAAGAATCTTATGGAAGGTAAATCGTTAACCGAGGCGCTCGTTAACCAAGGGATCACTGTATATGTATTATATTATGTTATAGTGATAGTTCACAGTGGAACAGCTGTACATAGCAGTGATATCATCATTAGCCAGAACAATTGGTGCAGAGCACTTCTGGGAATGAGAGATTTCCGGATAACAAGACGAGACAATCGAAGCTGGAAAAAATCCCTCATCCCTGGAATTTTCCTGGTAATGGAAAAATGTTCTCGAAAGTTCCAGAAATTGCCCAATACAGCATCTCCTGAACCTGGAAAAATATCCCCCATTATTCTGGGAATTTTCCAGGTACTCGAAAATTATTCTCGGAATTTTTGCGAAATGCACCTGATTTTCGTCTCTCAATCCCGGAAAAGACCCCCCCCCTCCCCCCCCCCCCCCTCATCCTCTGAATCTTCCAGGTATTGGGTAAATTTTCTTGAAATTTTTCAGAAAATGTGCCCATAGGAAAATCATTCCCAAAGCCTGAATTTTCTGGAAAATTGTGGCTTTGGGAACGATTTTCTGAGAAAATTTCAATTCCAGCTATCGGAGAGTTCCGGGTTTGAGAGATTCCGGCTAATGGAAATTATTTGAGTACCGGGGTAGTGCATAAAAGTGATATGTACATTAGCAAACATTTAAATTTTGCACTAGGCAATCACAAACAACTTAAGGAAATGATATTCACTAAACTAAAATCACACCCTTGACATCAGAATGTAGAGGACCATAGTCATCAGACCACTCCCCACACCCACAACTCCCAGCACCTGACACATGAAATTCGCAACTTAGTCCCATTGGCACGTTTGCTGATTTAGCTAGTCTGTTAATTCTCATTCATAAAAATATTTGATTTTTAGTTCACTTTCCTCTGTTACTTTGTGTACCACTGTGTTGGTCGGTGTTGTAAAGTTACTAAAATTTACTTGAGTACTGTTTTCAAGTGACATTTCTGGGCATTTAATTTTTAAAAAGTAATCAAATTTTTTAATGCCTTTGCCTTTGCTTAAGCATAGTTTTTTAATACTTTTGGTCCAATATAATTGAAAACAAAAACAAAAATCGTTACTCTTTACAGGCATCAAACAAAGAGTTTTAATGCCTGTGGCAAACTAATAACATTTTTTAATTAATTAATTAATTATTAACTATAGGAAAAAGAGTTGTGTGGGATGGAAGGTATGGTGTGGGTGGAGCCGTGAAGGATGCCGTGTGAGGAGACACCACGTGGTCACATACCTAGAGGTCTCGTTAGGTGAGGTCACTTCACGTCAGGTCAGGTGGAAGTGGCCATGACAGCAGACTTTTCCTTTGATCTTCTTGTGTCCATTATCACCCACCCATCCTCTCTTCTCCCCCACCTTTCTTTCAGTGGCTTGGTCTTCCTGACATCATTTACTCTTTGCATATACCTGCACCTTAAATGAATTTCAAAGAGGTAGTGATTCGAAGAGGTTGTGATTCGTAGATATAAAGCCTGTATCTATACATATGTGTGAGACTGAGTGTATTTAAAGTTTTGCTAAAATGACTAAGTACCACTGCCCCCCACACCCATCAGATGTTATGAGGTGTGAAAAATGCAGCCAATCACCAATTAGAATCGAAAAGTGACGTCACCACAGCCACACCCCAATTAGAGGGACAGTTCACGATGAGTCTTAGTCAGACTCAGTCACTATGGAGGCAACATTCATCCACAAACTCCTCAACTGAAGGACTTTGATAGCTACTTGGCAAATCCAGGGGATGGAATGGAGCTACTGAGGTCTTGGCGTCTCTTGAAGACGCTGTGACGTTCTGCGGGTGAGGGCAGCGAGTCGAGCCGAGAGAGCCTAGAGCGGCCAGACAAGAGCAGGTGATGCGCCGTGGAATGCAGTCCGTGACGACGCAAAACGACGTAGTATCGGATCACAGGGATGTTAAACAAATTTTTGGTCTAAAGTTTAGCGACGTAGTACCAAAACAACGTTAAGCGAGGACTTGCTGTATCTTTGTATATGGCACTAATGGCCTTGTGCTGTGTGAGATAAAGTGGATGATATAGTTGTGTGCATTATACCTCTGGCAATGTTCACAAAATTCTCTTTGTTCTTGGGAACTTCGTTGTCACAGATTTAACGATCAGTAAAGGAGAGCTGCTAAATTTAAAAATGAAAATAATAAGTACCACATCATAAAATACATTAGCTCTTATTTTATGTACAAAAAGTAGCTCCTTCCTTCCTTAATCCATTCTATGGGTAATGCCGAAAGTGGACGAGTTTAGCCAACCAGCTGACTTGAAAAACACGTGGCTGCTACATTATGTATGCCGTGATGTCACATTGGGGAGAATATGATGCAGCCACATATAAGATTATGTTCACCTCCCACACACAATACTGTTTATTCTCATACTCTTCATTTTTCTTTTTCTTAGTTTTATATATACAGGTATTTCCTTTATTTGTAAAACACATTAGAGTACTGAAATGATTTTTCCACAACTTATACAGTTTCATTACATGAATCAGTGACAACACGTGTAACCATCTCAGGCCACAGCTGCCTGGCAATATATGTTATGCAGTAAAGATTGTGTGGGTGTGTATGGGACTCATTTTCACACTCAGTGGAGTTGAAGTGGATCAAACTTATGATATGCTTTCTGTATACTGTATACAGTTGCAAATTTCTGCATTTTCTTGGAAACACAGCATTTAATGTCAACCATGGTTAGCATTTTAAGTTTATCCTTCATGGTTTTGTGCTTTTTTACTCTTTGGGGGCTGGTCCAAACATACTGACTTGGTTGTTCTCACAATGTGTGTTTTTTATATGTAATGACAGAACAGGCATATCTACATTGAGTAATAGCCACACGTAGATTGAGTACAGTGCGGCTGTGTTGTTGTGATGCAGGTGGGACCATGCAGTTCACGCTGTGTCGTTCCACAACAATAACATTGACCCTGAAGATACCCAAGATATTTTTTAAAATTTTTTAACAACTTTTTCCAAGATTCGTGTTGTTATTCGGACATGTCGTTACTCAGGTGGTCTTGTACTCAGGGTTTTTACTGTAATCCCATTTAAATCACCTAAACTGTAATTTGCAATTTGGTAACTCATAATGTCTTCTGGTACTGATCTTATAAATTATCATGACTCCACTGTATCAATGAATTTCTTTCTGTTTTCTCCCTCTTCTTTCAGTATGACTTTTAGCAGCTGTTACTTTTCCTTTAGGTGCTCAACTCTGAACAGTAGAGTTGATATCTTTACACAGTTTCTGTGTTATTACTCAGGATTGGACGTAGCTGAGAAGGCAACACACAAGTCTGTCTGGGAAGCATTTGCACTAAACCGGAGAACAGACCGCACCCCACTGCACTTTCGACTCCTTTCTCCTGACTTCCAGATGCCTCCCATGAAACAAAAGGTAAGGAGAATTTGTAAAAGTTGTGAATATACAGTACAGTACTGGTACTTGTAAGGGAAAGTGATAAGTATTCAGAATTTTGCATCACATACCAAGGAAATTGTCAGTATCTGTACATTATTGTCATCTTTTCTATATGCAGTATAGTTTATATGGTAATTCAAGTGACTTCGACTTGTATTAGGCAATTCTAGGACTACTATGCATGCAGTACAATACTCAACTAAATGGAAATAAGAATATTGTATTCCATGAGTATACAGTAAAACCCCAGAAATCCAGAAATCAGAAATACAGTACAGTATAGGATACATTCCTGAGCCATCTTTTGGATGAATTTTGCCGGAGAAATATTAGATTACAGTAGTACCAAAAAGGATATGTTTTCCTCTTTTTATTAATTACATGCATTACTGAAGATTTTTACACATCTTTAAATTATGAGAAACCCATTTAACCACACACAACTAGGATATAATTGGAGATACTGTACATGCTTACATAGAAAAATTTGGCCCCAATTCTTGATAAAATTATACAGTACTGAAATATGAACCAAACATTTCCATCAAGTATTGTAGTCACCTTTTCTACATACAGAAGAATCACAATTATCCGGTATCTGGGCAACCAGTAGATTCAACTAACCAGTACCAAAATGAAATAATAAAAATAAAAATTCCCCGAAAATCAGCTAGTATCGTAAGTTTGAATACTACGCGCAATGGGAATGAGCTGCCATATTCAATGCTTTGATAAACAATATAATCAATACATAACATAACATATAAAATACAATAGCACATATTTTATGTAAAAAAGAATAGCTCCTTCCACACTCAAACCATCCTCTCTGCAAGGCACACCCTTCAGCCAAGCAGTCCACCAGCTGACTCACGGACGTGTGGTTCCCGCTCTGTGCTTTGTGTATGCCATGACATCACATTGGGAAGGAGTGCGGCCACACAGATATAGTCCATGGCCTCCACACACTTCCACACTTACGCTCTTCATTTTTCTTTTGTAGTTTTATACTTGAGAGTGCCCGCCAATACGAACGGGGTTAAAATTGAAATTTACAGTACCGGGTATTTTATTTACCTGATTTATTTTTTACCTTCCTTTACTGTATTTTGTCATTCTATTTCTTCTTTTGTCTTAAATTAAGTGATTTTAGATGTATACAAGGATTTAGGCTATGATATAGTGCATTTTTAAACATACTGTAGTTTTGTAAGTACGGTATGCATATAGCATGTGTTCCGACTTACAAATCTAACTTACGTACAAATCCGACTTATGAACGTCCTCAGGAACTGAAGCCGTTTGTAACCCCAGGACCCCCTGTATTATGTTTTCTTTATTTCTAAGCCACATAAGAGTATTGTAGTAATGAGTTTCCCACAACTTTTATAGTTTCATTATAATATGCAACAATAAAGGCAACGGCTGGGCTGGTGAGTCAGCGTAGTTCACTTCCCATACAGTACATGCACACCCAGGCTCTTCATTTTTCTTATTTTATAGTTTTATATTATATTTTCTTTATTTATATGTCACATTGTTTATACAAGGTGGAATAAGTTTTAAAGAAGTTTGTTTTTTAGGTGAATTTGCAAGGTCAGCCTGTAGCACTGCGCATTGTAGGATTTATTGGGAGCTTCTAAAAGTGATTTTCAACTAACTGGAAAAACTGTTTATCCGGCACCTGTCAATCCCCGAAGTTGGCAGATAACTGGGATTTTACTGTATATTTCTTGCCTTACTTTATACGTACTTCATATTAACTTATTACTTCCCAAATTTAATTTATACTGGGTTATGCTTTGCATGTACTGTACTGTATACAGTACAGGTGTACTTACAACTGTGCATCACTGCCCTACCTCACTTCTTCCTACTTAACACACATACACTTACATCAGTAATATAGTAAACTCGGTACAAAAACTATGTTTACAATTCTTGTGAGAAACAAAATGACACCACAAACAAAGTTTTTTGATAAAGGCCATGAGGCATACCTCACATTGGTAGCCCTGTGTGTGGATTGTTCAGTTCAAAACTCATCAGACCCCTCCTGAAAGATTTTTTTTTTTTTTAAACCAAGTGTACATCCATCTGTCCATGACAAATTTGTTTTCTGATTGATATATTTTCATAGATTCAGTAAAGTGATTTAAGTTTTAATATGAAATTGTATTCAGACAGGTTTTTGCATGGGGTGGTTTGATGTATTACAGGCAAAAATAATTTATGTTGTAGACATTCTCAATCAGAGGGATGCACCATTTTCAGTGGCTCTTGTAAGACTAAAAAAGCTAATTCACAAAATATTAAATGTTTAATTTTTCAGAGACAGTCATATGAGTGGTATATCCCCAAGGGTATTCTCAAGTCAAACTGGATCTCCAAGTACCTGTACCATGTGCCAGCACTTGTTGTCTTATTCTATGACTTGGACTGGAATGACAATAGCTGGACTGAGAAGAAGAATGACCTTGCCAGTAAAGTTCAGTCACTCAAGTGAGTTTTGTATTACCAAAATTTGTTTTAATTATAATGTTAAAAGCTGAAAGAACTGAAATGTTATATGCAGTACTGAGACCACTAAAAAGCTTTAAATAATATTATAGTACATAGACAATGTAATTTTTCACTTTTGCAAACCAAATTTGCACCCAGTGTTATTGTTTCAATTAAATATTAGTCCTATTTATTACTGAATAATAGTAGTAAAGTTACATGTTATATGCGACTCTATATTCCTCTAATTCATGGCAGGTTGTGACATTTTGACTTTTTACGACTGCTTTGTAAAACCATATAAATTTGTCCCCCCCCCCCCCTTTTTTTTGGCTACTTAGCCTTATTGTATTTTTTTTTTTAATCTTGCAGTCCTTTTTATTTTCTATGGTGCATGGTGGCCAGAACCAACAGTAGACATAGACTATTTCTTCATATTCTTTCAGCCATTCTCTCTTAATGGCTGTATCGTTCTCGTAAACCACTTGATGTTGTCCTATTGTTTGTGTATATATATATATATATATATATATATATATATATATATATATATATATATATAAATATATATATATATATATATATATATATATATATATATATATATATCTCTCTCTCTCTCTCTCTCTCTCTCTCTCTCTCTCTCTCTCTCTCTCTCTCTCTCTCTCTCTGAGAATTATATACATGTCCTATTCTTTTGTGTGCTCATACCTCACTGAACACTTAGGAAGAAGTGAGCTCTAATCAGATGTGTTTGAAAATGGTTCATTATATCATTTTATATATGAGGTTATGTGGAAGAGAGTAAATCAATAGTTTGTAGGGCTGAAATTCCCATTTCTGTAAAGGGATTAGCAGCCATAAATTTGGGGTGCTGGAATGGGGGTGTGCTCTCCTCTCCCTGCCTGCTGAGATGCTCCAATGATAGTGTGTGGTGAATGACGTCTAGGAAACTGTGTGTGCGTGAGTGCATGATAATCTTTATTTGTATTACCATATCTGTATTTCCAACAAGTATATGAATTTTTTGCCATAAAACATGGTTAAGGTGATTATTTTGGTGATCACTATACAGTATCGTAATCTCTAGATATTTTCAGTACTGTACTGATTATGATTACGTACTTAGGATGTATATGCATATCCCATATCAAAATATTCAAATTTCATCAAAATCTAATGCCTTAATTACTTAGGTTATGATAATTTTCATGATTATAATAATACTAATTATCAGAATATTATTATTATTTTTATAGCACCATAATCCTGAGTATGTAAGCTTCAATTTGTTACAATAAGGAGAGTACTATCACAACTAGTTCAAGAAATATAGTGGGTTCTGTTTTCCTCCAAAACCTTAACCACATTTTCTGGTATTATTCCTTTTTTGTACTTACGATGTTATGGCGAACATAGCCTCATACAGTATGGTATGGAGATTCATTTCTGGTAGCATTGATATTTGTGTATGAGCTCTGTATGAGGGCTTCATTGGGGTATCGGAAGTAACAGTTAAAACAGTACAGTAATACAGGTGGTAAACTTTTTAATTTACAAGTACATCATTGAATTGCAACTAAGTATTGGATTTTAAGATCATTTGACCCTTTTAACCTCATAGAGGGCAGCAGTGCACTTAGATATTTTATTCTGGCTAATGAGAGACCTTTTTAATCAGCTGAAAGAAACCCCTTCCCTCTAAAGGGTTAAGGGCACATTAAAAAGTGGAGGTGTAATGTAGTTGAACTATATATAGTAGAAGGGTCATGTTAGATAGTACTTGAGGACTGATTTTGGGTCATAAATGATGGGAGTAACACAAATGAACCTAATAACTTAATTTTAGTTCAAAGTGAATTACTATGGGACACTGTAAATCAATATGAATGCTTAGATTCACTCTGTATACTGAACTGTACATGGAATTTGAAACTACTGTATGATCATATATGTGTGAAAACTTGTATATTTTCATCTTAGTCCATTTTCTCTCATTTTCCACACTGTCTTGCATAACTCTTACGTACTAATATTTTCCTCCTTGAGGTTTCTGCTTTTGTTGACCCACCCCCACACAAAAATGAAGAGTTAATTGTAAAAACTAGATATTAGATTTTTGGATATCTCTACTTTCCTACCACTTCTGCACTTTTCCTATAGTGTACAGTCATTTCTGCTATAACGCGATAGTTGTGTTCTTGTAAAACATCGTGTTATAGAAATTCGCGTAATAGAAATAACAGGGCTTATGGAGAAAATAGGGTTAGGTGCAGATTACTACTCGAAATCGAAAAAATTTAGTAGTTAGCCTAACACAAAGGATAGCTCAGTCTAAATAAATGTTACATTCATATCTATTAATGAAATCATACAGTAAATGTAATACTTTACCTTGAAAAAATATGAATATAACTTGATGGGGGAGAAGGGTGATTTTGAGGTAGATAACATCAAGCTTCTCTTCAAGGGTTGTAGCCATTCTTTTACGATCATCACTGGGAATGCGATCACCAGAACACTTCTTGGAGATATTCTTCTTTACCATATTCACAGTTAATACCACAAAATTGGAGAAATAGTAAGCAAAAAACGCATTACAGCAAACAAGCATTCGCTTTATACAAATATCGTTCCTCTATTCATAAATCGCGCTAGAGCCAATTCGCATTGTCAAAACACGCTTTATAGCAGAACTCACTGTACTACTACTCTCCTTACAGTTTCTCCCCGTCTTTGAGGTCTGTACCCCTTGATCTGCCCCACACAGTTAAGAGAAGAGTAAAAGTAAAAGATGAATTGGTAGATAGTTTAATTACTGTAATTGTATTTGGTGGTCTGTGCCTTAGAGAGGACCTGATTATATGATAAATAAAGTTTTCATATTAAATGATAACTATTCTGTTATTTATTTATTTATGTTTTATTTATTTTTGGTAAACACAGGACTGTGTTGGGAAGTCGAAACAGTCGTGTAGCGCTGGTTCTTATTCAGAGTGGGATTAGTGTACCAGGTGAGGACACGGGAGCAGCAGAGAAGGCAGCAACCCTCTGCACTGCCTGTGATCTACCTGCTAAGCATCTTTTTGTGTTACCTCACTCAGATGCTCATCTTTTAGGATATACTGTAAGGTACGTTACGTTTCTCTCTCTCTCTTTTTTACCTGGTATAAGATGTTTGTAAATGATCCTGTTAAGGTTATTAATCCCACTAGGTCCATGATGACCATGCCATCATGTCATCAAAACCACTCACTTATGACCACTTTCCTGTTCTGGCCACACTGGCTAATAGCATTTCCAATTTCATAGTCATTATTGTATTTAGTTCTTGTTGACCATAAAAAAACAGTAACTTAAAGTTATTCGAGATAAGAAAAAAATTCAACTTGATTTGTAATTTCCTCAATGAGGGCGATAATGCTTCAAGTTTCTCTTTAAGTGTTTCATTAACCCTTTCACATTATTGACAGTTGGGCACATATCACCCTCACACTGGCCAATGACACAAATTACATCATGCAAATCATGTGAAACCCAAGCGTAAGGGTGGTTCAGAGGGTCAGGTGCATATAAGCGCATTCGTGTACTATGGATACGCATATTCTGCAACCCTACCATATTTGCTACTTATGTTAAAAAGACATACTACTGCCAGTTTTTTACCACTGTAAACTTTAAATAAACAAATGTCCACTTGTAATTTTTTTAATTTGGAAACTGTTTGGTCCCAAGGGTAATCAACTGTATAGCCTGGTCACACAAGTGTAGGGTTTCTGGGAGTCTAAGCATTTAGTCCCAAAGCTTAAAGACATACAGTACAATGCCTTAGTACATGAGTTGCCCAATCCATATACTTTATAAAATAGGGTTTAAGGATCAATCCTTACTTTTCCCCTTTCCTGTCCTCTTTTTACATTCAGGGTTGAAAATTTTCAACAGATCAGTGGAATCCTGTTTATCCAACAACTTCTAAGATCGCTCTTGTGTACTCCTTCACTACAGGGATGCTACTAAAGATGTTTTATTTGGCTAATGCCACATGGTTTTATTCAGCACAGAGGGCCCCACACACAAGGGGTTAAGATACCAGCAGGGACTCTTTCCCTTGATATCAAGTGGTGAATATATACAATTCCTTTATCCCTGACTCCAGAATTATTTCTTGTACACACAGTAAAAAAAAAGTACCGTACGGATTATGTGCAAAAAATATGACACCACGGACGAGGGATAGTGGAATATGCCTTGTAAGATAGTTAATGTAATGGTGTTGATAATATTATGCTGGTCCTGTGGGACTTAACTAATAAGGCCCTACCACAGGTAGGTGGAAACCTTTGCCATACAGGCATGCATACCAACTCTCCCGGCACATCAGGTGATGTATGGATCATTACGGAAGTCAGCAGACCCCCCCCCCCCCCTTCCCTGCGCGATACTTTTTTTTTTTTTACTGTGTGTACATTTGTTGTGCATTTTATCCCCTTTTCTTTATCCAGCCATCCACAGTGTAAGATAAAAAATTAATCTTTAATAATAATTTATTTTCCAGGCTGGAGAATGCCCTTAGTGAGATAGCTTGGACCTTTTATCTTGGTGAAGCAAAGGGTGTTCGAGCTCATCGCGATTTTCTGAATAAAACTAACCATACTCTCCTGTTTGTACGACACCAGTTTAAACTTGGCTTCCTTAATGAGCTTCGGAATGATTCACAAACAGCCATCAAGTAAGAAGAGAAAATATTATGTTTATTTGCAGCATTCAAGTTTGTACACCAATGTTATTTATAACACTGTATTGCTTTGCAGGCAGAGGGGCATCAGGGAATAAAGACTAAACTAGTCTAATATAAGTATGATGATGTGTTATGTTGGTATGGGTAAAGATGTTGTGTTACAATAGAAATTATATTGTTTGCCTTACAGCACTGAACATTTCAATACAGTACAATATACACAGTGTTCAGAAATGGTATAATTGAAAATGTTATAGGATGAGTTAAATGACTCTTTAAGTAAAGCATTTCAAAAATTAATAAAAAAAGTTGAGGATTGAAATAAGAAATTCCATCTTATACCCAAGGGGACAAGATGACTGATCTCATGATACATCCACCAGAACAGAGTAAGGCTATACAGTACTTTCCATTATCAAGGGACTCTATTTGTTCAAGTGACAGGCAGCACTGTCCAGCAGATGACTGTAGGGTGGGGAAAAAAAAAACTCCATACCCACCACCACTCCTTCCCTAGTTATTTTTCTTGTGGTTGCCTTGCCATAAATATTGCCTTGTTAGTCATTATGCCAGGCATGAACCAAAACTGCATTTTCATTATGTCCATTCCCTTCTTTATTAGTTTCTCAGTCACTCTTTCCTCTACAGTGGTCCCTCGGTTAACGAACTCCTCAGTTAACGAAATTTCGGTTCACGAGTTACCTTCCATAAGAATCTTCAATTCGGTTAACAAAAAAAAATTTGATTAACGAAATCCTTACGAAAATCACGTTTTGTTTTGAACATCAGCTGATAAGCTGAGGAGGTACTCAGCCAATTCAGTAATCTCTTCTATGTTTACATTCGTTTCCGTTGGAGTAAATATCAAGAAAATTGTGCTCTTTAATATTTGTGCCTTTTTTTATACAGTATTAAAATTATTGGTCAATCTAAAATTTAGCCATCCAAGCTCTGTCTACATAAAGTTTTTCAACTATTATTTTTGGCTCCATATATATAACTTTATTCATTTATTGAAACTCATTTACATGCACGCACTGTCCTAAGGGCAAAGCTGAACTGTACATGTAATCAGAATAATGTACAAAATGATTACTAAAATTTTTGTCTAGTGCAAACTATGGCATGTTTACATTCAAATTAATCACTATCTTATAAGAATTCCAGCAATGTAAATTGAATTCACCCCAGTCACTTCTATTAAATTTTATAAGCAAAAAAACAAAAACTCAATCTGAAGGACATAAATTAACAATTAAATACTTCATACCACAGGCGCCAACTGTCAAACATGTCACTGTCACCCCTCCCTCCCTCCCCCCACCTTCCAAAGAATGGTTTGGGAAAGTTTTAATCATATATATAATATCTCAGACTAAAGTTGGGAGAATATAATTTGCATTGCTGGAATCCTTGCAAGACAGCGAATAATTTGAATATAAACGTCATATATTTTGCACAAAAGATAAAATTTTTGCTCTCTCTAATAAAATTCTTAAATTAGATCTAAAATTTGTATGTCTAATGCAAATTATAGCTTGTTTATATTCAAATTAATCACTATCTTATAAGAATTCCAGCAATGTAAATTATATTCTGGCTGGTTGTTTATATACAATTTTATGAGCAACAACATAAATAAATAAATTTAATACTTCACCAGACCTTCCCCCAAACTGTCAAACTACACCTCAACTGCCCCCCCCCCCCCCTCTTCCCACGCTCCCTCCCTCCCTCCCTCCCTCCCTTCCCGAGAAACGTTTGGGGGTTTTCACTAGGCTTACAGTTTTAATCATATATAATATCTCAGACTAAAGTTAGGAGAATATAATTTGCATTGCTGGATTCCTTGCAAGACAGCGAATAATTTGAATATAAACGTCATATATTTTGCACAAGAGATAAAATTAATCACCTGTATCACATTACAGTAGTGATTTAAGAGTTCTAGCGTATATGTACGATATATATAGTGATTTAAGGGCGATTTAGGGGAATTTTAGGAGTGTTTCTGACTTTATGCATTTTTGGCTTTACTTTGTATATACTTTTCTGTGAGCTGGAACAAATTACCCAATATCCCATTGAAACAATGGTTTCGGTTCACGAAATTTTCGGTTAACGAACGACCTTCTGGAACGAATTGTGTTCGTTAACCGAGGGACCACTGTGGTTATTCGGCAAGATGACCCTTGAATGATTTTACTGACATTTTTCAATGCTAATTACTCATCAACTATGGGTTTCCAAGGTGTGATTTAGGGTTTGTGTTATTCTAAAAGTACTTAATTAGTTAAACCCCTTAAATTTCAATTCTGAGAAAAAAGTATATTTTGGTCAAAAATTTTGTAAGGTGTAAGACGGGTGTCAAACTCATGGCCTGTGGGCTAAATGTGGCCCTTGGGATGGTCAGGTGTGGCCCGCGGGATGACGGTAAAATTTATCATCCCGTGAAATTATTAAAGAAATAGATATACTGTACAGTCATCCCTTTGTTATAGCGCACTTGGTTATCGCGATTTTCGTTATCACGCCTCCATCAAAATCTGCACACCTGCCGTTATAGCGCATTTTTCAGGCCAAGAATTTGGTTATCACTCATTTGCCTCCAGGTATAATGTTACCCCCTTGCTTCACCTACATCTATTGAGGATATATATATATATATATATATATATATATATATATATATATATATATATATATATATATATATATATATATATATATACCGTATATCACGGCCTATAAGACGAAATTTGAACATTAAAAAAATCTGCCCAAAGTTAGGGGGTCGTCTAAACCACCAAGTTTAAAATTCTTACCTCTTAAATATTGTGGTTTAGTGCGTCAAGAGTGGTGATGAAAACATCGTAAGCCACTCACAAGGTCTTACCACTAATTATTTTATACTGAAACTTACGTTTGGCAAGCTGGATTCAAATTAAGATTACCAGTATATTAAAATAATAAGAATGTATTATAAACCTGTCTAACATACCGTAAAAGAGATTTATACCCCTGTAATAAACACAGCTATCATCACACACCCCTCCCCACGCCCCCCCCCATTTGCCAGTGAGGAGACAAGAAAGGGAAAGTGACCGCGAGATTGGGCTATTTTTAGCCGTGGAGGTGGTCAGTAATGCATACCGGTATCGGTATATTTACTCATAATAATATTTATCTCCTATAAATAATTGATTTAAATTTTATTTTTTTACAAAGAATATTCAGTAAATGAGTGCATTAATTCTTGAAACTATCGACGGTTAATTACAGACGCTCAAGTGACGTCACTAGTGTTTACACTACACCAGCTGGTAACATTTGATGCCATTACTTGAAGTGAATTGGCCTTATTTTAAGTAACTAACTATAAATAAATACAAAAATTAAAAAAAAAGATCAAAACTGAGAAATAATATACTGTATGTATGTTGTGTTGTCAAAGTAAGAGGAACAATTGAAACTGCAACTGTGTAAATGAGGCAGAAAGTCAGGTCAGCAACCTGGGACTTGGTCACAATTTTCGTGATGCCATATGACAGCAGGGTCTACCATTAGACAACACATTATGCTTCCAATATCTTCCCAGGCGGTAGTACCTCCCTGTTTGGTAGCTGCCTACTACCTACACAATTTCTAGTAATATTAATTTGATACATGATAAATTAGACAAACTGAAAATAAACAGCAAATTTAATTACCAACACGCTTCCCATTGGCAGCTGTAAGAGGGGGAGATGGGCTATTTTTATAAATTAAAGAAAATAATTACAGTGTGTTTAATATATTACAGTATATTATAAATAACTAAATAAACAAATAATTCGGTAAATTTATTTCAAGTAAATGGAAAATAAGCAAACATGTTATTTACCAAGACGCGTCCCTCTGGCTCAGGGTGAGATGGAGGGGAGATAACAAGGCTATTTATAGCCCGTCTGAAGTGGCCAGTACCCAAATGCACCATAAATAATTCATTGAACATTCATTTTTTGTACATAGTATATATATATACACATATATATATATACACATATATATATATTTATATATATATATATATATACAGGTAGTCGTCGACTTACGACCTATGCGACTTACGTCTGTTCGACTTTACGACCGGCGGTACGACAGTTTTGGCCCCAGCCTCCTGGCGCTGCCGGGAGCTGGAGCCGCGCGCATCCCTGCACTCAATTACAAACACGCTCGCTGGTACAGCACACTTCCCTCCGTGTCTGTTTGCCTTGTGCCTTTCTTCTGTCTTGGAAATTTTTCTTGAACCACCACCCCCCCCCCCCCCCCCCCCAAGATGTCTACCAAGAGGAAACTGTCTTCATCTACTCCTCAACCTGCCACTAAGGGATTATCAGAAGGTTTATCTCTACTGAATAAACTTCTTGCCCATTTTGAAGGAATGGACCCAAACATCGAACGATTTGCAAGGATTGAGCGGATGGCACGCAATTCGTTTCGTCCGTATCAAGAAATTTACGAGGAGAAGAAGAAACGAACAATTCAGACAAAGCTCACCATGTTCATGAAAAAAGCAACTCCTCCGGCTACCCCAAAGGCTGCCCCAGCTGACGACATCGACGATCCACAGCCAAGCACCAGCGGCCAATAAGATGTTTTTTGTGTGTTTGTATGTTTTGCAACTAAAATGTTTTACACCTGTATTTTTTTTTTTTGTATGTTGTGTAAATAATAAATCAATTGTACTGTAGTATGCAGTGATTTACTTAAACCTGACGACCGTAACAATAATGAACAATGAAAATGTTGATAAAATATGACTTAAAGATGATTATATTATCATTACACATTATAATATACGTAAGGTAATTATAACATATGCCGACTTACGACCAGATCAACTTACGCCCAGGCGGCCGTAACCAATCTAGGTCGTAAGTCGACGACTACATATATATATATATATATATATATATATATATATATATATATATATATATATATATATATATATATATATATATATATATATATATATATACATACATATATATATATATACACATATATATAATCAACGACCTCACCAGCATATATACACACACATATATATATATATATATATATATATATATATATATATTATATATATATATATATATATATATATATATATATATATATATATATATTTGTGTAATAAATGTATGTAGTAAGTACATACCGGTAACCTTTTTCACTCAAATCCTAATGAAACACCACAATTAGAATACGGTGGTTGCTGTTGAACCACCTGTTGTATAAATAGTCGGAACACAGCCACACCACCGAGACGAGGGAACACTCCCAATACCGAGCGTCTCGTGTGAAGCAAGCGTATAAATGAAAGAAAATACTTGCAGTGTGTTTAATATGTTACAGTATATTATAAATAAATAAACAAATAAATCGGTAAATCCATTTCAAGTAAATGGAAAAATTTTACTCGATACCGACATTAGTTCCAGTTATCGGTAAATAGCAGACGCTTCAGTGACGTCACTAGTGTTTACACTACACCAGCGGGTATAATTTGATGACATTACTTGAAGTGAATTGGCCTTATTTTAAAAAATCAAGGATGGTTGGTAAAGGACTACTGAGTCAGTGGGTAAGTGTCACATTTGGGGTACTGGTCTTATACAGCAAATAGAGCTCTAAAGCTACTTTTTAAATGGAAATTTGGGGGGGGCGTCTTATGCACCCCGCCGCCTTATAGGCCGTGATATACGGTATATATATATATATATCTTGATAAAATCACACGGGAAAATGGAAACAACGGAGTACCTTAGCTTTCGTCTTTATTCAAGACATCTTCAGATGTCTTGAATAAAGACGAAAGCTAAGGTACTCCGTTGTTTCCATTTTCCCGTGTGATTTTATCAAGATTTATCTTATCCACGTTTTCATTGTGGATTTTCATAAAATATATATATATATATATATATATATATATATACATACATACATATACACAGTAGTACCCCGCTTAACGCGGTCAATAAAACCCACAGGGTACCGTGTTAAGTGAAAACTGTTTCACCGCGCTAAGTGAACAACAGAACATATGGGATTAATTCCAATAGAAACTGGCCCGATCCAACTCCACTTTTTCCGACACAATACCTATGTTCTCGTAAAAATAACATCTTAATTTTATGATGGTAGATGTACACAATTAATACTTAAGAGAAATAGAGAAATACAGTCGCCAAGTTAATGTCCATTCAAATAATGGACTCAACTCCCTCCCCCTCTTCTCACACTACACTGCTGGCTCTTCCCTCTCTGAGAAATTTTTGGGGGAAAACCACTAAATTTTAATAAATAATACCTCAAACTAAAGTTAGGATAATACAATTGACATTGCTGGATTCCTTGTAAGACCAGGAATATTTTGAATATAAATGTCATATATTTTGCACAAAAGATAACATATTTACTCAGAGTAAACATTATATCTAAAATTTGTATGTGTAATGCAAAATCTATGATGTTCATATTCAAAATGATCACCAAATTGTAAGAATTCCAGCAATGTAAATTATATTCTGGCCGGATAATTTGTATGAATTTTATGAGCTAAAACAAATATCTTCAGTTTATAAAAAAAAAATATTCTTCACGACACTATCTGTCAATCAAAGTACCCCACCTTGCCTCCCCCCTCTTCCAACCACGCGGTCAGTCCCAACCCTCCCCCCCACCAATCCTCCCTTCAAGAGATGTTGGGTGAAAAAACTAAATTTTAACATTTAGTATTAAATAATACCTCAGATTAAAGTTAGGATAATATAATTGACATTGCTGGATTCCTTGTAAGACCAGGAATATTTTGAATATAAATGTCATATATTTTGCACAAAAGATAACATATTTACTCAGAGTAAACATTACATCTAAAATTTGTATGTCTAATGCAAAATCTATGATGTTTATATTCAAAATGATCATCAAATTATAAGAATTCCAGCAATGTAAATTATATTCTGACCGGGTAATTTCTATGAATTTTATGAGCTAAAACAAATATCTTCAGTTAATAAAAAAAAAAAATATTCTTCACTCGGTAACAGATGGTCAGTCGGTCCCTCCCTCCCCCCCACCCCCCACCAACTGTCCCTACCAGATGTGTGGGAAAACCAGAATATTTACCTTTTTAGTAATAAATAATACCTCAAACTAAAGTTAGGATAATATAATTGACATTGCTGGATTCCTTGTAAGACCAAGAATATTTTGAATACAAATGTCATATATTTTGCACAAAAAATAACATATATACTCAGAGTAAACATTATATCTAAAATTTGTATGTCTAATGCAAAATCTATGATGTTTATATTCAAAATGATCATCATTTTGTAAGAATTCCAGCAATGTAAATTATATTCTAGCCGGGTAATTTGTATGAATTTTATGAGCTCAAACAGGCAGTCAGGCAGGTGGCGGGTGGGGGGTGGGGCGAATCTAAAAATAGCTCTTGAGCCAGACACACTGCGTATACGTGGAAAAAAACCCGCGTTAAGTGAAAGTTCGGCTCTGGCGAGGCACCACGTATACGGTAAAACGAGCTAAGCGAAAACTCGTTAAGCGGGATAATACTGTATATTTTTTTTTTTTTTTATTATATTATATTATATTGTATATTATATTATGTTATATTATATTATATTAATTTTATTTATTTTATTATATTATATTATATTATATTATATTATATTATATTATATTATATGTTGACATCCCCTTATCCGAAATTCCGAAAACCGGAAGTTTTTTAGTGGAGCAAAACATATATAGTACAGTATATATTTTTATTTGTATTTATTTATTTTTTTACAGGGAATAGTCCACCCGGGGACAGGTCACTGACCCACATCCGGGCCTGGGGGATGAAAATGTAATATTAATAAAAATAATAATAATAATAATACAGGTAGTAATGGAGGTGCTCCTCTACTTAAGAACATTCAACTTACAAACTTTCAAAGATACAAACATCATCACTGAGGGGGATACCTGCCAGAGCAGGTGTTTAATGTGGATAAGACTGGATTATTGTGAAGAAAATTCCAGATAGAAGAGTGAGCCAGGTTTTAAGGCTGTATTAAAGGGCATAGCTGTACTAAATTACCATAATCTTTTCATTTGTTACAATATGTTTGGTACCTACAAGAGTAAAGTTGGCCTTACAAACAATTGGACTTACAAACAAGCCTCAGGAACGTATCTCATTTGTAAGTAGAGGAGCACCTTTTAATTCATAGTAAATAAAATGTATAACAAAAAATACACAAAAATAAAATAATAATGATAATAATAATAATAATAATAATAATAATAATAATAATAATAATAATAATAATAATAAAGAAATACAAGAATGAAAAAAAGATCTAAAGTGAGAAGCACGACCTAGACCTATGAATAATTATTATTATTATTATTATTATTATTATTATTATTACTACTACAACATCCCCCCCCCCCTCCCCCAGTCCCCAATGTGGGTCAGTGACCTGCGCCCGGTTGGGCTGATCTCTGTAAAAAAAAAAAAAAACCCTAACCATTCTGAAAAACAAAAAATTCCAAAATTCAAAACACATCTGGCCTCAAGGATTTCGGGCAAGGGATTGTCAACCTGATAAATTATATTTTACTATATTATATTATATTATACTGTATTACAGTATATTATATTATATTATATTTTATTATATTATATTATATATAAACAGGTCCACCACCGATTTTCTGGCACCCCTGGCGCCAAAGCCTTGCCGGACCAACAGAGGATTCCAGCAATGCAATCTATATTCTGCTAAGTCTTGTCAACAACATTTTATAAGCTAGAAAAAACTTAAGCCTAAAAATACCTTCACCCCGGCTGGGAGGGAGGGAAGGAAGGAAGTTAAGTGCCCTCTCATAATTTTGTCCGGACTAAAGAAGGTGCCGGACCATCAGTTCCCGGAAAATTGGTGGTGTACCTGTAGTACCGTAGTTTGAATTAGTGAGGTTTTGCTGTACTGAAATTGCAGATCTAATGTACTTTGTGGAAGCCTTTTTTTTTGTCAGAAAAGATTCTTTGGTATGTACCTCTCAGAGAAATTTACAGTACAGAACTATAATGTTCATTTTGTTTGTCAGGCACTACGCGCAGTGTTACCACCACCTTCTGGACCTACGATCAACTGACACCAATTTGCATGAAATCCGGATTGTTGCAGCAGTCATTAACTACAAGATCTGTCGACTTGATTTCGCCCTCAATCTTCCCCGAGATGCAATTGCCCAGTTTCGGCGCCACATTGATCAGTTCCGTCAGAGGACAGGACCCAAGGAATTAATCTTTGAGCATTATGCGTGGCTTTCAAAGCAGTAAGGATTACTATGTGTTTTCAATATCAGTTTTGGAACTTTGTTACTGTTAGTTTCAGTTATACAATATTCAGTCAGCATCCACATAAATTACATGTGTTTCTGAAAACCTGTACAGTAATCAGATGTATGTTAAGTGGACATTAATTTCCCATACAAACCCATGTAATTTTTTTTTTAACCCTAAAATGTCTCTAATAATGAATGGTGAAATATAAGCTACTAAACTTCGAACAGTGATCAAGTATACAATAAGAATGTGGCCATTTACACTCCTCTCACCTGCTCCACCGTACCTCCTGGATGGTACCTGCAACTCACCCTAATTTCATCTGATTTCTTACCTAGATTCTTACCATCTTTCAATATTTAATGTCAGTAAAGCATCACTAATGGACAAGTATAGCATACAGTGAAAAAGAAAGGAGTTGTGGCTACACTATGGAGCTTACAGACAACACTGTACCAACAACACATGCTAATTTTGCCTCCTCAATGTTTCTTGTCGGCTCTAAAGAAGATTATGATAAATTCTTATTTTCTTACTTTAAATTACTGAATCCATTTGCTGACTACCTACACCACTTTGCACATGTTTCATAGTTTGTGTTTTACCTTTCACTAATGTGGTGTTTATTGTTCAATGGACCAAACCAGGTTCACGACCAGTAAATGCCATACTATCACCTCTCTCAAGTATTTTTCTTTTCTCACCAAAATTAATGGTACTGTAGACCCTCGATATAATACAAGAGAGAGACTGATAAGTGATAATTGTCTCACAAAATCAAATCATGTTATATCATTCTATGTGCTGTACAGGCATTTTCGAAATTATGAAAGGGTTCCTTTCTTAAAAAAATTTTGTAAGCCAATTTTTTGTAATCTGATCACATTTTCCTGTTGACTCCTTTTATAGAAGCTGAGATATATTTCCATGAATAAATCACCCATCCAAAATGTCTTAGAATAACACAAAGCATGTTCTTAATGAAACTTTTGGTATACATTGTGATTATTAGGCAATAATAAACATATACATGTAATACAATACAATGCAGTAATAATTTTATGCCAGTATTCACGAGAAACTCGATGAGATTTGAAACAAAGTGAACAGTATGAACCTGTAAGCCAACATCTACAATATATTAGAATACTGTATTACTGTATATACAGTACCAGGGGTGGCCAGACTTGCTTAACCTAAGAGCCGCATACGATAATCTTCAGATGTTCGAGAGCCGCAAGACATGAAGAATATATACACACGTTTTTAGTGTTACGTGTACACTTTATTACAAATTTTGCTAAGAAATACATGTATGCAGTAATATTTGCTAATGTACAGTGTGTAATTTTTAAATTGTAAAAGTTTGTTTCAATAATTAATCAGGAGTACAAATATGTACCAAATGTTATCCAAATCTTGAGTGATGTTTGTTTTAACAGTGCTGAGCATGCTTAATACATAATGAAGTACTGGCACATCTCAGGAAAGACATGCGTCTGCATTTCAGTACGTAACATAAAATTGGATTGTTGAAGAGAAAAAAAAAAGATGAAAGGTAGAACCTTGATAAATTGGACTAATTGGGGCAGACTCCAATCCGAAAAAAAAAGCAAACACTGTACCTGTATATGGGGGAGATGGAGATAAAACTTCTTATGTTATGTTATTACTGCACTGCACTTCAACAACTAATGTCTTTACCGTAAGTGTAAAACATGGTTATTAAAAGACTATTACATTTAAACCTCTCACGCATGATGACATGATTCGCGTCATACTCATGATAAGACCAACTTCATGGTGACGCAAATTGAGTCGCCAAACTTTAAAAAATTCTCCCCAAGTTAAGTTTTTAACAGTTCGTCAAATTTTGATGCGTCATAGTGGCAAATACCCTAAGTTCTCTCAAATAAACTAATTGGCAACTCTAGAAGGCCTTAGGAAGGGAAGATCGTAACAATAAATGCGCAGTATTATCTCGGCAGTCAGACTGCGAGTTTGAGCCGCGTCCATTTAAATTTTCATTAGTCCTTGCGGGCTGCCTCAACTCCTGGATTACAGTATAGTTAGATCTGGACAGTTCAACATTCAGTGTTAAATACACTGCATTAATGTGTCGGGTCAAGACATGAGGCTGGGCCCCCTATCCTGCCCCTCCCTCCGACTTTACTGTACAGTACTCTGTAATCCCTGATATGAAATTTACTAATCTGACTCGGCACTGATGAATGACACCTGACTAAATTCTAGCATTAGAACTAAGATTTAAATTCTTAAATATTCCCTGTACTTACCTTGAATATTTAACATATTTTTTAATCCAGTGGCCTCTCAGTTATATAAATGTATAGCTCGATCATTTTTCTTATTTACTGGTACCTTTTATATTGATTATGATGCAAAAACGAGTTCATCCAATATATTTTCGTGAGCTGCATGCGGCTCGCGAGCCTTGGTTTGGCCACCCCTGTTATATACTGTAGGAACACACTGATTTCCATTCTATAGGTGGAGATATATTTTCTATGAGTAAAAGCTCCCATGCTTGACCCCTGATGAATTATAATATTCTAAATTCCTGCTGCTTTGTTTACATGGTGAAAATTTGGCCATTAATGTTGACACTTTTTTACTTAATGCAGATACCAGATCTTTGGAGATGTATTTGAGGAAGCTGTGCGCATTGGTCTTCCTGCAGTACAGACACAGCACCCAGGTTTCTACTATCAGCAAGCAGCTCAGTATGCTGTTTTAAGAAGAAAAACAGCACTGCAAGTGTGTAAGGTAACATTAACATTATTATTTTATTTTGATCATGTGATTTAGGCATCATACACCTACTAAAGGATTCCCACTTTATTTAACATATGTACTGTTAAAGAAAAGTCACATTATGTTCTGAAACCCACGATGAAAAAGTTGAGTAAAGTTCCCCTTCAGTGACAATGAAGCTTCAAATTTTCAATGCTAATTGAGATTAACCCAGTTTAAATGTCTTGTACAGGAAGTGTCAGCTCCTGTGTCAGACTTACTGGAGGGATGGAGCAAACTAGAGTTCTATGGTCAGCGTCCTTGGCGGCCAGGGAAGCATTCTCTAGAGCCTCCAGAGCAACAGAGAGAAGCTGAAGGGATTAAGGTTGGTTTGTCTATTATAATTGTTTTTCTTTTCATGATTGTGCACACACACATTACAACAACAATGTTATTTAACTTAATGGCTGAATTTTGCAACTCGCATCCATGTTCAAGAAAAAATAAGGAAATAATTGTTGGTCTCATTTATTTGGCAGCAGTTGTCATTACTTACCAAACTGTTGCATAATGTTTTTTTAACTGTTGGGCAATACAATAGTCACTGTTACCCACGCAGCTAAATATGCCAAGATTTTTAAGATAATTTTGTATAACTCGACATTTCCAGAGTATTTTTTATAAATTTTGAGAGTATAGCGTGCCAATTTATAAAATTTGCCGAGTTATCAAGGGTTTATTGTAGTTGGTCTTTTTGGTGCTGTTTTTGGCTGGATGAAGTTGCTTTTTTCTGATTTGGTCAACCATTTTGATTTTAACCACCATTTTGGAATCCAGGCATTCATCATCTGAGCTCCCCTCCTGAAATTTACCCTCCTGACTCTAGATAGCTTCATTCCAAATTAGGTTCTTTTGTGTGACATGTTTTCATACAGATAAATTTGAAAACTAAATAACACCTGTGAAGGGAAAGGATTGTGGTAGGAGAGTTGTAATAATTATTTGATATGTAAGAACCATTGATGTAGGGGGCTTGCAACTCATAGATTTAAGTGATAAAATATACCAGTCACCTTATCATAACTCTGCTGTAAACAAGTTTTTTTTGTAATCACTTGTTGATTTAGTTTAAAGCCAGAATTAAGAACTTTAAAAATGAAGGACAAGTGAAAAGTCTAGGAAGTAGAGAAACATTTCTCTACTTCTGGCCCTGTAAGAGAAATGTTTCGTGTTTTGTTTTCAGAAAGATTTAAAGTACGACTTGTATAATAAGACTTTAATTTATTATCTCAGGAGATCCAGTATCATGAGGTAAAAGAAGTAAACCATTCCAACACCATCATTCCATTATTTTCTTCGGCAATAAGTCAGTTTAAGAAATACCGATGTCCACGCATCAAGAGACACCTGATGGTCCAGATGGCAGAAGAGTATCACCAAGCCAACGACTCTTCCAAAGCTCTCACGTAAGTCCATCCATACATTTGTCATCTCGTCATCGGCACTACTGAAGTCATGATCTGTGATACAAGTTCTTTTTTGTGCTTGAATCCTAGATATGTACAGTGCAGTACAGTATTTCGAAGTATTTAGCTAAGGCTTTACTTTGTTTTATTAAATCAAGGGAACAGATCACCTGGTAGGGGGATGTTGTATTTCTGTCCCTGGCTTTGGGGCTGGTAATTAAATCTCCCATGTATTCAGTAATGAAAGAGAAGAAAGAACAAAGAAGGAGACTGAATTGCTTAAATGGGATTTCATAATTCAATCCCTTATTGTCATTTCATTTGTGTTCATCCCAATTCTGGTTATGAACAGAGTCCTAGCAAGTTAAGGTTTTATTTCTGCCATTTAGATTAGTATTAAATGTCTCATGGTATTAGTGTCTCCCTCTTAACTTTGGTAAGTGCAATACAATGCAAACTATTATGTACAGGACATGTTGCTGTAGATTTACTCGGACACACTGGCATTGGCTCTGGTCAGGTGATGGTATTTGCTGTAGAACTAATAGTTGATTGACATTCCTCATATTATGAAATATATGAAATAATTGAGGAAGAACTATAGCTGTTGCTTTAACCATCATAGATACATCTCCTGTGAGGTAATAAATATAATTTTACAAACAGAATGAAAATTACTTCAACACAATGGATAAATTAAAATTAAGGAATCAATGAAAAGATAAAGAATGGTAGAATCAAAATGAAGAACAGAAATGAGATATTATGGCAATTGCAGGTGAGTGCAGAGTTTGAGAATCTGAGCAGGTTATTTGGGATGTTGTTATAGTGCAAATGTGAGACTCATCATTGGGGGAAGTTCCAACATATTGATTTTCCAGAGGGATACTGCCTGGGTAACTTATACACATTGGTGTAAGGTATACCTTAATATCTTTTCTAATTAGTTGAGAGATTAATGAATGCGAATCTCAACATTAATGCTAAGTAATGTGAATTCACAGTTGCTTGATTAAATAATGTTTAGTTTAAGATAGTTTGGGTGAAATTTGATATTTACTGTTACATAGGATAATTAGATCTGTTTGAATCTTGTGTTTGCATCTACACTGTACACACAAAAGAAAGACAGGGAAACAGTGAGGTAAACAAATACAGTACACAATTTAAATATGTATTTCATTGCTTTTCATAGCAAATGTCTACAATTCTTTTATCTTTTTTTGTGGCATCTGTAGCTTACTGAACCATGTGATGTGGGACTACCGCAGTGAGAAGTGGTGGAGTCTCCTCTCATCAGCCTGTACTTTAGCACTCCAGTGTGCATATAACACTGCTGCTCTAACAGAGTACTTTGGCATAGCCCTTGAGTTTATGGGCACAAAACTTTTGACATCACTGGAAGAAAAGAAGAGGGTGCATGATAATCTTATGAAGCTGTTTAGTGTAAGTATTGTTTGTCTGCATGTTTTTAATATCGTGCTTATTTATTCAATGCTTAATTAACCTCTTGTATATAAGTTCCCCTCTTGAGTTGAATAAAATCATTGGGCATTAGCCATACAAAGCATTAAAGTGGTGTCCCTGTATTGAAGAAGTGAATGGAAACCACTTCAGTACAGGGGGTCCCCAGGTTACTAACAGGTTCCGTTCCTGAGGACATTGTTAAGTCTGATTTTTACGTAAGTCGGAACACACGCTACGTGCATACCGTACTTACAAAACAATGTTTAGAATCCCGTTATATCATAGCCTAAGTCCTTATATACATCTAAAATCACTTAATTTAAAACAAAAGAAGAAATAGAATGAAAAAATACAGTAAATGAAAGTATAAGGTAAGTCATCAGATAAATAAAATCCTGTATACTGTAAATTTTTAGTTTAACCCCGTTCGTATTGGTGGGTGTTCGTAAGTCGGGGACCCCCTAATGTTAAATCTTTTCCCAGCCTATAGCAGAGTATCCTTGGCAGAATCTCCTTCATCTTTATACTATATTTATGACACATTTCCCCAAGTATTTTAATTGTTTACCACTCATCACTTACAAAATATTAATTTCTTTGTCTTACCCAGGGCCGGATTCAGGAGTGGGCAAAGTGGGCAGCTGCCCAGGGGCCTCCACAATCTGGGGGCCTCCACATATCACAATATTTGATTTATTTGTTTATTCATTTGGATTATTTTTATTTTCATTCTTTAAAATTCATGTTTATCTATTCCATCATGGCTTCAAAATTCTCCAAAGAAGTGTTCAAATTTCAAAATTTTCCGGGGGGCCTTACAGTGCCCCCCCAGAACTCCCAGATGTTTAGGCTCGCTTCACTCGCCACCCCACCCTCTTGGGTAGTTATAATGGGGGGGGGCCTCCACAAAGAGGCTGCCCATGGGCCTCTACAGGTCTAAATCCGGCACTGGTCGTACCTTCTGTAAGCTTATTTAAACTTCTGTAACTCCCACAGATAATTTTTTTATAATCATTATCACTATTGGGTATTATATAAATATATATATACAGTATATATATATATATATATATATATATATATATATATATTATATATATATATATATATCTATATATATATATATATATATATATTATATATATATATATATATATATATACACACACACACACACAGTCATGCGCCGGTTAACGTCCTAGATACGTTCTTGGAAACGTGACATTAACCGAAATGGACATTGTCCGATCATCACAAAACTTTTTATTTATACTTATGTGTATGTGGAATACTATATATGTACATATACACTTTTACTCTTAAATCACTACTGTAATGTGATACAGGTGATTAATTTTTATCTCTTGTGCAAAATACATGACGTTTATATTAAAATTTTTCACTGTTTTACAAGGATTCGAGCAACACCAGCAGATGGGGGAGAGAGAGGGTGCGAGGGGGCGTGGGGGGAGGGGAGGTAGTACGTTTGACAGTTGGCACAGGCCCAGGTCTAACGCGTGTATATTTATCAGTTCTTAGGTGACTAAGCTTCTCTCTTATAAAAAGCCAGTGAAATGACCTGAGTGAATATAATTATCATAGCTGGGATTCTTGTAACATACTGATTAATTTGAATATAAACATGCGATAATTTGCACTAGACAAAACAATTTTAGTACCGTAATCAAATTAGTACATGTGCACTCCAGCTTTGCACTAAGAAATCTATGTAAATCTACCCAAAAATACAGTTGAAAAACTTTTTTATAAAATGTACTACAGTACTGTACACTAATGTAAAACAATTTTTATCTCTTGAGCAAAATATATGATGTTTATATTGAAATTATTGGCTGTCTAGCAAGGATTCCAGCAATGCAAATTATAATCTCCTAACTTTAGTCTGAGATATTATATAAGATAAAAACTGTAAGCCTAAAAGCCTGGCTCGGGGGGGGGGGGGGGGGAGACTGACGGCGCCGCCACCCAGCGAGGGGGGGGGGGGGTGGGGGGGTTGAGGTGATAAGTTTGAGGCGAAGGTCTCTGTGTGTTTATTTAACAGTCCTACTAAGCTTCTCTCATTTTAAAATGCCAGTGATATGACCTAAGAAAATATAATTAACATAGCTGGGATTCTTGTAAGATACTGATTTATTTTAATATAAACATGTTATAATTCGCACTAGACATAACAATTTTAGTACCGTAATCAAATTAGTACATGTGCAGTCCAGCTTTGCACTAATTTATTTTACGTTTATTTTAGTATGGTGTGTGAATGTAAATGGGTGAAAATAAATGAAGAAATTTATGTAAATCTACCCAAAAATAGTTGAAAAACTTTTTAATAAAATGTACTACAGTATTGTACACTAATGTACTACATTTTTTATATCTTGAGCAAAATATATGACGCTTATATTCAAATTAATCTCTGTCTTGCAAGGATTTCAGCAATGCAAATTATATTATCGTAACTTTAGTCTGAGATATTATATAAAATAAACATAAAGAAATCACCAATCTTTTATCTTGAACACGAGGGTGGTGGGAAGAAGGGGCGGGAGGTGAGGTGACAGAATGTCTGGCGTTTGTTTGTTTATTTATTTGAGATAAGATTTGACAATTGGCGCTGAAGGCCTGCCTACGTGTTTATTTATCATTACTTAAGAGTGACTAAGCTCTTCTCATAATTTGCCACCCAAACGACCTGGGTGAGTATAACTTACATTGGAGGGATTCTTGTAGGATGGTAATTTATTTGAATGTTTTTTTTTTCAATTTAAATTTTAATTGTTTATTCCTTGATAGAGGAAGCGGGATCCTAGTGCTGTCACTTGGTACCCCTGTACCATAACACCAGAAGCAACTGGCCAGTGTCACAAGTATATACAGTCATCCCTTGGTTATCGCGCCTAATTGGGACCCCGCCGATAAAAGTACAGAACCTATGGGATTTATTCTAATTGGTTCCAGGCACCCAAGACCCAACCCCAAGTTTCCCATTTTACGACCATTTATACCCACTAAATATATATATACTATTATGGTAAATATCATAAACACGTATAGGCATGGCTAGGTTTATTACAAAGTGATGAAAAGGGTACGTTTATTACTGTAGTCCACAAAACATGGAGCTATGCTTTTTTTATTTGGTCCCCCGTCATACTAGTCCGTTTTTTGTCATATCAGGACGCCTGAGCCCTCCGTTTTCTCTCTTAATCTTAGAGTGCACCAGAAACTTTCCTATTTTTAGTAATGCCATAGAATTTGAAATTGCAACCCCAATTACAACTTGCAATTGTTGAGGCAACTTGATATGTCTGATTACAACAAATGTGTTATTGTCAATTTGTAGGTGAAAGATTTTATCCCCAATAGATGTAGGTTAACATTTAACCTGTAGGCAAATGCTTAGAAAACCCTAAGTAAGGGAGCATATTCCTTTAACATATAATATCTGACCAGTATGGGGAGGATCATCGTGTCTCCGTCAGGGGGTCGTGGAGTGGTGATCCAGCAGGCGTCACGTGTTTTTTTTTGGGGGGGGGGGGGGCCACGGACGTATATGCGATCGGACGTTGTTCGGTCGGACGTTAACCGGCGCATGACTGTGTATATATATACATGCACAGTATAGTCTGCATTTACGCGGTTAATTGAACCTGTGGAGGGCCGTGTAAAACGAGAAACGCGTAAATGAAATAACAGAACATATGGGATTAATTGAAGTAGAGACTGGGCTGACCCCCAAACTCCACTTTTTCCGACACAATATGTACCTTGTAGTCAAAATAACAACTTAATTTTATGATGGTATGCACACACAATTAATAATTACAAGAAATGTCAATAATATTAGGTTTTTTAACACTTACGTTAGTAGAAAAGCTGGGTCGGCATACGTGGATGGCGACTGGTTCCGAGGCAGAGGGCAGATTAGTTGCCCTCCGGTGAATCACTTTCACTACTCACAGAGGTTTGCAGGGCCTCCCAGGCAAACCTCTCAAAGTCCATATCCTCACTGTCACTATCACTGACTTGAGCTGGCTGTGGTTGTGGTGGGTTGCGGGCGAGGAAGTCCTCAATACTACGTTGACGACTAGCATTGATGTTGTCGAGATAGATCTGGATACTCGGCTCCATAACTTTTGTCAGCTGGTTATTAGACACTTCATACCGATGCTTGTCTGGGTCGTTGGCAAGGATGAGCTTAAGTTTCTCCCCCAACTCGATGATTTCCTTCACATTATCATGGCTTGGTCCAGGTAATTCAAGGTTTTTCTCAGGTGGTGGGGGTCCCGTGGAAGCCATTGTGAAGGGAATAGCGGGCACAAGAGAGAACTGTATACGTGGACTGAGAACAATGAGACAGGCCCGGCTAGGTCAGCGACTTCTACCCTCTGGTGGCAGGGCACGTCATGCTATATTAGACCAATCACAGCTAGCGGCGGAGGGAATGCGTGGGCGGTAAGGATGCGTGGCCCAATCACAGTCTGATATGTCATATGACGTCAGCGATAACGTAAGAGCGGCCTAATGTGCACCACTCACCGCGCCACTTCCCGCGTATGGTCAAGAATGGACCTCGTGGGTAAAAAATGGCACGGCAGTCTGGACCTCTCCAGCAGCTCGCCGCGTAAATGACCAAATTTACCGCGTAATTAAAGCATTTTCATTCTGACAAGGCACCGCGCAAATGGCCATATATATATGTGTATATATATATATATATATATATATACAGGTAGTCGTCGACTTACGACCTAGATTGGTTACGGCCGCCCGGTCGTAAGTTGATCTGGTCGTAAGTCGGCCTATGTTATAATTACCTTACGTATATTATAATGTGTAATGATAATATAATCATCTTTAAGTCATATTTTATCAACATTTTCTTTGTTCATTATTGTTACGGTCGTCAGGTTTAAGTAAATCACTGCATACTACAGTACAATTTAATTACCTTACGTACAGTATATTATAATGTGTAATGATAATATAATCATCTTTGAGGAGTAGATGAAGACAGTTTCCTCTTGGTAGACATCTTGGGGGGGTGGTGGTTCAAGAAAAATTTCCAAGACAAAAGAAAGGCACAAGGCAAACAGACACGGAGGGAAGTGTGCTGTACCAGCGAGCGTGTTTGTAATTGAGCGCGGGGATGCGCACGGCTCCAGCTCCCGGCAGCGCCAGGAGGCTGGGGCCAAAACTGTCGTACCGCCGGTCGTAAAGTCAAACAGACGTAAGTCGCATAGGTCGTAAGTCGACGACTACCTGTATATATATATATATATATATATATATATATATATATATATATATATATATATATATATATATATATATATATATATAAGAACTCTAAAATCACTACTGTAATGTGATACAGGTGATTAATTTTTATCTCTTGTGCAAAATATATGACGTTTATATTCAAATTATTCGCTGTCTTGCAAGGATTCCAGCAATGCAAATTATATTGTCCTAACTTTAGTTTGTGATATTATATAATATAAAAAAACATAAGCCTAAAACCACCAATCCCTGGAGGGGGGGGGGGGGGGGGGAGGGAGGAAGGAAGGAAGGGGAGGTGACAGTGACATGTTTGAAAGTTGGCACCGAAGGTCTAGTGAAGTATTTATTTGTTTAATTATGTCCTTTAGATTGAGTTTTTGTTTTTTGCTTATAAAATGTCATAGAGGTGACCGGGGAAAATATAATTTGCATTGCTGGAATTCTTAAAAGATAGTGATTAATTTGAATAAAAACATCATTTATTTTGCACAAGAGATAAAAAATTTTGTACATACAGTAGAAGTCCAAAAATCCGGACTGCTTGGGGATTGGGTCGGTCCGGATTTTCGGATTTTCCGGATTCTCAGGCAGTACTTTTAAAATTAAAATTTAAGGAGGAATAAAGAAGAGATGAACAGGTACATTTTGATAGTTTATTCATTAGCAAATAAAGCATGCTTCATTTATCAAAACGAGCAGTTTTAAAGAAATATTAAGTCAACACTTTACAAAAATGTAAACAAACTGTCTAATACCATGACGAGTCTTGAAATTCCTAAGCCATCCATCACTAAATGCGCACTCTGATTCAGTGTTCATTTGCTCCTTAAAAGACTTTGCTTTGGCAATAAGCATCGGCCCAGAAATTGCCATACCTTCTGATCGTTTTAACAAAAACCATTCGTGCAACACTTTATCAAGATTTTCTAGTTTGGGCCAATGTAAACTTTTTCTTTCAGAAATTTTAATGTAAGGCTCAGAAGAAGCTGTGAATTCTAGAATTTTATTCTTTGCCTTTTTCATATCATAAATTGTAGACTCTCCAATGTTGTATGTTTCCATTAGAACAGCATTGCTCACATTACATTCTAGTTTCTTAATTATTTCAAGTTTGTCACTCAATTTCAATGTGTTCTTCTTTCTCTTCACACAACGAAGTTTATCTACTTTAGGGGCCATTATTATGGGCTTGTACTCTGTACATGGAAAGAGTAGGACTCAAAATTACATACGTTGTCACAGTTTGATTGCTTGTTTTAAAGTGGCGATCGTGTGGTCGTTTGTTGTCGCTGTGCAGCTGTGGCATTCACGCATGCACACATACACACAAAAGATTTATAGTGCCTCAAATTTTACATTTCAGTTCAAGCTAATTACAAACAAAATTAGCTACCTATAATTTACTATTACTTTTATTATTAGAATTATGTAAATTAATTTTTTAAAGCAACTCCATTCATTCACATAACCCACAAAAGCCCGCTAAATTTAAAAAGTTTGAGTTTTCGAAAAGTCCGGATTCTCGGGTGGTCCGGATTCCTGGCATCCGGATTTTTGGACTTTTACTGTAGTACATTTTAATAATGTAAAATTTTTTCAACTGTATCTATTGGTAGATTTACATAAATTTCTAGGTGTCTCTTTTTCTTCTCAGCACCACGAGAACTCTCACTTTTACACATGCCAGCCAATTTAAATGGAAATACAAAAAAATTTTTTGTCAGTACACAGCACAATCACTAACGTTGGGACTCAAAAATACGTAATTTGAATTTTGGTTTTGCACTACTGTGGCGTTCGTATGTCCGGGTGGTCGTAAGTCGAATAGGTTGTAAGTCGAGGAGTACCTGTATTGTTCTGTTAGCTTCCATCTTAATACATGGTTATTTATTTTTTTATTTGAAAACCCTCAATAATTACTATATTTTAGGACATGCAATAAACAGGAACCTAAATATCAGTAGGAATAAAGTCTGATATTTTGAAGAAAATCAAATGTTCTTCTCAATGATCAGACTTTATTCCTACTGATTTTTAGGTTCCTGTTTATTGCATGTCCTAAAATAATGTAATTATTGAGGGTTCAAGAGTGAAAAAATAATCCTATACTGTACTGTATATTTTTTTTAATTCTTAAATAATCTCCACTCAGGGACAGTCTCCAGACCCTGAACCAGGAACACCTGCAGAAGTTGTTACTGTAGCAACAGAAGCGTGGTCAGCTCTACTAGGAAGTCAAGTATCACCCGTCACAGTAGACATGACAACCTTAGTGCCATGCCTGGAGGTACGAGCGTCTTTCACACGGAGCCAGTTTCATGTGGACCAGGAAGTGGGCGTGACAGTCAAGATCAGGTGCAGTCATTATAATTTATGTTCACCAGAGTATTCATTATTAGGACTAACATAGTTGCTGACACACCGTACATTGCTTTGACCTTTTGTGTTTGTACACACAGTATTTACAGTTTGTCCCCGAATTACGTACATCCGAATTACGTACAAACGGCCGATACGTACATCGTTTCTGAAGTCTTTAATTGCAAAAATATTGTCTTAAAAGGGCGAGCAATTTTTAAATTTGGCGGGCGAGCCAGCCGCACCGCGCCGCCACTATCACTGACCATGCAGACGACACGCTAGACGCACCAAAACAACAAGTGTGGTCATTGTGCATACAGTACTTCTCCTGTGAATTTCTGCCCTATTTTGTACACTTTACTCTGTGTGCAATGACTGGTGTAAAGCGTAAGAGTGGTGAAGCCAGTGGGAGTGCTACGAAACGTCAAGCAATCTCACTAGAGGTAAAAATGGACATAATAAAACTGCTTGAAAGTGGTGAAAAGTTGACCAATGTTGCCCGCAAATTTAACCTGAGTCGGTCAACTGTTAATACAATTGATAAGGGCAAAGAAAAGATCAAGGAACATGTGAAATCTAGCGCTGTGGATCGAGGACTGCACACAAAAACGTAAGCCTCTGTGTCTCAGAGTAGTGTTCAAAAGCTTACCGTCCTCTGGCGCGCCGGTCCCAGAGAGGACGGCGCTGTACAGGACGTTTGTTTACTCCAGGTCTCGCGCACAGCGATGGTTATTTCGTTCATCTTTTCGTTTTATCCATGGAGTAAATTTAAAAGTAGACTTCGAGAAAACATTCAGTTAAAACACAAGGATATTAAAAGTTTGAGTCAATAGTACAATTTGTAGTATGTTTAATACAACATCTCTACAGAAATGCATAAACATGAAATTAACGCATCGGCGACTTTTGCCGGTCGGAACAACGCATCGGCTACTTTTGCCGGTCGGAACTCACGTCGAGTGAGGTGTGAGTGCAGACCGTCCTGTGGCGCGCCGGTACCTGGTAAGGTTTTGACCCCTGTTGTGGTGTCTCAGTATGATTCAGGAGAAAGCCCTAAGTCTTTTCAACGATCTAAAGAAAGATCACCCTGATGATACTGTGACATTCAATGCTAGCAATGGGTGGTTTAACCGATTCAAGGTGCGAAATAAGCTGCATAATGTTCGAGTGACTGGTGAGGCGGCGAGTGCTGATTGGAAAACAGCACAGGATTTTCCAGATAACATTATAGGGTTGGGGGATTTTCGAGTTAAGTACATTTCGAGTTAAGTACAACCTTTTGGTCCCCATTATGTACGTAACTTGGGGACTTACTGTACTGGCACTACACATTTCCCTCGGTATTCCTGGAAAAGGCCACGAACATCAAAACTGCAGAGAGAGACAATGATCTTATGGGGAAAATGAGGTTTGATTCCAGGATCTTTGAGACCATTCCCATCCCCAACATTTATTTATTACTCATAAATCACCAGTGTGTTTATGAAAATAAAATGACATGTATTTGTGTGGTATAGCATCATATTACATAAGTTCACAAGAATTGTGCATTAAATACAAAAATAGTGAACAGGTATACCCCGAAAACCAATGCCCCATTAACTGCTGATTCACATAACTGATGATTACATATAGGGGAATATAGGAGAAATACCCTGCAAGTTTCGTTGAGACCCTAGAGATCCGACGATCAGGATAGGAGCTGCAGAGCTGTTTTGAATTTGGCGGGCAGTGGCATGATTCGAATTCTTGCCACGAGAGGGCTCGGCGCACTGCCTCTGACCCATTCCTGGCTCTCTGCAGTGATAGTTCCTTTTGTGCTACCCGTCTTTGGGTTTAGCTTGATGTGATGTGATACAGTGTATTAAGGCATAATAAAAGTGGTGATGGACCAGCAAAGATTGGTAGAGACTTGATTTTTTCGTTATTTCCAACTTAATGTGTTACGTAATCATGCCTAAAGACCAGCAAGGATTGGTAGAAACTTGAACTTGCCATCCTAGACCATCTCTACCATCATCAACACAGGTAAATAAGTCTCAGTTTATGCTTTACATTCTTTATTTAATGTTTATTATGCTTGCTTTATATGTCTGCTTTATTTTCTTGCTTGACACTGTGCACAACAGAGGTATATCAAGGGTAGATGGGAATTTTTTGGGTGTGGCCAGTCCCTAACCTCCTGGATTTATATTTTTATGTGATTAATTTCTTCGATAAGCTTTGATTCACTAACCAGCGACTTTTCACGGTCCCTATATGTGTTGGTTATCGGGATATACCCGTACTGGACAGTGTACAGTCTGCGCGGAATGTTAAGTTGCGATAGGGCCGACGAACTAAGTTCTCGCAAAAATAAGATCATGTGTTGTGAAGCCTGTCCTGGGATGCGAGATGTCAAAACGCTTGGTTTGTTGGCAAGTGCTGACATTTGGCAACTGAGAACACGTCACGGCTTGTAGTCAGTGCGCCTGTGACAGCTGTGAGGGGAAGATTTTTTGTGCGGGTTCTCGCGCCATGTGGCCATGTTTTGTCTAGTTTAAGGTGCATTAACCCGACATAGTGGCCATCAGAGATGTCCAGGAGGGTTACTACAAGAGACGATATTGCAGCAGTGATTGCATTGTACAAAGCGAACCATGTACTGAGAAAAATATCTGCTCAGACTGGTGTGGCATTACGAGTTCAAAATCCTGTCAAACGTTTCCGTGACCTTGGAGAGGACGAGTTACCAGCTCCATTACCTAAGTCTGGTAGGCCTAAATTATTGTCTCCACGGACACTTAAGGTTATTTCTCGACAAGTTCGGTTCAATCCCTCACTCACAGCACGTGAAGTGAAAGAGAGAAACCCCCTTCTTTTGAGTCATGTCTCGTTAGGTTGTGTTCAACAAGCCCTTCACGGTGACCTGGAATTTAAAAGTTTTCGTGCCCACCGTAAACCTCTGTTGACAAAGAGACAGAAGGAAAATAGAGTGAAATTTTGCAAAGAAATATGAAGTGTGGGATTTAGAGACATGGAGGAGTGTATTATGGTCGGATGAGGCTACGTTTTCTGTGACTGGGAGTAATGGAGAGAGGGTGTACCGACCCCTACACTCAGACGCGCACCTCCCACAGTACACAGTGAAGACTGTTAAGCACCCTGCCTCGCTTATGGTTTGGGCTTCCTTTACGTATTATGGTGTTGGTGAACTAGTAATCCTCCCTAAGAACCAGATGATGAATCAGTACAACTGTCTTTAGCTGCTCAGTGATTTCTTACCTGAATCATTTGAAAAAGCTAAGGCAAGCCTTTTCATGCAGGACAGTGCCCCATGCCACACTGCTAAAGGTGTCATACAGTGGCTCAAAGACTATGAGGTACCTCTCTTTAATGACTGGCCTGGCAGTAGCCCAGATCTCAACCCAATAGAAAAGTTTTGGTCCATTGTTAAGCGTCGTCTGCGCAACACTGACACATCATCAATCCCGAAGCTAGAGGCAGCCATCAAGGATACCTGGGCTAACTTGCCACCTGACCTCTTACAAAACCTTGCTGACAGTGTTCCTCGAAGGCTAAAAGACTGTCTGAAGCGCAGAGGAAACACTACAAAGTATTAAATGAAGTGGTAAGTGTTACTTGACTTTATTTATATAACATAATCGTAAATATCAATATTTTTTCAGCACACGATCTAACATTCCGCGCAGGCTGTACAAGAAAGTGGATTGACAAAAACACAAAGAGGAGAAGGGACAGAATTGAAAATAGAAAAGACATTAAGAAGAAAACCTTTATTGTTACTGTTTTTGTTATTACATTAAAATCCCATTTTTTTTTGGGGGGGGGGGGGGGTGGTTATTCACTGACATAGACCCTTATTGTATAATAAAACATTACGTAAATTCTGACAATGACATTCTTTCACACCTGCTAACACCACCACTTCATACCTCCTACATTTAAGATAATTTAACAGCAAACATGATTTTCCTTAGGTAATCTTCAATAGTTAAGGTTTTGGTGATGTTTTGTGTGTTCCACTGATAGTACGGAACAGTATATGGAAAATAGAATAAATTTTTATAGTGGCATTCTCTCATACCTGCTTAAACCACCTCTTTTCATCATATATAGTTATTGCTGGTTTAGATGTGTTTGTGTACTGGCCTTTACAAAATTTTTACAGAAACATGATTTTGCTTGAATATTTTTTTTTAATATTGTAAGTAAAAACTGACCAGTAGACCGTTTGATATCCTTCTCAGAAACTCCTACCTGACGTCCATCTCATTGAGCTCTGTGAGTGTTGGCACCAACTCCCCCTCCTACAATGATCGACTCTTGGAAACACAGCCAGAAAAGCTAGTCCTTCTCCCAGGCCAAGTGACAGAGATCCATCTCAGTTTTGTCCCTCTTGTGGAGGATGTTGGCAAGAAAGTCAAAGTGAGTATATAAAGAAATTATACGATAAAGAAAAAGATTATGTAGATTCACAATTCCCAAAAATTTTATGATGAACAAATACTGTTTACTGACTGCTTAAGATGGCAATACTGTTCTTTTTTTTTATGAATTGAAGTATAGTTTATGTAAAGCAGTTTTATATTTTTATTTCTGGTTCTCTTTTCATCATCTTGTAGTTGGTGAGTACAGGTATACAGCAACATTGGCTGTTTGGAGTTTTTCTTTTGATACTCATATCATTCAGTTCTGTGGTGATTGTAACATGGTAACAACAGTGCAGTAGTTATATGGAAGTTAGATTGAAGTTGTTGCCCGAGTAGTCAGGTGTCCATTTATACCTTGTATACTTTACAACTATTTAACAATGTACAGTAGCTCTTGTCTGTCTGACATAAGGTACACTACCTCCTCTGTGAATATTTAAGGTGTTTGAATAACATGTAACCTTGATATTGCGATGCTTTTAATGTCTGAGGATACTGGACATTCCACTGGCAGTGCTGTGAATACACCCAATTGAAAGAAAATGTCCATCAGACTTGTGGTAATGATAAAAGTTCTCTGAAGCTTGGATCATAGCAAAACACATTCAGCATAAAACTATCCTGTTCACATAAGCTGGCTTCTCTGAGACACTCATACTTTATGTGGGGGTTGTGTTCCAAAAAGGGAAATAGTGAAGGAAAAAGAAAAGTGTCTATAACTTTCGAAAATAAGTTAAAAATAACTGAGATGCCTGAAAGTGGCATTACTGAAGCAAAGATCATGCAGGAGTTTGGCATTTCTAAACAAACATTGTCTGATATTAAGGAAAACAAAGACAAAATATAGTAGTTAGCTTTAGAGTTTGATAATGGAAGAAATATTTATGGGAAAAGTTGAGGGTAGGGTCAAGTGTGACAACACTTAAGATTCTCAGCTTTGTTATTGGTTGATGCCCATTGTCCAACAAAAAAAAAGGCTTTCAAATGCTCAGCTGTTTGGCCAGTGTCGTGTACTTCAAAGAAAGCAACGATTTCATCACTGCCTGCATCTGAGCAGACCATGCAACTTTTTAGGTTAACTGAAATTCTTCCATTGTGCTCTGGTGAGCATTTGCATGCTCCATTTTGGCTGGTGTTGGGCTTAGCTCTTTACTTATAAATTTATAAACTCGTCTTGAGGCCGAATGAATTATCTTGTAGGTGGCTTACTTGCCTCAGCATCAAGGAGAGTATTGTCAGTGTTTTTGTTTTTATTTTTCCTGTATATTGTTAACATTGGAAGAATCGGTCAGAGGATATCATCGTAGGCCAACCCATTTTTGCATGTATTATGGTAAAAAACAATTGTGCCTCTATTGGCTGTTGTTCATTCTCTAGATGACTTGGGCAACACATGGGAGTTGCATAAGTTAGTAAAGACTAACTTTCACTCATCATAACTGGTAAAGAGGTGTGTAGTTGTACAACTCTAGCTTTTTTCCCACCCTCTCCCTGATTTTTCCTTTCACGAGTTGTTGTAGAGAGGTGTAATTAATAAATGAAGGATATAACTTGAAATCCCAATTGATTTTGAAGTCTAGATAAAATAACCTTGATCACACCCACCTCCTTCAGTTTGTCCTCGGAGGTGGGCGGGTGATGAGGTAGTTCAGTTTCCTGCTTTATAGCTGAGCCTGAATAAAAGATGAATGGCTTGGGCAAGTGCTATGCAGTGACCATAACTCATTAGCTCCCAGCCTCTAGGTCAGGTTTCTACAACCCCCATTTTTGTGGTTGCATGCAGCTGGAGAAGGGGTAGTATGTATGTGGCCGGCTGAGTGACTTCTAAATTTTGGGCTTGTAAGACTGTTATTATTCCTTATAATTTAGGTGAAAATAAAAAGCAGGGAAATCAACATACTGCTGGATCAACATACTGCATTGAGCAGACATTCAGTGTACTTAACTTTGTGAAGAACAAGTACCATTATAAGCTAACAAACTGTCACACCACAGAACTTGTGAAGGCTGCTGTAACACATTTTGAACCAACTTTTTCAGAAATTGCAATTTACATCCAGGCTCAACCCTCATATTGGTTTTGGTATTGTTCTGTGTATTTGTATTTACAATTGAAGCCCTTATTTTCCTAGACAAAAAGCAAACTTTATTTTACTGGAATATTACTCATGGAGGACATTTTTTTCTGTCATTTATAATAAATTAATTTTTTTTTTTTTTTTGGGGGGGGGGTTATTGTACTGTGTACTGCAGGATATCATAATGCTCATAATGCTACTTTATAAAGCAATTTCCCCTGTATGCTTGTATTTCGGGTGCGAATCGGTTATTAAACCGTTATTTTGTACTGTTCAAAGAGTTTCATATTTCCATATTTGTAATGCTAAAGGTTATGTTTCCCTAATTTCTGTACAGAGTATTTAACTAGGCTAGTGACTAGTGGTATTATTTCAATGCTGAGTATTTATATGCTGGAAATGAAAGCTTTGTTTAGTCTTAAATAGGGGTGTTGCTTATAAAAATTTCTGACAATAAAATATAGTCCTGCATTTCTGATTTTACATTCAATTCTGTGGAACGCAGTGCTGACTTATGTTGTCTTAGTACACCTGCGGCTGATCACTGATTACACGCACCATTAAGTAACCAGCTCGTGTATAAAGGTTGGAGACACCTGTACTGTACTGTTTGTTTCAACCCTAATTTAAAGGATTGATTTGTTGAAGGGGAAATTGCTGATCTTTGAGTTAAGCCCATGAATTTCTGAACCTCAAGCCTTCAGGAGGTATATTCATGAGTCGTTTAGTCCAGGCTCGGGTATCAAATGGGATTTCCAGATCAGGATCCTCATATATGTCATTAAAAACCATTCTTCAGAATTACTTGTGGTAACACAGATAATATTGTGACAGGTGACAGGGGTGCGGGCTCAGATGGGGGTACCGGGCAGCAGTGTCGTTGTTGGTCTTCAGTGGACAGGGCCAGGAAACGAAGGAGTTACCATGCATGCTGCCAACACACCAGCATTCCCAGAGTTCAGGTAGGACATTAACTAATAGGTTTATGGAACTGCAAAAGCTTTAATATTATTTGATTAAATAATTATACTTAATTTTGTTACTTACAAAGGATTTGGCAGCCTTCTGACTGGTTGCCAATTTGAGTCCTACACTTGGCTTAAGAGAAGGGTAACTCCAATTGACCCAGCTGCAGAATGGGTACCTAACTTTACAGGTTCATTAGTGAAAGGTGGTAAAGTGCAGTGCTTTCTCCTTATGTACTATAAGCTGAGTCTTCAGGGTGCTGTATCTGCCATATTCCTAACAAATCATGAGGTTCTGGGAATCTGTAAAAAATTTGATCTTTCTCATTTTTATTCTGAACAAAGGCCTCAGGCCTATATGTCTGATTCTGTGTCCGTGTCTGACATTAAATATAATTGGCGCACAATTGAGTGGATTAGTGACATCAGTACAAATGCTCAGGGCTTTTTAATTGTAATACACATTTTCGCATATCCGTTGAGACATTGTTACATAACTATTTGACAAATTTCATAACTGAATGACAGAACACATATCGAATGACAATCTAAAATAACTGTTCGTTCATGCTAACGGAAATGATTGACATAAGTTATGAAGTTGACAGACGTGAACAATAAACCGACAGTCTACATATAGTTTGAGAATGTAACAATTGGAGAATGACATACCACCAACAGTTATTTTAGATTGTCATTCAATATGTGTTGTCTGTCATTCGGTTATGAAATTTGTCAAATAGTTATGTAACAATGTCTCAACGGATATGTGAAAAGGTGTAATTTGGTGACATCATGTGACTTTCTGGTGTTGTAAGAAGTTTCATGTACAGACTCTTAGAGTATTCTTTTTGTAAAAAAAAAAATATATGTTCTGGAGAACATTTTTGTACAAAACTAAATTAAAAATGTTAAATCTTGAACATTTCAAAAGATTACTGTGATACCACGCAACATTGCAACACACATCACTATCTCAGAACAATACTGTACAGTATACACAAACAATGAGAGTGAGGTATGCTGATTTATGCAATTAACTCCCATGGAGTATAATACATAATATACATTCATATAATATATCAGGATATTATGAAATTCATAAAATGATGGTGAAAACAGGGGATAATTAATAAATTACTTTGTGGGAGGCTTGCGAGCATCAGCTGAAAATTGATGCATATTCTTTATGTCATGGCCTTGACTCTGGTGTGGGGAGATTGCAGCGTCTGTAGGTCTGCAACCATTTTTTAGTTGGGAGTGAGTTGGTAAACTACACAGGGTGTTTAAAGTGTTTTTTGATGGCTGCAGACTCATCTCAGATGTCCTCAACCTGAGTTGAGCATCACAGCCAAAGGGTTGGTAAATGATTAATCTGTTGGTTGTTAAACCTTTCTTTTGTTTAAGAAATATTTACACATGTATGATTGCAACCTTGTGTACACTTGCTACAGAAAGTATCTGCAAGGTGGGGCTCGATGGATGTCAATATGAACATTGGCTCCTGTTGTCTCGGTAGGGTCATCAAAATGCTTCGTCTCTTATGTCATATTTTCTAGTAGCCCACTTATTACTACCTGTTCCCCTACACATTTGTAACTCCTCCTTCACTAGTGGTGTCTTTCCGGATAAACTGAAAATTGCTAAAGTTCACCCAGCATATAAAAAATCTGGGGACAAAGGTCTCTTCAAGAATTACCGCCCCATATCAGTCCTCCCAGCCTTGAGTAAGATACTGGAAAAGCTAGCATGTAATAGACTAAATTCCTTCTGTAATGCCAATAACATCTTTACAGACTCCCAGTTTGGATTTAGAGCTAGAAGGTCGACTGAGAGTGCTCTGCTATCCTTTACTAATGACATCTTTAATTCCTTTGATGACAGTCAGTTCACAGTCGGTATATTCTTGGACCTCTCTAAAGCCTTCGATACTGTCGACCATACCATCCTCCTTTCAAAGCTTGAACATTACGGCATTAGGGGCCTGGGGGCCTGTCCCACAATTGGTTGACCTCATATCTGTCCAACAGGATGCAGTATGTCTGCTATAATAATCACCAATCTGACTCCTCGCCAATCTTGTATGGCATCCCCCAAGGTTCCATTCCTGGTCCAGTACTGTTTTTGTTGTACATAAATGACATAGTCCACACCAGCACACTCATAAAATACAACTTATTTGCAGACGATAGTAATCTCTATGCCAGCAACTCAGACCTCCATTCCTTGGTGAGAACTATGAACACTGAATTAACTAAAGTCAGGACCTGAGTAATACGTAATAAACTGACCTTAAACCTTGAGAAAACCCACTACACGATCTTTCACAGAAGGAAAAAATTACCCCCAGATTTGGACCCCCTGTACCTTGGTAATACAGTCCTTAAACACGAATAAAATACTAAATTCCTCGGAGTTATTGTTGATGAGAAACTTAACTGGAGAAACCACATACAAGCCATTCACAGTAAAGTCAATAAACAGTGCGGTATCATGTATCACACTCGACAGTCACTCACTCTCACAGCAATGAAAGAAATTTATCATGATCTTTTTTACCAACACCTGATACACTGTCACACACTATGGGGGGCCTCTGGCTCTTCAAAAACACAATCTCTGGTTTCTGCACAAAAGAGAGTTGTACGGACAATGACCTACAGTACTTGAAAAAAAACAGATCACACAAACAAAAAATTTGCTATATTGAAAATTTAAATTCAAAGACATTAACACCTACTGCTGTGCCCTCTTTGTTTATAAATCTATCAATCACTTGCTTGACAATAATTATTTCCAGTTCCGGAATAATCAGAGATACAACTTAAGGCACCCAGAGCTACTAAAACCACCCCCCATGCGCTCCTCTCAGTCCCAGACCTCCATAAAATATCACGGTGTGAAGGTGTGGAGCAACTTACCCCCACCCATCCGAGCAAAGACAGCACTCCCTTCCTTTAAATCATCTCTTTAAAAATATCTATTGTCTAAGTTTTAATATTTCATGTAACACCTACTATATTTACAGTACAGTACCTGCTTTTATTGTACCATCAAAACCGTTTTATCGGAAATTATCATGTAAATAGATAAGTAATTACCATTGCAATACCGGGGTAAACTTAATTGCCAACTAGACATAATCCTGACAGCTCTGTCCTCTTGTTCAACCTTATTACTGTGCAACCCATGTTGTACTGCTCCCCCATTACACTTACGTTTTTCAATTCCACTGTAATTTATGTATATGTATATAAAAAAAAATAAACTAAAAAAAAATTATAAATAAATAAAATTAATAAATATTGAAGTGATAACCGTGGTAACATTATGGGATGTTCTTATTACCACCATGCTATTGTACTATTCCAGATGATACTAAATGTTACATAATACTTCCTTGCGATAAATGTATAGTATATATCAGGTGCCTAAAAGAGAGCTCAGGTTCTCAACTGGCTCAGCCATGTTAATATTGTTATTATTATCCACTCTGTATTGTATTTTTCTGGCTAAATAAACTTTCAATTCAATTCAAAAAGTAAAAAAAAATTCAGATACTTTTTCTAGTGGGTTTACAATAGTGTAGGGTGTACTGAATGGTTTTGTGTTGAAGATTTAAGTAAGTGTGATTAAATGGTCCACTAGGATGCAGTATGTTGCTGTGGTCAAGGGAATGACTAACGAGAAGTAATTTTTGAGAGTGGAAAAGCAAAGATGGTTCAGTCTGCATCAGTGGGAAAAGAAAAGTGGACAGTGAGCAGATGTGAAGCTTTTTAATGTGTACCTTATGACACAGAACATTTGTAAATATTTGTGTGGCTTTATGGGGCTGATCACTTCATTAAGTATAGTACTGAAAATAAGGATGGTAGAATAAAATAGTTGTTTGTCTTCATATACTAAATTTAGATTTTTTTATAATTAATGATATTCTCTTTTGTCAACAGTCTCCTTTATAAAGACAATTTTGACATCAGTGTCCCCATCGCAGAAATGGAGGTTCTACCCCGCCAACCTCGCCTCGAGTTTAAGGTACTTTTTATCTCGGTTCTGTCATTATCCCAATATCTATCACCAATACTGGTATTGGTGAGACAGTCACCAAAGAGGGCTAGGAAGGATGACTCCTCCCCTTCCACCTCTTTTCCATAATTCTCTCCTCCCCCCTCCTCCTCTGCCTCCTGTCCTGCATGCTGAACAACACTAAGGTAAGATAAAGTACCGTATTTTTTACATTTTCTTAGAATTTTTTCAGCGTTAAGTGGTTGTATTTGGGGGCCTGGAACGGATTTATCCTATAACGAACAAATGCTGTCTTGCAAGGATTCCAGCAATGCAAGTTATATTCTGCTGAGATACAACTGACGCCTTACACCTGAGTGGGTGAAGCTTGGGCTCGTCGGGTCATGTTTGACATCACTCTGGGTATGTCATGCACACGAGTGGTGCTTCATGAAAAATTCTTGGTTTTCAGAGCTTTTCGGATTTTGGAATTGCAGATAAGGGATTGTGGATCTGTATCAACAAATTTCAAAGGACATACATCTTTTATATCTTTCATAGAAAACCAAACTGCTCTTGCAATGGTGACTGATATAAAAAGAACATACCTGTATAACACACATGTTAGTATATTGTTGGTATTTAAATACATAACCACATGTAATACTTGTTTGTGCGCACAATTCAACCGCATATGAAATCAGTAATACCAGTTGCAATGAAAAAACTGTGCTCATATATTTCTGATGAAAATCCGCAAATAGTCAAAACTGCAAATACAAATATCTGTGAAAAACGATTGTGCACTGTACTGTACAGCTATTCATGGGAATTATGTTTTTTGAAAATTCCCATGACAAGTCTATGAAGCACAAACTTCAGGGGTAATGAAGAAAAATGAATTTAAGGGTTAATGGGGAAAATGGGGTTACGATTTTCGGCTTTAATTTAGGCTTACATGCTCAATCATCTTTTATCATAGGACTCACTGTGGGCTTGTACGGGTCCATTCAGCATTTGTGAGGGATTACTTGGGATTTATCTGTAGTGTACTTTGGTTTTACTGACTGTTGGCAAGTTGTTTGTTTCTGCCAACACTTGGAAATAACCATTTGAAATCCAGCTAGTGTGGGGTAGCTCAGAGGAGCTTCTGGGTCATTGCTCTGTAGTTATCTTCTACATTCTCCAAAATTCAGGTGAGGATAATTTAAGTGCCTTCTTTTTCAGTATGATTATGTGCTTCATGACTGTGATCTGTCTTACTAAATTTAGCTCCAGTATGCTTTAAATCCTGCTGTGACATTAGGACTTCGGCCATTAATTGGAGTTGTTCATAAGTGAGGGATAAATGCAGCAAGGTGTGCTCTCAAGGTTGTAAACTGTCTTGTTAATGAGTTTGATGATATCCTTATTCTAAGCTAGTTAAAACTAGGTGTGCAGACTCATCAAATAAGAAAATCTCTTGTATTTTTTGTCTGCTTCCTATCTACTCGCCTGTTGTTCTTGAAATTTATTAATTTCTTATTCTTTTTTTTTTTTACTACACATATAATTCAATAATATCTGCACCTTTACTAACCATCTTCAGATTTTATTTTAATTTTTTTTTGGTAAGTTATGTGATGATTATATTTTTTAGGTTGATCATGATACCACAGCACTAGTATGGGAGTGGCTACCAGTCAAGGTTCACTTCACCAACAATGAAGAAAGTATAGCTTCAGACATATCCTTAAGCTTTGGACTAGACCCTTCTTCACCTGTTAACCTGGAGCATGCCAGTAAGTTAGTGATGTTAAGTTTATTTGGTTTATGTTTATCATCAAGAAACTTATTCATCTTAGGTTTTCTTTTTCACATGAAGGAGAGCCGCATCATAATGTTACAAATTACTTAGTTATATTGTTTATTATTTAATATGTATTTTAAGTTTTGCGACTAATTGGTACTGGTTTTAGCGCCGCAAAATTTAAAAATGGCAAAACTAGTGACGTTGAAATACATGTAAATAAGCCTAATCAGTTCTGCGGTGTCACCCGAACCCTCCTATAATGACCTACAACCCACCCAGAAAATGACACTACTGTAATGTATTCATACACATTTATATTGTACATATTGTTGATAACAATACTATTTATATACACTCATACTGTAGAATAACTTTCCTTGATGGAATCAGTGAATTGCTTGACGCGGCTGGTTGGTGGGTTCCGAGGCAGGGAGGACTGGTTACTGCTGCCTCCCTGCCCCCTCCTCTAACCTCAACATCAAATCCCTCAAATTCTTGAGGTAGCTCTTCCACCATCAAGTCACCCAACACTTCAGTTTCATCATCAGTGGTGCCATCATCATCTCTTAAAGCAGGCATGGGCAACCTTTCCTCGGTCATTGTCCGCATTACAATTTAGGTATTTCTCAGCGGGCCAGAACACCAAAATTTATATCCTACCTTACTCAAAAGTAATGTTATTATTGTATTAGCACGGACAGTGAAGCAGTTTATTGTCACGTTCACATTACGATATTTTCAGTTTACAATCGCAATCTATTTCCCATTTATGAAACAAATCCATCAAAATATTTTTTAAGTAAAATGTTAATGCTTCTTGGCATTTAACAGAAGATGACTGAAGCAATCTGTGAATACTGTACAGTAGTACCCCGATTTACGCGGTCAATTGAACCCACAGGGTACGTCAATTGAACCCACAGGGTACCGAGGAAAGTGAAAACCGCGTAAAGTGAACAACAGAACATATGGGATTAATTCCAATAGAGACTGGCCCGACCCCCCAAACTCCACTTTTTCCGACACAATACCTATGTTGTAGTAAAAATAACATCTAAATTTTATGATGGTATGCTCACACAATTAATATTTAAGAGAAATACAGCCGCCAGGGTTAATGTCCATCAAATAATGGACTCAAATCCCCTCCCCCCCCCCTCTTCCCAGCTCACTAGCTCCTACCTTTCTGAGAAATGTTTGGGTGAAACCACTAGATTTTAACGTTTTGTAATAAATAATACCTCAGACTAAAGTTAGGATAATATAATTGACATTTCTGGATTCCTTGCAGGTCAGGGAATATTTTGAATGTAAACTTCATATATTTTGCACAAAAGATAAAATATTTGCTTTGTGTAAACCAAATTATTACATTAGATCTAAAATTTGTATGTCTAATGCAAAATCCATGATGTTTATATTCAAAATGATCATCATATTGTAAGAATTCCAGCAATGTAAATTATATTCTGGCAGGGTAATTTGTATGAATTTTATGAGCTAAATAAAAAAAAATAAAAAATAAATTATACTTCACCGCTTATGTGAGTAGATGCACCGCGGAAAGTGAAAGTAGTCCGGTTCTGGCAAGGTACAGAACAAGGTACCGTGTAAATGAGAAATCTTGGAAAGTGAAACCGTGTAAAGCGGGGTAATACAGTTGTACCCCGCTTAACGCAGTCAATTGAACCCACAGCGTACCGCGTTAAGTGAAAACCGTGTTAAGTGAACAACAGAACATATGGGATTAATTCCAAAGAGACTGGTCCGACCCCCAAACTCCACTTTTTGACGACACACAACTATGTTGTAGTAAAAATATTATCTTAACTTTATGATCATAACATTATTTTACAGAATAACAGGTCTGCCTACCAGTTGTGAACACATTTAGTTTGAATAAATGGACAGCTACACAAACATTTTCTATGAATCAATCGGCTATTTTTATAGAAGAGGAGCGTGGCTTACAGGCCAGGTTAGTGTGGAAATACTATAGTTGCTAACTGCTATTGTCAAAGCTAGCTAAATCTTCAATATGTAGACTAAGTGATTGCATTACACCAGTTTCTTAGTTGGATTTTGGGATCAGCTCTTCATATCTGATTTTATCCTTTCCTTCTTTTTGTACAGCACAAGTGTGTACATCTTCGGGTCTACTCAGTGACAAGTTAGGATCACAGGTCAACAGTTTTAGTTATGGAGAAATGGGTGTTGGAGAACAATCATCTGTGACATTCTATGTTAAATCTCTCACTGCATCTGATCGAATACTAACATTAAAGGTAAGTACTAGTTTATTTCTCTTTGCAATATGGAGTTTACCCAGGCCACTCAACCACGGCCACAGTATTGATTTTTTACTTCACGAATGTTCTTGATTCCTATCTCTCTAAATAACCCGAGGATTCTGTACTATATTACCCTGTGTGTGTATCTTTCGAAAGCCTGTCACAGCTTTATTGTTCGTGATGAATGATATACACCCTAATTTACTGGTACAGGTATTCCCCGTTAGTCGACGTCCCATTAACCGTTGCTTCACATAACCAACGATTACATATTGGGGAAATACAGTGTTATTTCGATTTAATGAATTAATTCGAGCCACCCCTTTCTGTTAAATCATAATTTTCGCTAAATCGAATTTAGGTTATTTTCGCTCGATTTAGCGAACTAGGTTTAAATTGAGCATGATTTCGTTAAATTCCTCTCCTGCTGCTTGGCGCGTGGGGTTTGTTTACATCCGCTCAGTCTGTGTCCTGCTGCCACTGTGTGTGTTGTTCACTGCTACCTCTCGGTTAACTAACTACTGTGCTTAGACATCATGCCGAAAGTCTCTCAGAAGTCTCAGAAAGGAAGTGGTGTGGGGGAGAAAGTCTAAAGAGTGCAGCTATCAATTGGGAAAAAAAGTTTGGAAATTATAGAAAAAATGGATTAAAACACCAAACTCCCAAGTTTAAGGTAAGCCATGAATAATGTTTCTAATGTTTTATGTACATATAATATGTCTGAGGGGTCTGTGTAGGTGTCTGCATATTAATGAAATTAATTTTGATTTTGCGAACTAGTTCACTAAATCGAGGGAAAAAATGGAAAAAATTCCTTCCGCTAAATCAAGAATTCATTATATCGGATTTTATTAACTCTTAGAGTATACTGTACTGTACCCCGCAAGTTTCGTTGGTCCGGCGATTGGGGGAGGATCGGCAGAGGTCTTTTGAGTTTGGTGGGCAGTGATGTGTTGGGAATTCTTACCATGAGTTCACAAATTTGTATTTCGTGATTAATCAAGATTCTACGGTGTATACAGTCTTCACATCTCTCTTTCACTCTCTCTTTTCTCTTCTCTTTTCTCATCTCTTATTTCTCTTATCTTCTCTTACATTCTTTCTCTTATATTCTTTCTCTTGAAATTGTTCTTTCTCTTCTCTCATTTCTCTTATCTTCTCTTATCTTGTTTCTCTTCTCTCATATTCTTTCTCTTTTATTTGTTCTTGCCTTTCTCTTATTTTTTATCTTCTATTTTCTTCTTTTTCTTCAACTTTGTGTGTTAGGTGTGTTATGCAATCATGCCTAAATGCCCCAATGATTGTTCCTCTTCTGTTTAACCCATAAACAATGGCTAGGGTTTTAAGTAGAGCATATATTTTCTTTAATAGGCCTAACAAGAGCTAATAGATAAGAGATGACACTTTATATGTGGGACTGGCCTTTGCCATAATCCCAAGTTCGTTTTTATTTTGATTACAACTTATACAGTATTCTCGTATGATCAACCTATTATGGTGTATGTTTCATCATAAACAATATAACATACAGTATTAAATACAGTAGAATAAAATATGATACAGTATATAATTTGACTTCAAAGTAAAAGACAAGCTGAATAACAAGGGAAAAGGGTCCCTGACCTGAGGGGTGGATTAGGTTAGGTTAGGGTTTTTTTATTCATTATTATATTCTTGTATGATCAGCCTCTTATAGTGTAATTTACTTCTTAAATAATATAATATGTTAAATAATAAAAAAAATATTATACTGTATATAATTTGTAATATGACTCCAAATAAAAGGACAAGGTGTATCAGAAGATAATCTCTTCACTACTCGCTGGGTGCCATCAAGGCTGGCTTTCTAGCTGAATATTATTGATCCATTATTATTATATTCTACTGTGATCAGCCTCCTCCCTCTTCCCTTCCACAACTTAGTAACCTAACAAAAAAAAAAATGATTTTGAGAGAAGCCATTTACAGTATTATATCCGTAGATGGCTGTATTTCTCCAGTAACTATATAGAACAGGTGTATAGGCATGGGATATAAAAATAGTGAGAGGTGCTCTTGTTAGCAGGCCTGCTGAATCTAAAAAATTTTCTGTTAGCCCACAGAAATTTCCACTAACCCTTAATTGTTTTCGAAAAGGTGGGGATACAGTATCTTTTAAAATGCTTAATGGCAGAAACAGTAGCCATAGCATCAGTCAGCCCTTCAGCCAGAGGGGCTGGCTGAGGGGAGGAATGGCAACTCAACTTGAACCCAACAGTTCAACACTGGTGAATGACAGTCTCAATTTATAACTTTTAAACTTTTATCCTCTTCGCCACTGATCGGCTTGTTAGTCGCTTGGGCAATCGGTCACGTCTCTTTTCATTTATCTTCTTCACCAAAAGATCGGCTCGCTAGCCGCCCGGGCGATCGGTCACGTCTCTGTCACGCACTGTTGGCAAATACTGGGCATGCACCGGCTCCTGAATGTACCTGAACCCACTCCAGTGTTGGTCAAGTCTTGTCTTGACAGAGCTCACACTCGGTGCCGTCACAATACTCTGGTAGATTGTTCCAAGAGTTTACAACCCTCACTCCGAAAAAGTTTGCCCTCACGGTTTTCTGGACTTGCGGCTTCTTCAATCTTGAGCTGTGACCCCTTGTGGGGCGAGCGTCCGCCAGCTCCAAGTAAGGACACTCAACTGAGTAGTGCCCCCTGAGATGCTTATACACCTCAACTAGGTCCCCCCCTTGCCTGTCTGTAGTATAAGCTAGGCAAGTTCAGGCACTCCAATCTCTCAGGGTAGCTGAGGTGCCGAAGTGCAGGCACCAGTCTGGTGGCCCTCCTTTGAACATTTTCAACCAACTTATGTTTACATTCCTATATTAATGCTTAGTATGCTTGCTTTATATGTCTGCTTTTTTCTTGTTTGACAGTCTGAACGACAGAGGTATATCAAGGGTAGATGGGAGTTTTTGGGGGGTGGCTGGTCCCTAACCTCCTGAGTTTGTTATATTCTTATGGAATTAATTGCTTAAAAAACTGGGGTATACCTATATTTTAACAATTACCTAAAAGAAAGCTATCATATTGTTTCCAACAGCTTGAGTACACTGTGTCTTTATCCTCTGGTGGATCTGTTGTCCATTGCCCATGTGTGAGTGAAAAAAACATCCATCTTCAGGCAAGAATTCCATTCCAGGTATGAACTAATACTGTTGAAGTTTGTCTTGTGTTTCATCTTTAAAGGATGCTGTCTCTGTATTGAAAGCAGTTGTCCTGTACAGATTTAAATTTCCAGAGGTCACATTTTATGACCTGCATACAGTATATTGGTCATCAGTAAGTGAACTGTTAGATGTGTAACATTATAACAGTAATCAAATTCTGGCAAAGTATGCCTTTAGCCAGAAGACTGTCCAGTGTCAGATGCTGTTTTCTCCTGTAAGTAGCACTTCTCACTTAGTTGGATCATGGTCAGGTTGATGGCATTTGAAACTAGTGATTGACTCACATTCTAGTGACAAAATAGTGGTCAAAATGCATTCATTATTTCAGATGCCTTAAACTCTTTTGGGCCTAATGAAGTTTATATACTGTACATTGTCTCAGTTCTTAAAGCAGCACCAAACCCTCACCTATTGCTCTCATTTTGGTGTTCCAGCTTCTGGTGTCTTCATATTCAAAGCGAAGGAGGGTAATTGTTAAGATTACTGTACACTTTGTAATTTTTTTTTATGTTGTGTATTCGTATTCAGTGTTGACCATAATCATTTTTTAATAGTGTCAGAGCAAATAGTCTACATATAAAGCTTACTGTCATTTAGAGGTTAAAAAGTTTAAAGTAGCATAAGAGGATTTATAGGAATAAATCATTATGAAATATGATTTTGTATCTTATATACTCAAAATGTTTATAAATCAACTGAAGCAGTTATGTACAGTATTATTATTTTTTTCAAAGAAATCATGCAAAGCATTAAATTTATCAACTTTACAGTACTTATTTGCTTTTATTTTCTTCTAACAATGCTTTCATTCCCAGGTAACTGTGGAAACCCAGTCATTAAAGTTTGAGAAAGTAGGAAGAGTGGCTGGTGGTGAAAACTTCTTGGTGGTGCCCAAAATTAAATGCACCTCTCATGTGCCCATCACTTTCACTGACTCCTCTTTGGCTCTGGTAAGTGTTCATCTGGATTTATGGAGAAAATTTTTTGTACTTTGTCAGTCATTTTCATAAAATTTTGTTTCTATCTTGAAGGGCTACTGCACACCACTCAGTGTCACAACACATGTACAATACTTTATTGAAGAATTTTTTAATTGTTGGTTTAGCTATTACATATGGTAATTAGAGATCTACCGATATCAATATTTTGGCTGATACTAGTGCCAAGATCTTACCCGATAACAATACCAATACTCCAATACTTAGAAATGGCTGATACTCTTTCGATAATGATACTATAGTGCATTTTTTCTCAGCTGAGAAAAGATGCCCCGCCCCATCCTCAAGAGTTACAGCTGATTGGCCTTTGCAAATCTGTCCGATTTCGTTGGGATGACCTTTTCTGACGAGAAAGATATTTAGCTAAATTATATAAAGATACATACATTCATTATTTCAAACATGAGCATGCAGGAAGTTTATCAGAAATCTTATACAGTACATGAATTAACTGTTAAACTCTGGTAACAAATTTACACTTTCGGAGGATGCATTTAATATACGTAGTATACTTATTTTTACCCACAATAAGGCATACTAAGACAAATTACATATCAGTAAAACTACATTATGCAAAAACTAACATTTTAAAAGATCAGAATCACACTGAAATATTACAAGGCCGCTGGAAATTGGTGGATGAGTGTGACAGACTTGGGCGCTCGAGCAAACAGCCGTCAGCAGAGGCAGGAATATAACTGTGAACAACTTCATATTTCAAGGACGAAATCGGACAGATTTGCAACAGCCAGTAATCTGTAACTCTTGAGGAGGGGGCGGGGCATTTTTTCTCAGCTGGGAAAAATGCACTATATCAAAATGCACAATTACAATAATACGTATTGATAATTACACAATGCCAGTACAAATTCTATAACAATATACGTATAAAACATTTAATTTGATGCAATACAGTATAAGTACGGTATATAACAAATATGTATAGTACATAGAGGGGGTCCTCGACTTACGAACTCCCACTGATACGAACAGGGTTAAATTTGAAATTTACAGTATTTTATTTACCTGATGACTTATTTTTACCTTCATTTACTGTATTTTGTCATTCTATTTCTTCTTTTGTCTTAGATTAAGTAATTTTAGATGTATATAAGGACTTAGGCTATGATATACAGTATATTCTGGGTTTACGTGGCTAATTTAACCCATGGAGGTCCTCGTATAACGCAAAACGCGAAAAAAAAAATAACAGAACACATGGGATTAATTGAAATAGAGACTGGGCCGACCGCCAGACTACCCTTTTTCCGACACAATACGTTTTAGTAAAAAATAACATCTTAATTTTATGATGGTATGCACACACAATTAATATTTAAGAGAAATATCAATAATATTAGGTTTTAAACACTTACGTTAGTAGAAGAGATGGTTGGGCACACTGGGATGGGGGGTTGGTTCCGAGGCAGAGGGCAGATTATTGGCCCTCACCTGTATCACTTGTATCACATGTATCACTATCCACCACAGAGGCTAGATGGGCCTCCTTGTCAAATCCCTCAAAGTCCATATCCTCACTATCACTGACTTGGGCTGGCTGTGGTGGGTTGCGGGTGAAGAACTTGTAATGTTTTGTTGACGGCTAGCTTTGATATGGTCGTGATACAGCTGAACATAGGGCTCCATGGATTGCAACTGAAGGTTATTACACACTTCATTAAACCCCTTAAGTTTTAATTCTGAGAGGAAGGTATATTTTGGTCGAAAAATTACTAAGGTGTAAGACTTACAATTTCGACAGTTTGGGCCCAAAATTAGATTTTGTTGAAAATCGCATTACAGTAGGCTCTTGCCAATAACAATAATGTTTTCGACAATAGCGGTAAGTTACACTACATACCCATTTTCGATAATTACGTCTGGATTCTTTTGAATAACGGAGATATTACAGGAAGCGTCTGAGCGCATCAATAATAGCGTTTGTTTGCCGCCATGTTGATGACGTAGTTGTCCGCTCCTCCTCACTCTCACTCTCACACACGCTCCGTGGAATACAGCGCTGCGCCCACGTGTGAGATTTTCGCCTCTATAACCAGTGGTTGCAAGGGTCGGTGATCAACAATGGCGTCCGCATTTTTGCCTGTGAGGGTTAGGGGAGGTGGTGGAGGGAGTGATTTGCTGCCTGAATGCCCGGGAACTTTTAAAGTGAATGAGAAAAAAGACCCCAAAGCTAAGAGACAAAGCCACAAGAAGCATGCCTACTCGGTGAAGGATAAAGAATAGATTGTTGAGCTCATTGAAAGTGGTGCACGGAACATTGATATTGTGAGGAAATCAGGGTTGGAAAAAATCATGATTTAAAAAAATAAAAAAAATCGATTTATTTGATTTAAATCGGATTTTTTTTATTTAAATCGATTTTTTTATTTTTTCACTAATTGCATTAAAATAGTATTTTTAAACCATAAAAACAGTATTTTTCAACCAAGGCTTATTCAGGATAATAAACAGAAAATTGGCATTAAGATATCTATGCAGTAGATGTACCAATGGAATTTAACACAATAATATTCTTTTTGTAAAATAAAAGAAAACTGGTAACATATCTTACATTTGAGTGCATGAATCCAAACGTAATAATGAAATTTAACATAAATGCTCTTATAGGATTACAGTGTTTCAAAAATTAATAACTTAACTTCTTCAAGTCAACAGAATAATAATCTCATTTTGCAAAAAAAATAATACTGTACTGGTAACAAGTTTATTTTCTTACATTTGTAGGATTATAGTGTATTAAGATTTACCGGTAATAACTTCAAGTCAACAAAATATTCTCATTCTGTAAACAACAAAAATAGTTCAAAACATTTAAATTAGCTTAGTTGAACATTGAAATGCTTATGTACTGTGACAAGCTTACCGTAGATGCCTTTTCCTGTCCTAGGCGATTTCTTACCTTTGAGTGTACAAATCCATATGTGGAAAAAATTCTCTCAACCCCTGCTGATGATGCAACAGCTGTAAATAATTGCCTAGGAACATCCATTACATTTTCTGTCATATTATTGGCAAAATACCGCCACCAAGCAAGGGGTGAGAGAGATTTTACAACATCTTTACCAAAATAGACCTCTTTAAATGGTGCACATGGAAGGACATTAATGTTGAAAGGAAATGTGGAAGAGACTCGCACACATACTGTTCTGCAATGTCTCTGCTCAGGAGTCAGATGTCTGCCCTGATACCTTGGATCTATCACATTAGCTGGAAAATGGGCAGGTGTCTATGCTACTTTGATTCTCTTTTCAAAATTATCCATATCCTTCTTATCTGTTAAATACTCCTTAATATTAGTTTTCAGTTTTACCCAGATTTCTACAGCATCACTTAATAGGGTATGTTCTCTCTGGACACAGTCCAATGCCACAGCAATAGGCTTAAGTTTCTCTAAATAGTCTTCTGCAGTTCTTTTTAATGCCTTATCATTAACTTTCCTTTCGATTTTCTTATCAATGTCTTCACTATTTTCTTTGCACACTTTGACAAGGGTCTCCCAGTTCTTTAAATAAGATTCAATAGAATCTGTCATTGTGTTCCATCATGTGTCTGATGGCATTACTAGCATTGTTCCTCCTGCTCTTCTATACAAAGATCCTGGGATGTGATGATTTCTGAAGTACTTAATGATTTCAGTAATGTGCTCCTTAATGTTCTTGATTTGCAAGTTTTGTGAAAGCAAATTTAACAGGTGTGCAGAGCAACCATATGTTATAATGGATTTATCTTGTCCGAATTCACTTCTCATTTTTGCCATATAAGCAGCATTATCTGTTACACAGCTTCTTACTGTGCATCCAAATTTGTCTTCACACTTTTTTTGTAGCACATTCAGCTAATTTCAACAGATATTCAGCTGTGTGTCTTGAATCTGTGTCTATAGAGTCAGCAAGAAAAATACGGCTGTCCGCTGTTAAAGTTATACATACTATAGGCTCATTATGGACATTACTCCATCCATCCATGGCCATGCAAACTGTTTTCCCACTAAGTTCTTCTGAATAATTCTTAATCACTGAATCGTTGGCTTGATCCAAAAGAGACCCTCCAATTTGATGTCTATTAGGTGGAACATATCCTGGTCTTAGCATTTTAATCATATTGATAAACTCTTCGTGCTCCACTGTCCGGAAGGGTGAATTTGTTGCATTTATATAATTAGCAACTTGCTGATCCAAAGTGACTTTTTCAGACTTCGTAGTTTTTATCACAAAAACAGACTATAGTACAGTACATAGTTATGTATATCCAAATACAGTATTGCCCCGCTTTACACGGTTTCACTTTCCGCGATTTCTCATTTACGCGGTACCTTGCCAGAACCGGATTTTCACTTTCCGCGGTGCATCCACTCATATAAGCGGTGAAGTATAATTTTTTTTTTATTTTTTTTTTATTTAGCTCATAAAATTCATACAAATTACCCTGCCAGAATATAATTTACATTGCTGGAATTCTTACAATATGATGATCATTTTGAATATAAACATCATGGATTTTGCATTAGACATAAAAATTTTAGATCTTATGCAATAATTTGGTTTACACAAAGCAAATATTTTATCTTTTGTGCAAAATATATGAAGTTTACATTCAGAATATTCCCTGACCTGCAAGGAATCCAGAAATGTCAATTATATTATCCTAACTTTAGTCTGAGGTATTATTTATTACTAAAAGTTAAAATCTAATTTTTTCACCCAAACATTTCTCTGGTAGGGAGGGAAGGTGGGGGTGGGGGGATGAGGGTTGGGACCGACCGACCCAGCTGGCGTGAGTGTGAGGAGGGGGGGGGGGGGGAGGTAAGGTGGGGTACTTTGATTGACAGATAGTGTGTGAAGAATAGTTTTTTTTTTATTACCTGAAGATATTTGTTTTAGCTCATAAAATTCATACAAATTACTCGGCCAGAATATAATTTACATTGCTGGAATTCATGCAATATGATGATCATTTTGAATATAAACATCATGGATTTTGCATTAGACATACAAATTTTAGATCTAATGTAACAATTTGGTTTACACAAAGCAAATATTTTATCTTTTGTGCAAAATATATGAAGTTTACGTTCAAAATATTCCCTGACCTGCAAGGAATCCAGAAATGTCAATTATATTATCCTAACTTTAGTCTGAGGTATTATTTATTACTAAACGTTAAAATCTAGTGGTTTCACCCAAACATTTCTCAGAGAGGTAGGAGCTAGTGAGCTGGGAAGGGAGGGGGGGGGGGGGATTTGAGTCCATTATTTGAATGGACATTAACCTGGCGACTGTATTTCTCTTAAATATTAATTGTGTGAGCATACCATCATAAAATTTAGATGTTATTTTTACTACAACATAGGTATTGTGTCGGAAAAAGTGGAGTTTGGGGGTCAGGCCAGTCTCTATTGGAATTAATCCCATATGTTCTGTTGTTCACTTTATGCGGTTTTCACTTTCCGCAAAATCGGGGTACTACTGTAATGTTATTAGCCTGCTGCATTGCATATACTTTTCAATCATGTAGAATAAAAAGAGATAACAGTTATTAGTAAAAAAATCATTTTGATTTAAATCATGTAATTTAAATCATTTGATTTAAATCATAACAAACCTGGAGGAAATGGAACTGTCCTGAGTCTACAGTGCGAAATATTAAGAGGAACTTAGAGGAGACCAAGAAGAGTATTGTTCTGGCTAAGAAATATTTCGGTAGTGATGAAAATGTGAGGCAAGCTATGAATGATAAAAGTGATAGAAACAGGTTATTAGTGATAACAGAGCATTTTCTTGTGAAATGGTTAGCTTGTAGAATGAAAGACAGTGCAAGTGTTAGCGGCCCTCAGATACGGAACAATCATCACACCAAGCACCTCAAAAACTCCCCCAAACTGAGTGTTATATCACACAAACTCTTTATTTTGATGATTGAATAACAATTCTTTTTATTTCAGCAAACAATAAGTGTTATGCAGGGCTTCTAAGGGGAAAAATTGGGTGAAATTCTTGGGGCGGAAGCACCAATAAACCCTTTTTACATGTATTTTAATGTGACACAAATAACGGTTTCGCTAATAACAGCGTTTTTCAGGCACCTATTAAACGTTATTGGCGAGAGCCTACTGTATGTTTAAAATAACTAATGGACTAATATTAATAATTTATATTTACAGGCTAATGAAGTTAGTCAAGTTGGCACAGAATCCAAGTCACAGGTGATGAACACAGAACTTTCTGAAGGAGAAATGGGAGTTGACTGTTTCTGTATTTCTCTTAGTAAAAAATCTCTCCCAAATTCAGCTTTAACTCTTGGACAGTATGTCTTATATTGGAAAAGGTTAGTTCGCATTTACAAATTTCTGGTTATTCAGTCAAGACTCCAAATGCACTGTACTCTTGTTAATTGGGGTAGTTATAATTCAGATTTTGGCTTAATTCATATGTTTTTTAAAAAATGAATTGAGCAATTTGAAATTGGAATGAATCTGAAATAACTGAGCGATTCCAAAAAATAAATTTTATTATTATAGGAATATATTATGAAATAGATTAAGATGAATGAAATATAGAAATAGAATTTGAATTATATATTAAGATAATGTTCAAAACTACATTTTGGTGTGTAGCCGGGGAGAGGGGTTGGCAGGTGGTGGAGGAGCACAACTCACCTCCCCCACTCATCAACCTGCGGCTCCCTTTAAAATGACAATAGGCAATTTCACCATAATTCCCATATTACTTAGGTTCAATTGGTGCTGGGTTAATAAAACATTATTAAAAAGTAATTAATTGTCCCCCCAAAATCCCACACACGATCCCAGATGAGCTATTGCGCCGTAGTCTATTCCCAGTCTCTTGTTTATAGATTGGTAACAGCTGATTGGTCCCACTTTCCCTCACAATGTTGCCATCACTCATCATCTCTTAAACACTGTTGTTGTCACTGCTCAAGAGGGTTGGTGCTTACCACAGGATCTGTCTTTAGCACTTAAAAATAATATTGTAGCATATTTATCAGAATTTTATAAATATTATTGTAGTGTGTAATGCATCTCCATATGCCCTGGTTTATTCACTGATCAGTTGTCTAAGTACAAAAGTAGCCAAATCGAGTCATTTATCAATTAATTTTAAAATTGAAATTAAAAATTAAAATGTTATAAGACATTGGTTTGGTGTTGTTAATGTGTTTGTTGTGTAAGTACCTTGTCATGTCACATCACCTCCTGCCTTGTCACCTCATCCCTCACCTTATCACCTGACCTCCTGCCTCATCACCTCACCTCTTGCCTTGTCACTTCACCTCTTGCCTTGTCACCTCACCCCTCGCCTTGTCAGCTCACCACGCAGTATTACATTTATTTATTACTGTATTATTTTCTTTGTTATTATTGTATGTACACTCACGCGCCATAGTTTTGATGCACCCTCTAACCCTACACCTGACTCGATGGAAGTCGTAGCCTTGGCTTCATACTGAACGTTCCCACTTCCCCCCACCCATCGTTTAATGGTGCAATGTGGTAGCTCGAAGCTTCGCTGGATTGTACGAATAGCAGTTCATGTTGTAATATTTGAGAGAATATATGCACGATATAGGTTTTTAGTGACTTCACAACACTTTATTTACCATCACTACGACTTCCCTCAAGCCAGGAGTAGGGGTAGAGGGTGCATTGAAACTATGGCACCTGAGTGTACATTAGCTTTTGGCTTGAGAATAAAGAAACTACAGTATACTGTACACTAATATAAAGATATAAAATAAAAAAAAAGAGATTATGGGTATATTTTGTGTGGAAGAGTAGCAGGCGGTTTGGCAGCAACACACCATGAATTGCCAGATTACTGTTTACCTCACTGCATAGACATTTAAATCACACAAGTGTTTCAACACCCAAAAAATGAAAGTTAAGAAAATCTTATTCAGTTTTTATGGAATGGAGATTTTGCATGTAACCAAATGGAGTGAAAAAAGTTGGGGAGAAGAGGTAGAGGGTGGCGAGGGAGGAAGGAGGGAGTGCTGGCTGGATTGACAGGACAACTCTCTCTCTCTCACTCATCAGTTTGCGATCCCTTTATAATAACATTATTCAATTTCACCATAATTACCATATTTTTTAGGTTCATTGGGTGCTGAGTTAATAAAACAATATTATAAAATAGTCAATCCCCCTCCCCCCCCCCCAAAAAAAAAATCGCACACTCAATCCTAGATGAGTTATTGCATTGTATGATATTCTCAGGCTCTTGTTTACAGAGTGGGAACAGTTGATCGTTTTCACTCTCCCTAGCAATCTTGCCAGCACTCAACCATCTCTCAAGTACTTTGTTGTCACTGTTCAAGAGGTTGGTGCTTACCACAGGATCTGTCTTCAGCGCTTAGTAAATAATATTGAAGCCTTCAGTATTTATAAAATTTAATAAATATTATTGTAGTGTATAATGGGTCTCCATATGCCCTAGTTTATTCACTGATCAGTTGTCAAAGTGTATAAGTAGCAAAATTGAGCCACCATGTTTCATTCAATGGTAATGAAAAACATTGTTGTGAACATACAATATCTCCATATCAAATACTATAGGGTATGTTATAATGATTCCATTGCAAGCTTATTTGCTTAAAGTTCTCTCTCCACTAACACTTCTTGAGCATTCAAAGTGTAGACTGTACTTGTTGTAATACATATACCCCTAATTATATTAATACTTATGAGAAAAGTTCCTCATTATAAAAAATTTCACTCTTAAGTCACGTTTCTCTGGAACACATCCTCGACATATAATGAAGACACATTTCTTTACTGTTTATATCATGCATAACCAGTCTGTAAGATAAGAATTATTTTATATTTTATTTAATTTTTTTAGAAATATACCATAGCCCAGTGTCTGGGGGTTAAGAGTCATAGGTAAGAATTAGTAAAATGGTCACTATGGCCACATATATTAAGTGACTGAGATACTTTTACAGCAGCATCATGGCTAATAGGAGGACAACAGCAGCACTGACAATTTTGAAATTCTAAATCTGGTCATCCTCAGCTTTTGTCTACTTTAATTTATATTATAAGTGACTGTTAAGTAAAAGAATATATCTTTATTTACAGATCAAATAGTGATTCCCCAGCTGTTAGTGTAAGTGTAGGTCTGCCTTCAGTAATGGTGGAACATTGGGGTGTGTGGGTTGAGTGTGAGGTGGCCCCACAAGGAACAGTGCGCACCCCACTACCTCTGGCTTACACTATATCAAACCATGGTGCTCACACTGCAGAGCTTGCCCTCAATATGCAAGTATCAGATGCATTCATGTATGCTGGACACAAGGAGGTATGTTTTATGTTGATTTATTCCTTCTGTGCTTACTATTGAGGGTATTGTTCTGCATTATGAAAAGACAGAATTCTAAGGATCAACAATAATGATTGTCTGACAGTGTTTAATGAGTTGCCATCACTTTTGGTTTAATATATTTAATTCCTCATGCGGTTGCATAGTGGTGTTTGATCACTCATAGCAGCACTACAGTAAAAGTCCAAAAATCCGGATGCCAAAAATCTGGACCACCCGAGAATCTGGACTTTTGGAAAACTAATTATAATTTATTTTTTTTTAGCGGGCTTTTGTGTGTATGTGCGCATGCGTGAGCGCCACAGCTGCACAGCGACAACAAGCGACCACGTGGTCTCCACTTTAAAACGAGCAATCAAACTGTGACAACATACCGTATATACTCATCTATAAACCCCCCCCTCGTTTATCTGTCGACCCTGATTTTTTGACCAAGAAATTGTCAATTTATGATATTCCTCGTTTATAGTTCGACCCACGTTTTTGAGGGTAAGGGAACAACAAAACCTTCAGTAAAAACGCTCTACGTCCTATAAACTGAAACACGAGTGCCCAAGGCAAATTGTTTACCATTTATTATTACAACACTTTACACTGAAACGCGGGTAGTTTCAACAAAAATATTGTAGGTTTCCATTCAAGTATTTATTCAAGTCAATTAGGAGGGAATATTATTGTAATACAACAGTTTTTTAACTAAGCCATTCGAAAAGTGATTACGGTAATATCTTTTGAACGAAAGAAAGCGAGTCATTGTTTTCGTCACGATTTGATCCCACTTTCCACTGTAATACGTACGTCATTTCAGGAAAAATGTTACATTTCCGTGAATGTATTATATCAAGCACAGTATGAATAGAATATCATTGTAATATAACAGAATTTTAACCGAAAACTATTAAAAAAACGAGTAACATCTCAAGAACATCGGAAGCTTAGGTAAAGTCTTTTGTTTTCGACATGTATTTTATCCTTTTTTACATTGAAATACATCACGTTTCAGCAAAACTACTATTTATTTCCGAGAATATATGCATTCAGGCGCAGTTTAGGTAAAATATACGTGTGATGTAATAGTTTTTTAACTGAAAACGATTCGAAAAACACGTACCCTCTAGCCCTGTTCAAGGAGAGGACTGGGAGAAGAAGCTGTTTGGTGCTGCAGACGATGACAAGGAAAATGATTTTGATGGATTTTAATGAAAATATTCAGAAATATGGTATCGTAATATTTATTCAAGTCAATTAGGATATTATTGTAATACAATACAACAGTTTTTTAACTAAACCATTCGAAAAGTGATTACGGTAACATCTTTTGAACGAAAGAAAGCGAAAGTCATTGTTTTCGTCACGATTTGATCCCACTTTCCACTGTAATACGTACGTCATTTTAGCAAAAATATTACATTTCCGTGAATGTATTATATCAAGCACAGTATGAATAGAACAAAATTTTGAGTCTAACTCTTTCTATTTACAGATTACTGTACAAGCCCATAATAATGGCTCCTAAAGTAGATAAACTTCGTTGTGTGAAGAGAAAGAAGAACACGTTGAAATTGAGTGACAAACTTGAAATATTTAAGAAACTAGTACATGGTGTGAGCAATACTGTTCTAATGGAAAATACAACATTGGAAAGTCTACAATTTATGATATCAAAAAGGCAAAGAATAAAATTCTAGAATTCACAGCTTTTTCATTAAAACTGTTCGTTTTGATAAATGAAGCATGCTATATTTGCTAATGAATAAACTATCAAAATGTACCTGTTCATCTCTTCTTTATTCCTCCTTAAATTTTAATTTTAAAAGTACTGCCTGAGAATCCGGAAAATCCGAAAATCCGGATTTTTGGACTTTTACTGTATTATGGGAAAAAAATTACCTTGATGATATGGAAGTTTCTTTTATGATGGCATCTATACAAGCAGTCTTGTTTTAGTAAACTAACCTTGATCCTGATGTCTACCAGAATACTTTACACACTACAATAACTTATCTTCCATGCACATTGCTTGACTACTTGATTATAAAAGATAAAGAAGAAGATATTTAAAGTAAATTTGTTGTGTATTTACAGTATATTGCAAAGTAGTTAGGGGAGTATATAATGTTGCAGCAGTATAGGCCCCTCTATCTCATTATGTTAGTTATGATGGCCAAATAGACCTCTGAATCCAGGTTTAGTTTTCTCATCTGGTTTTGTACAGAGCTTCTTCCTATTCCTTGAAGGTAATTGTCTAATCTCATTCTCATTTTAATTTCTTGCTTTGTATGTCTAGGACAACTTTGTTTCCCTTGTCTTTTAAGAGTTTTAAATGTCTTTAGAGGTCATTAGTAACAGACTACTGCTGGTTTTTGGCAGTTTATGAGAATCATGTTGAGTACGTCATCCTTTCTTTTGGTATGTACAGTATGTACAATTAAACAAAAAAGTCTCTTTACACTTACTGTGCCTTATGTTTTGAAACCCACGACGATGAATTTTTGAAAACTTCCCCGTTAGACTCAGTCCTCGAAGATTTGCTTTTACTTTACCTAAATTCTTTGTCATGAGTTTCAGAACATAATGCTAGGGGGGTGTAACACGACCTTTTTCCTTTGATTGTACATGCATTATTCACATTTTGGTGACAATTTTGAATTGTCTCTGGCAGGGTATACATCTGGTGTTTTTGAGAAATTTGAACCTAGCTTATCCTACAAAGTCCAGGATGACACCGTATTTATTCAGTTTGAGTTAGGGAGAGGATCCCCAACCCAGTAGGAAACAGTTATCCCTTGTAAGGGGTGTGTGTGTCTATCTAATCCTGAAGCATGTGTAGCAACTCCTACTTTCTCTGGTTCTAACTGGTTTTGGATTAAAAGAGTTGTCTTTCAGACAGCAGTAGTTAGAAATGGAGGATTGCTCCTGAAATCCTCTTTTCTGGTTAAGCCCAATGCCAGCCAATTCCAAAACTAAAGCAAAAAGGATCAGCTTAATCCAGATCCATTGCTGTGTTGTTATGAGTATTGATTGAGCATTCACCAGCTGTATTAAGGCCTTCAGCTTTCTTCCTATTGTACCAACTCCCCCCTTTGAGGATGATACTTCAGGGAGGCTGGATTGGTTGTCAGCATTAGTGGAACATTGTTCAACAAGGACTTGAGGATCCCTAGAAGTCACCCTGTATAATAAGAACTTCCCAGCTTCAGTCTATCAGAAAGGAGATTTCAGGATAAATCTTCCACATTTTATTGTAGTTTTGTTTTAACATTTGTAGATTGTAAATTATCATGTATTTTCTCCACAGTATAGCATATTTTATTGGATTCGTAAGATAAAAGACCTATCGTAAAATTAAACCATTAATACTCAATACAAATCATAGTTTGTAAGTGTAAATTTGATTTTGATTGTAATATATATACAGTAAACACTATACTGTGTATGAGAAACTTAAGTCACCAATACTATACTTACATTCATACGTGGAGTTTGGAGCCTGCTGAAGTGGTGCACAATACATAGGGAGACATCTGGTTACTGAAGCATAGGGGATCATCAGGATCACTGTTGGAAGAGGGTGATGCAGTGGTGGAGAGGCAGGTGGTGGAGAGGCAGGTAGTGGAGAGGTGCGCAACCGGGACGTGGCATGTGGCAGAGAGGTGGAGGGTGGCTGGGAGGAGGAGGGTGGAGCGGCGGCGGTAGCTGCTGGTTTTTTCTTTAAAAACATCGTGATTGGTAGTTGTTTCATCTTTTCTTTGATGTTTTCAAACATTTCCTACTAGGGAAACAATACCTAGTTGATTCCTCAGATAATCTTGAGGCTCCATTCCCATGGAAGGGTCGTGATCAACAATGAAATCAGTTACCATCTTCACCTGTCGAAATAGTTCACCAAAAAATTTTCAAGCCTCAACCTTCTTGTTGCAATTCCACAATTTCTTCTTCTTCATCTTCCTCGGCATTTTTTACCAACTCTTCCAAATCCTCTTCTGTCAGTTCCTCTCCATGCCCATCAAGCAGCCATGTCCACAAACCCCTCACCACCCAACTGACATGCAACACTCACAATTTCATTCACATCCTTTACTATGGATGGAAATCCCTGGAAGTTATTCACACACTCAGGCCATAAAGTTCACCAGCAATCATTCACTGTCTCTGGTTTGAGTTCATTGAATGCTTCACTGATGTTGGTAATGCAGCCTGCAATGCTGTACTACTTCCAACACTTGCTAACATCAGGGTCAGGGTCTGTGTCCATGGCACTACAGATATGACCAAAAGAGCGTCGGGTGTAATATGCCCTGAAGGTGTGTATTACACCCTGATCGAGAGGCTGAATAAAAGCAGTGGTATTAGGGGTAGGAACACCACCTCTACACCTGGATGGCTGAACTGTAAACTTTCTGGGTGGCCTGGTGCATAATCTATCATTAATAGCACCTTGAATCCCATCTTCTTGAAATCAAGGTACTTTTTCACTTCTGGGACGAAGCATTTATGGAACCAATCCAGGAATGCTTGCACAGTTACCCATGCCTTTTTGTTGGACTGCCAAAAAACTGGCAAAAGGCTCTTGGTTTTGCCCTTTAAAGCCCTAGGGTTTGCTGAGTGGTAAAGCAAACCAGGTTTGATCATGTGGCCAGCTGCACTGCCACAGAAGATGAGCGTCACTCTGTCCTTGGCTGCCTTGTTTATGTATGTTTTACCAGGCAATTTTTTCCAATATAGACTGGATTCATCGGCATTAAACACTTGCTCTGGTCTATAGCCTTTCTCTTCCATTATTTTCTTCAATTTGGCGGGAAATGCACCTGCAGCTGTGTTGTCAGCTGATGCGACCTCCCCAGTCAGCCGCACATTATGGAGAGAGAATCTTTTCTTTGAATTCTCGAACCAATCTTTACTGGCACTGAAAGTTGGTTCAGTCACTGCACTAATCCCTTCACCACCTGTTGACTCATAAAAATGAACATGAGGACTTTTAGCATTCTCTCAACTGACATTAGGCAGTTTTTTAGGGTCCATTTTCACAAAGAAACACGAACGTTTTGAGAGTACAACACAAGATGTTGGGTTATAGGTACTGGGTGAGCGTGAACAGAGGGAGATGAGATGCCTTGGGCGCGTGGGGTGACTCGTTGCGCTGCAGGAAAAGGCTCACAAGCTAGCCACCATAGTCGCCATCTGCTTACCACAAATCGTTGAAATTGCAAACCCGCGAATGGCAAAGGTTTACTGTGTGTAATAATTATACAGTGGTCCCTTGGTTAACGAACACAATTTGTTCCAGAGGGTTGTTCGTTAACCGAAAATTTCGTTAACCAAATCCATTGTTTCAATGGGATATTGGGTAATTGGTTCCAATTCACAGAAAAATACATACAAAGTAAAAAAAAAAAAAAATGCAGTAAAGTACACTTACTTTGAGGTGTGTATGTAGAAGGCTCCTGGTTGATGATGATGATGGGAATTATAAGTGGGGGTGGAGGAGGAGAAGGAAGTAGAGAAGGAAGTGGGGGTGGACGAGAAGCATTTTAATGCTTCTTGGAAGGCGAGTCACCTTCCATAATAATGTCAGGAACCTCTGGGCTGACAGATTCTCCAGCGGGAGAATCCTCTCTCCTTTTTGAAGAGGAACACTGAGGGGAAGCATCTTTCTCACGCTGTCTTTTAGAGAAGAAACTGTCAATTTTTCGTTGTGGGGCATTTCTCCTCCTGATCATTAGCTGGTTCTTGAAGAAGGAGACCACTTTGTCCTCCACAGTACACAAAATCGGTTCTGTTGTTTCCACATCAGGGTGCCTTGAAGCCAGTTTCCTGAACATCTCCCGGTAGTGAACAGCATCTTTTAAGTTCTGAAGAAGACATATGGTCTTCACTTTCCTTTTCCTCCTCACCACTGTCTGTTTCTAGTATCTCATCCAGTTGTTTCAAATCTTCAGGAGTAAGATTCTGCTCATGAGACATCACAAGCTCTTCAACATCATCCTCCTCCACTTCAAGTCCCATTGACTGACCAATGGACACAATCTCCTTGTCCAACTCCATTTCTTCCTCAAATCCATCAAAATCATGGACTGCTGTTGGCCACAGTGCCTTCCATGCAGAATTCAGGGATCGAATGGAGACTTCTTGCCATGCTGACACAATCAATTTTACAGCCTCCAGGATGTTGTATTGCATCTTCCAGAACTGTGCCAGTGATAGATCAGGATCAGTGGTAGTTACCTGATGACACCTTCTGAACATTTTTTTCATGCACTTCTTCTTGAAGTTGCTGATTACGTTTTGGTCCTTTGGCTGCATTATTGATGTGGTGTTGGGAGGCAAAAACAGCACTTTGACAAAGTTAAATCGAGCCTCCAGAAGGGCAAAACACCTCAACTGCCCATTCATTAAAGAGCTGTCTCGTTACCCATGCCTTACGGTTTGACTTCCAATAAACTCCAAGCTGTCCTCTTACCACCTTTTGTTGCTTGAACACCCTGTGGTTCTCAGAGTGGTATACAAGCATAGGCTTCAGTCGGAAATCCCCTGAAACATTGGCACCAAGCAATAGAGTGAGACGGTCCTTCATGGGTTTATGCCCCGGTAAAGAAGCTTCATCTCCGGTGATGAATGTCCTTTTGGGCATTTTCTTCCAGAACAGACCGATTTCATCCACATTGAAAACTTGCTGTGGAAGATAATTCTCTTCATCCATCAGTTCCTTGAACTCCACTACAAATTTTTCAGCTCCTTCTTTATCTGCACTGGCAGCTTCACCATGCCTAACAACACTATAAATGTCACTTCTTTTCTTAAACTTATCGAACCAGCCCTTGCTGGCCCTAAACTCTTCAAACTCGGTATTATTTTTTTGTTTTTTTTTCAGGTACGGTTACGTGTGTTGCCAAGCTGCAGTGAACGAGTGACATATACACTGTATCCTTTGTTAGCTGGAAATGTTCATTTACCAAAGCTAACATTGAGCGTTGAGTCTCACTCTCCAGGGCAGCCCACATCCCTAGATGCTTTGCTAGCTCGCACTCTACCTACGCACGTTTACATTATGGTAAGACATCACTGAATTTATCAATATGAATATAGTACAGTATCTCACCAGCTGAGTTTAATTGTTATCCTTATATGCTATAAGATGCCTCTCGCTTTTAGCTGTACCACAGTATATATGTCTTGATGGTGTTAGTCTATATATTATCTTAGCAGTAAGGAATGATTTCATAAAGTGAAGGGGGCCAGTAAGCTACCATAAGCTGTTTTAAGTAAATATATAAGTCAATAAAGTTCTAAAGAAATTCTTGTTCGCTGACAAATTGAAGAACAAAAATAAGAAAAAATGGGGAATTTGGGAAAGAGAGTGAGAAACTGAAGAATTCTTAGACTGTTAAGTTGGATGGGCCATTCACTCTACAGGAAGTTATAATTACATTACTGAACCACGATACAATTGGCCAAGAATATTTTTAAAGCAGTATTAAGTTGTTAAAATTGATTACTGACAATTAAGTACAGTAGAACCTCGATAAGTAGGACTAATTGGGGCAGACCCCAGCCCAAAAAGTGTGAAAGACCAAAGAAAACAAACATATTGGGGGGGGGGGGGGGGGAGTTGCAAATTTGAACTGTTTAAAGAAAATTAGTTAATATTATGTTATTACTGCACTTCAACAACTAAGGTCTTTAAGTTTACAACAAGGTTATTAAAAGAATATTACATCAACAATATAAAAAATGAAACGACTCTCTGGGGGTGAAAATCACACATAAGTCTGGTTGTCAACAACTGTTTTCACTGAGATGATTGTTATTTACTGTAAAGTGTTTTATGTAAGCAACCACATTATTTTCTTATGAATAAAGAGAAAACTGGATACTGTACAGTACTATAAAGATAAAAATAAGAACAATTAAGTGTAGGGGTATATTGTATGTGGAAGAAGAGTGCTTATCTTGGAGCAGCTGGCAGAGGGGAGGGTGTAGCCCGGGTGGGTACTCTCTCCCCAAGATTCCTTTAACACTTCTTTATGCAATTTCACCATAATTCTCATGTAATTTAGGATCATTTGGTGTCAGGTTGATAAAATATTATCCTAAAAGAATCAACTTTCCTGAAAAAAGAATCCCACACTGAACACCATGAGTCATTTGTTTACAAAGGGCAAACAGATTATTGGCTTTCCACAATGTTTGTCTTCAACACTTAGTAAATTAGTACAGTTTAATCGTGTATTTATCATCACTTAATAAATACTGTTGCAGTATATTTGTCACTATATATTAATGGTAAATTTGCATAAGCGCACCCCACTCTGTTAGAAAGTCAAAAATATATTTTTCTAGTGTATTTATGTGTGTTTAGGCCGAAAAAAATAAAGGCTTAGCGAATAAAAAATACACCATAAAAACACTAGAAAAACAAAAACCAAACCTAACCTATCTGACTCTCACCATATGATGGAATCGCCTATTTCTTACCTTATTGGCCTGGTTCTTGTTCGTCGTTGGATTCTGAGATTCTTACACAACGCTACTTATGTTGGTCTTTGCGATATTTACATTCAGCCTTGCACTTAGGACACTTTACTGAGGTTGGAAGAACACCATGCGATCGAAAAAATGCTTCATTTTTCCCCCAAAATGCAATCAGCTCTATATAATTTAAGTGACACCCATCGCAGACTTCCATGGTCGGAAATGAATTTGAATTTCGAAATACGAGAGACCCCCCAAAAAAAATCGAATTTGATTGGCCAAAAATACCACGAATTAAATAAAAAATAATTTTAATTGATTGCAAAAAAAAAAAGAAGCTTTTGATTGGCCATGTGACGTGTACGGGAATGCACGTACGTGATGATTTATGAAGGAGACACAAAGTTAGTTCAGTTTTTTCCACTTCTGGGTGCTTTGAAGCCAGTTCCCTGAACTTCTCCCAGTAGTAAATCACATCCTTCAACTGTTTAGCTGACATATGGTCATCACTTTCAATTTCCTCCTCACCACTGTCAGCCTCTACCCGTAACATCTCATCCAGTTGCTTCAAGTCATCAGGAGTAAGTTCCTCCTCATGAGACATCACAAGCTCTTCCACATCCTCCTCCTCCACTTCAAGGCCCAATGACTGACCAATGGAGGCAATCTCCTGGTCCAACTCTGTTTCTTCCTCAAATCCCTCAAAATCATGGACTACTGATGGCCACAGTGCTTTCCATGAAGAATTGAGGGTTCTAGTGGAGACTTCTTGCCATGATGACACAATCAATTTTACAGCCTCCAGGATGTTGAATTGTGTCTTCCAGAACTGTTTCAGTGTTAGTTCAGGATCAGTGGAAGTTGCCTGATGACACCTCCTAAACATTTTCTTCATGTACAACTTCTTGAAGTTGCTGATCACATTCTGGTCCATTGGCTGTATGATTGATGTAGTGTTGGGAGACAAAAACAACACTTTCACAAAGTCAAATTGATACTCCAAAGTTCTGGCAAGTTCAAGGTCATGAACAGGAGCATTATCCATGAGGAGAAGAGCCTTTAAAGGGAGTTTATTGGTGGTTAGGTAGCTCTTGACAGAATGGCAAAACACCTCAACAGCCCATTCATTAAAGAGCTGTCTTGTCACCCATGCCTTACGGTTGGACTTCCAATAAACTCCAAGCTTTGCTTTTACCACTTTCTGTTGCTCGAACACCCTGGGGTTTTCAGAGTGGTAGACGAGCATAGGCTTCATTCGGAAATCCTCTGAAGCATTGGCACCAAGCAATAGAGTAAGATGGTCTTTCATGGGTTTATGCCCAGGTAAAGAGGCTTCATCTCTGGTGATGAATGTTCTTTTGGGCATCTTTTTCCAGAACAGCCCAGTTTCATTCACATTGAACACTTGCTGTGGAAGATAATTTTCTTCTTCCATCAGTTATTTAAATTCCACTAAAAACTTTGCTGCCCCTTCCTTATCAGCAATAGCAGCCTCACCATACCTAATAACACTGAAAATGTCACTTTTTTTCTTAAATTTTTCGAACCAGCCTTTGCTGGCCCGAAAATCTTCAAATTCTGTGCCTGAAGAACCAGGTTGATCTGTCTTTAAATGTTCGTAAATCTCCCTGGCTCTTTCACAAATGAATTCAGTAGAAACTGAATCACCTTTCATCTGTTTTTCCCTAATCCAGATGAGAAGTAACCTCTCAGTTTCTGCAATTAGGGATCTACTTTTAAACACTCTGGTTGATTTGTCTCTCATTTTCACTTCTTTAAATTTGTCTTTCTGTGCAAGAATTGTCGACACAGTTGATGTCGACATGCCATATTCTTTGCATAGCACATTTGTTCTACTGCCTTCTTCATGTTTTTTATAATTTCCTGCTTGGTTTGGATTGAAATCGCTTTTCTTGATATCTTAGGCCCCTTGCTGGATTCAAACAATGCCAACACGTGATTTTTTAAGTTTAAAGTAGCTGTAAATAAAGAATATTTTCCTTAAAAATAACACTGCACTGCGCTATATATTGTCAATATGTAAAATAAATTTCAAAATGACCAATAATTTGCTTGGAAACACAGAAAAAAGTGTTTAGTTGAAGAGAGTCTCAAGCAAGATGTTACCTCCACTGAAAACAGAGAGAGACTAACCCTTGTTTGGTGTGTTAAAAGGCTGGATGGCACGCCACAAACTAGTGACCTTACCTTCAATTATGTTCAATAATTGTTAAATTGACTAAAAAATTTAATATTAAACTTTTAAAATTATTGAATAGTATAAACTTCTTGATATTTACTAAAATAGTAAGGAATTTAAGCCCTAGAACCGAGTACTGTATTGGCGGACTAATACTACAGCTGGTTGACCGCCAAGTGCAAGCGAAAACTTGTTGAGGTCGGCTCGTAAGAAACTCGTTAACCGAAGTTAAGAATCTTATGGGAGGTAACTCGTTAACCGAGGGATCACTGTACTGCATCTCCTCCGATTTCATGAGCCTCCATTTTACATACAGTGGTCCCTCGGTTAACAAGCACAATCCGTTCCAGCAGGTTGCTCGTTAACCGAAGACCAATTCTCCGTGTTACCACTTGTAAAGCGATACTTTTACTTAATGCTAGGTTTTTCAGGAACATAACCCCATTGTTAAATGAGATACCTATATTGTACATTTAGAATAGTGTGAAAGTACTGTATGCACAGTACATAGCAGAATGAACAGTCCGTGCCTACTGTAGGCTAGTGTGCAGACTGCAGAGGGTGTGTACTGTACAGTTTACAGCACTGGTGAGTACATTACAGTATATTTTGTTTATTTACCATACTGTACCTGTACAGTTGTTTTTCCATAAGTGAATACAGTTATGTGGCTATCCAACTGCAGTTAATCTTTATTAGGAACAGTGCTCCATGCCAGATGCATAGCTTAGACTCAAAAAAAATCTGTAAATAAAATTTCAGGAATAAGGATTCGTCTCAGTACCCAAAAATCTCTTGAAAATGGAAACGTTTTCCACCAATTGTTCTAACTATCAGGAATATTACTGTATGTATTTATTTATATATATTTCATGTAAACTGATAAATTTCTTATTATTTTTCAGCCTCAAGCTAAGGATAATGATCCAGGTATAATTTCAGTGACTGGTCGCATCTCTACAATGGTTGTCAGCTAATTGACATATATCTTCTGAATGTGGTTGTAAGAAATTTTTTTTTTTTTTTAAAGTCAATTATTCAATTTTTTTTGTATATTTAATAAATTATGTATTCTTAGCAAAGATGTTAATTGATGATGGTATACCAGCAGAATTCTATGTTTTTGTTACGTATAAATAATGAATGTGTGAAGTGTTGTATAATAGGATCTTATTAAAGTGACTAACTACTCCCCTTTTTCTCACTTATCCATTTGTAATGCACATTACATTCTTCAGTTTTTTGTAATCAGTGCTACCATGTTGAATTAGTGATTTTTGTACATGTATCCTCGATAATTGTTGGGGTTATATTACAGAAAACTATCGTGATAAGCAAAACCATACATATTGAAACACATAACATATGGGAAAAAATAGATTTGTCCCACGGCCCCAAAGATGCATCCCCTAACTGATCAAAATATACCCCAAAAATGTGTCGGTACACTAAGATTTAAAACTAGTAACATATCTTTATTAATTAATGAATAATGAAAAGTGTACAGTACTGTACAATATTGTATCATGAATAACAGTCATAGTAGAATGAGTGAGAGAGGCAGTGTCAGTGAGATACAGTGGGTGGAAATTTTTTGAATTTTGTCGCTTACAGCAGCTAGTTTATTGTGCACCCCATACTCATCCTGTGAGCGGTAGCGCAAAAGGATTACACAGTATGGTTTACAAAGGGTTAGAACAATTAACCCCACGTGGTCAGGATATTATGGTATTGAATTTTAAACAGTATTTCAATTAAATTCTTTGTTTAGTTCTATACATAAAGGGTAACTTATTCGCAACTGCGCGAGTACAGCAGAGTGAAGCAGTATGTCTGGCCGCACACTTTGTTATTTACATTTGTGTGAGAAGGTATTCAAACACATTTTATGTTTGGTTATATACATGGGAACCGATATAGCGACTAAGTGAAAAAATGTGAATACAATCTTAATATGTCGGCTATCTTGCCATTAGTGATGAAGTGTTGTGCCATTTCACACACGGTGTGCTTGGACCTGTCCCTAAAAGGTTATATCTTCACACAGTCGAGGACGTAGCGTTCAAGTGTGTGGCCATATATTTGACCACACACTTTACATTTAGTCTTGTTCACATCTGCTTGAGGAACGTACTGCCAGAGGTACTTTTATCCTAACCTTAGTCTAGCAGTTACAACATCATGTAATCTAGTGATCTTATTACTTGCTCCCTATACATGTTTCACTTGATACATCTCATCATGGTAGACTATGGATCGACTAGTGCCTGTTTGCACCTGTCTGCTTGCGTCAAATTCATCAATTAAGTTCCTTCCTAATTACAGTTTTAAGGGTTCTTTTTGACAGACCCAGAATGTATTCAACAGTGCCTTTGTTAGACGCGAGTTTGGTGAGGGCATCAACTCTGTCATGTTCTTTGAGGCCTATGTGAGAGGGGATCCACAACAGTTTGATCTTGACACCCCGGTCAACAAGGTACGCATATTTGTGTCTGGCTTCAGAGACAAGCGCTTGACATCTTGAGTTGAGGGTATCAAGTGCAAGTAGTGAGGATAGAGTCAGTGATGATGAGACTGTCAGTAACATTGGTTTCAATGAATTTGATAGCTGTGAGTATGGCAACTAATTCAGTTTGTAGACTGGACGCCCAGTTGTTAATTTGAACTCCTTTATCAATCGCATTACTGTTAGGTTGAGTCAAACCGATAGCACTTCCAGCCCTCCCACAGGCGGTGTTAAGAGATCCATCAGTGAAGATGGTCTGTGTGATATTATCATCAGTCTGTAGGGTGTGTATGTGTTCAAGAGCTCTCAATTTGGTAGTGTGTTGGAGAAAAACACTCTGTATAATTAATCTTTTAGGCGGATATGTCGGTATTATGATATCGAAGGGAACTGTCCGCCAAGGTGGAAGAAAAAGCTGTCGTGTCTCAACTCTGTACAGATGGTGTAGCTGTTATTTGAATCCATTTAGATTTACCAGTCCCATGGTTCATACATTCTAACAATTTTAAGGAAACAATGTTATCAGGATCACCACTCAAAAGCCTCAGGGCTATCATGAGGTTGACTTCAATTATTCTATCTTTGACACTGGGTATACCTAGTTTTTTCCTCATATTAAGTACTTTAGTGCTCATGGGACATCCTAGGATATTTCTGAGTTCTTTATTTTGCATTTTTTCGAGCTTCTCAATACCTTTCCTGTCACAAAGGACCAGGGTTGGTGCATGGTAATCAATCAGAGATCTTATATAACCTAGGTAGTACTGTAGTACATTGTTTTAACAATTCTAATATTAACACCATGATGTGGTGAACCCCGCTACACTTCTAAGAGATTTCAGTCTGTCAGTACATTGGGGGATTAGCTGTTGTATGGCAGGTAAGGTACAAGGGACGGAGACACCAAGATATTTAAAAGAAGAGACATAGTCAATAGTGTTGTTACCTATCTTGAACTTGGAGGGGCCAAATTGCAGATACCAGCTTGTTTGTTGAACACCTTAGTTTACACAGTGGAGATAATAAGACTGAGGTTCTCACAGGCTGCATGCACATGGTTCAGGGTGGTTTGCATTTCACGATGAGTTTTAGAATGTATAAGAATATCATCAGCATAGCTGATAGTGATAGTACTGGGGTTGTCTGATATTGAATTTAATAATGCATTCATAAGAACATTGAACAAAGTGGGACTAAGTACTCCACCTTAGAGGGTGCCAAGTTGCTTATCTTTAACTTCACTTTTGTAATTCCGTAAATAAAATTCCAGGTTTAAGGATTCGTCTCAATTCCTAGAAATCTCTCAAACATGGAAACGTTCTGTACCAATTGTTCCAGCTGTCAGAGATATTACTGTATATGTTAATACACATTTCATGTAAATCTATAAATTTCATATTACTTTTCAGCCTCAAACCAAGGATAATGATTCAGGCATAACTTGTGACTGGTCTCATCTCTATAATGGTTGTCAGCTAATCAGCATATATCTTCTGAATGTGGTTGTAAGAAAACAAAATTTTAAAAGAAGTTTCTTCTATTTTTATTGTATTTTTAAAATATAATGTATCCTTAGCAAAGAGGTTAACTGATGATGGTATACCAGCAGAATTCTATGGTTTTGTTACGTATGAAAAACGAATGTGTGGATTGCTGATAAAAATCTTATGAAAGTGGCTAACTACTCCCTTTTTCTCAGTTATCCTTTTATAATACACATTATATTTTTCAGTTCTTTGCAGTCAATGCTGCCATGTTGAACTAGTGATTTTATATGTTGCAAGGTGATTTTTTTGGTGATTTGTGTTATTCTGGGTGCCTAAAACAACCAAATTTGCCTGTAAAATGACACCAAGGCTATACAGTATAGTCTCTGGTGCTTGCTGCTGTTCACAGAAGACAAAGCAAGCCCTACATACATATATTGAAAAAAATATTATTAAATTAACAGTGTGTGTGTGGGTGTAGTATTTTGAGGAAATAATTTAAAATTATATTCTTATAACTTTTATTTAGCATTCAAGTATAATACTACAAAGTATATAATCAATGGTAATTTACATAATGTATATTTATATACTGTATATATATACGTACTGTATATACCTGTATAAACAACTTGACAACTTTGAGTTCATCACTTCAGAAAGTTACACTGTAAATTGCACCCATGCACATACACACAAAGTATAATAACTTTAGTAAATTTTAGTTCATGGAAATTCAAGTAATTCATGTTACTATTGTTTTAGTTGAATTATGTTCTTACAGTAGTAAAATTTGCTAAACCATTTTTTAACAATTAATTACAGTAGAATTCCAGTTATCCAGCACCTACGGGGATTGAGAGAAGTCGGATAAAGTTTTTGTCCAGTTAGTTGAACCCTGCTCTTGGGATCCCCCCCCCCCCCCCCAATAAATCCTACAATACACAGCTACAGGCTGACCTCACAAATTCCGTCTCAGAAAAATGGATTTTTTTAACACTTATCCCCCTATATATAAATGGTGTGGCTTAGAAATAAAGGAAATATAATATATAACTATAAAATAAGAAAAATGAAGAGCATGAGAGTGTATGTGTGAGAAGTGAACGTATGTGGAGGCGGTTATAGCCAAGGCCTTGGCTATAACTATGTCGCCGACTCACCAGCCCAGCCACCTCGTACAGTATATTGTTACTTGTAATGAAACTATTAAGTTGTGGAGAAATGATTGCAATAATACAGTACAGCTCCTCCCCGATTTACAACGGGGTTAGGGACCCAAATCCAGGTTGTAAGTCGAAAATGCTTAAATAATACATAGAAAATCTAAAATGGGTATCTCTTTTTTCTTCTCAGCACTACAAAACTCTCACTTTTAAGCTTGCTAGCCATTTTAAAGTGAATTTCAAACAAAAATTTTGTCAACACACAGTGCAATCACGGACGTTTGGACTCAAAAATACGTAATTTGACAAAATTTTGGTACGGCTGAGGCAGGTCGTAAGTCAGGGAGGAGCTGTACTCTAATGTAGTTTAGAAATAAAGGAAATATAAGACTGTAAAATAGGAAAAATGAAGAGCATCAGTGTGAATAATGTGGGAAGTGAATGTGTGTTGAGGCGGTGGGTTACTGGGCTATAACTGCATGGCTGCACTCTCTCCTGATGTGACATCATCGCACACACACACAGTGCCAGTCACACGTCTGTAAGTCAGTTGGTTGACTGCATGAAACTGTGTTGTGTTGCCCAAAGGATGGTTTGAGTGTGGAAAGGAGCCATTTTTTGTACATAAAATATGTGCTATTGTATTTTATGATTGGTTATGTATTGATTTTGTTTATCAAAGCAATAAATATGGCAGCTCATCCCTGTTGCATGTGATATTCAAACTTAGGATTCTAGAAGAATTTAGAGGAATTTTTATTTTAATTATTATTTAATTTTAGTGCCAATTATTTGAATCTACCGCTTGTCTGGATACCTGGAATTATGTTGTACTGTACTTATAATTACATCTGTTTCATGTTAATTTCTAAGCAATAAACAATCGGGAGTACAACAGTAGACCCAACATTAGATGATTCCTATCATTTCATATTCAAAGGGGATAATACTTAGATTAATTCCGAGTTAACGAGAAAACAATCACTCACATGATATCATAACTTTGATAGCACCTCCAGCACCTGTGCGAGCAGTTTCAAATGCCTTGTCTGCTTCTTCAAGTTTGAAGCGATGAGTGATGAGCTTTTTGACATTTATCTTCCCTGAGGCAACCATGTCCAATGCTGCAGGATAACTGTAATATAAAAATAGCACAACTTCAGTCTTTAATCCATTAAGTGTCCACCAGTTCTGTTAAAAGTCGTCCTGTCAGATCCCCCAAAATTATTATTATGTATTATTTTTTTATTTTTATTTTTTGAGTGGGTTAAATGGTGTATTTTGTTACCAAAGGGATGAAAAATTGCATGATTTTGAGCTCTGGGCATATAAATTTCCTGCTACGCATCAATATGTGTGCGTGAGTCAAAGGGAATTCCCTAGGGCCTCTCAGGCAAGCAAGCCAAATAGGAATGTAAAATAATTTTTCTATATTTTATTTCTTTCCTCTCATTACTCAATAAACTCATGGAGTACAGGTTGTACCTCTCTAGTCCAGCAACCTCGGGACCTGAGCGGTGCCGGACCATGGAAATTGCCGGACCATGGAAATTCACCCTTTTCTTGGATAGATAGTGACTTGTGCTTAGGCCTGGAAGCACTAGCACCACTTTCTCTGCATCATGGTCTCTTCGAAGACATATTGAAGGGTTAAATGTCGTATAGTAGCTTCTCAAATTTCGCGAGTTTTTAATTCTTAACGTATTTTATTGGAACACACAAAAAAATTAATAAATAAAAATTTTGATGGCGGAAACTTGAATTTCGACGGGTTTGAACGGCCCGCCAATGTGCAGACGACGTGCATAATCGTGTAAACAGCGTTATTTCTCTTATGTACAAAAGATTCATTATTGTTTATTACTGAATGTCTTTTTTATTGAATTAATGTTTATGTGTGCAAAATGAGCAATACAATTCATTAATAATACGTAGAATATTAAAACACACAAGGAAATGACACAGCATTGTATTTGTTGATTACAAAACCATTGACTGACTGGTTCTACATATAAAACTGAAGAAAATAAGACCTTGGTTGTAGCTGTAGTAAAATTAATATGGTTGTTTTAAGTAATGTTATTTAATGTTAATAAATGGAACAATAGAAGTAGCTAACGATAATGGTAAAGAAAAAAGAGAGATCGCATATGTAAGTGCGCATGCGCACACGTGAAAACATATCACCATTACTTTACATAAGAATATGAAAGCAACACTTATTTACTGTTCATATATACCGTATATACCCGTGTATAGCACGAGTTCTTAAGACCAAATTTTTTAGCAAAAAGTTGGGGGTCGACTTCTATACGGGTAATAGTTTCGTTAGGTTGAAAAATATTTACCAGTAACTACCAGTAAACAATGGAAACGACGCACCAACGCACCACCCGCTGTGAGTGTCGGTACAGTTGCCAGGGCAGATCTCTTGCGTCATCATAGCAAGCCCAAAGTAGCCAAATGCATGGTATGGTATGCACAGGAGTATGTAAAACATAAAGTATTCATTTTTAAAAGTTTATTTATAGATACATAAATTTTTGTTAATTAAATTTGAAACAAAAGAAAAATACGATACCTTATTTATAAATATTTTCATTAAAATATTACATCACAAGTATATTTTACCTTAACTGTGCCTGAATGAATATATTCTCAGAAATAAATATAGAAATGTAATATTTTTGCTGAAATGACGTACGTATTACAGTGGAAAGTGGGATAAAATTGTGACGAAAACAATGACTTTCACTTTCTTTCGTCGTTCAAAAGATTTTACCGCAATCGCTTTTCGAATGGTTTTCAGTTAAAAAACTGTTGTATTACAATAATATTCTATCCTAATTGACTTGAATAAATACTACGATATCATATTTCTGAATTATTTTCATTAAAATCCATCAAAATCATTTTCCTTGTCATCATCTGCAGCACCAAACAGCTCCTCCCAGTCCTCTCCTTGAACAGCATCGTCATATGATCAACACCATCATCAGCCATAGGATCATCAATATCTTCATCCTCATGCACGCTCTCATTAGCCTCATAATCCCACAACAAGTCGTCTTCTGTTCCATCAAGAGCATTCGAAATCCCACATTTCTAAAAAGATTTCACCACAATTTCTGGTCTGATTGCATCCCAGGCCTCTACAATCCATTCACATTATATTGCTAGTGATGGAGCTTGGATGTTGCCTCCCTTTGTGTGTGTCTTATCGCCTTCTATCATCCAGTTGTTCCACTTCACTCTTACCGCATCTTCAAATGGTTTGTTTATGGAAACATCCAGTGGTTGGACAAGACTTGTTAATCCACCAGGAATCACAGCTGTATCAGTGTTTTCCTTCCTAATCCCAGCAGTAACACTGTCAACAAGATGTGACTGAAACATATCCCACACAAGAAGACTTTTTTCTTAGCGCAGTCCCCCTGGTCTAAAGTTCCAGACTTTTTTAAGCCATATTTGTATGCCGCCTTCATCCATCCATCCTTTCTCGTGCACATGGATGATTAAAAAAATGCTGTCTGACTTGCAACACTGTTGGTAGGGTCAGGTGGTTCTAACGGCACCTGCCAGGACCCGGTAATCAAATTCATAACAGTGTCTAACCTCAATTACTGTAGTTTATCTGATGTAGGCAATATGAAGTAGAAAATACCAGTTAAAGTGAGAAATTGGAAGAGAATAAACAAGAAAGATGTCGTTGGGATATTTTTGGTAGGGCTGAGGGAGAGAGTACCAGCTGTTTGGTCTTTTTTGGCGGGAGAGTCACGCAAATAACCGTAGTACTGGTATTTGTTTGGTGTCTCCTGTATTTTTAAAAATGAATACAGTTGGTCCTCCTATTACGCGGTCCCACAATCCGCGTTTCACCGTTAACGCGGTGCCTTGCCAGAACCTAACATTTTCACATTCCGCCGTCGTGAACCCCATTATGCGGAGAGCGGCTGGCAAGCCGCGCCATTTTTGGATCCAAACCTCCCACCATCCGCCATGTTGTGTAAGAGGCGCGAAAATGGTGCGCACAAGGTCGCCCAGTCAACAAAACATTACCGAGTTCTTCACCCGCCACCCACTACAGCCGGCCCAAGTCAGTGATAGTGATAATTATAGTGAGGATATGGACTTATATGAACTTTGGGGGGTTTGACAAAGAGGCCCTGCAAGCCTCTGTGGTGGATAGTGATACAATTGATACAAGTGATACAGGTGAGGGCCAATAATCTGCCCTCTGCCTCAGAACCAACCGCCCATCCCCGTGTGCCCAGCCATCTTTTCTACTAATGTAAGTGTTAAAAAACCTAATATTATTTATATTTCTCTTAATTATTAATTGTGTGTGCATGCCATCATAAAGTTAAGATAATATTTTTACTACAACATAGTTGTGCGTCGTCAAAAAGTGGAGTTTGGGGATCGGCCCGGACTCCATTTCAATTAATCCCATATGTTATGTTATTCACTTTACGCGTTTCTCACTTTCCGCGGTACCCTCCGGGTTACATTAACCGCGTAATACGAGGACCAACTGTGCTTGTAAATTAAAAGTACCGTAACATTGTATTATATACAAACTTGTCATATTTCTGGAAAATAAGAAGCAAGAAAATAAGAATATACCGGTAAACACAATTTCAACGTACGCTAAAATTAAAAGCTGCTTAAGAAGGGCCGATGCAAACACAAAGCCTCCGTGACCAGGGCTCTGTCGTATCAGCTAGACGGTACACGTGTTTTTCGAATCGTTTTCAGTTAAAAAACTGTTACATCACAAGTGAATTAGGATAGAATATTATTGTAATACAACAGTTTTTAACTGAAAACCATTCGAAAAGCGATTACGGTAACATCTTTTCAACGAAAGAAAGCGAGTCATTGTTTTTGTCACGATTTTATCCCACTTTCCACTATAATACGTACGTCATTTCAGCAAAAATATTACATTTCCATATTCTCAGAAATAAATAGTAGTTTTGCTGAAACGTGATGTATTTCAATGTAAATTAGGATAAACTACATGAAAACAAAAGACTTTACCTAACCTTCCGATGTTCAAGATATGTTACTCGTTTTTTAATAGTTTTCGGTTAAAATACTGTTATATTAGAGATATTCTATTCATACTGTGGTTGATATAATACATTCACGGAAATGTAATATTTTTTGCTGAAATGACATACATATTTCAGTGGAACGTGGGATAAAATTGTGACGAAAACAATGACTTTTGCTTTTTTTTCTTTCAAAATATGTTACCATAATTGCTTTTCGAATGGTTTTCAGTTAAATAACTATTGTATTACAATAATATTCCCTCCTAATTGACTTGAATAAATACTTGAATGGAAATATACAATATTTTTGTTGAAACTTCCCACATTTCAGTGTAAAGTGTCGTAATAATAAATGGTAAACAAGTTTATAGGACGTAGTGTTTTTCTGAAGGTTTTGTTGTTCCTTTACCCTCAAAAACGTGGGTCGACCTATAAACGAGGAATATCATAAATTAACGATTTCTTGGTCAAAAAATCGGGGTCGACCTATATACGAAGGGGGGTTATAGACGAGTATATACGGTATACTTTTTACTTTTATCCTCTTTGCCACTGATTGACTCGTTAGCTGCTTGGGCGTTCGGTCACGACTCTGTTACACACTGTTGCCAAGATGTGGGCATGCAATGGCTCCTGAATATATCTGAACCTGCTCCAGTGTTGGTCAAGTCTGATCTTGAAAGAGCTCACAGTCGGTGCTAGCACAACACTCTCTGGCAGATTGTTCCAAGAGTTCACAACTTTCACTCCAAAAGAGTTTGCTCTCACAGTTTTCTGGACTTGCGGCTTCTTCAACCTTGATTTGTGACCCCTTGTGGGGTGGGCGTCCACCAGCTCCAGGTATGGACACTCAACTGAGTAGTGCCCTTTGAGATGTTTATACAACTCAATTAGGTCCCCCCTTGCCCATCTGTAGTATGAACTAGGCAGTTGCAGGGGCAGCTCTATTCTCTCTGGGTAGCTGTCAGTTGTCACAGGACTTTCAGACCAAGAGGAAGGGCTTATGGAAACTTGTCATGTAAAATTACATATATTACACTATTTACATTCACAGAGCAAGTTTTCATGTCTAAATATCTCCAATTACTTCACGCACAACTCAGCGGCTATCTTGTTCCCCACATCGGCATGTGTATACCAGGCCTGGAGTTCCTGGTTCTCCGGTTCAGTCTGTGGCTGACGCTGCTCTGTCTTGACCATCACCACCACCACACAAATATGGCTCGGTTGCCAACTAATCCTAATACAATACATTAAAAGTTTTACACCTTATACCCTATAAAACAGAAAATGGCTCTTACATAATGTTTTAATAACCAAAACTAAATAACATGGATATAAAGAAACATCGTAAATCAAAACATTAGAGAATTAATATACGGTAAGCATACAGGCCGTGAACCACCCTCATTGACATTGGTCCTTCTCGGGCATCACCTAATTAGCCAATCCTAGACAGCGGTGTGGGCCGACATGTGACAGTAGCTGGGGTGCTGAAGTGCAGGCACCAGCCTAGTGGCTCTCCTTTGGACAGTTTCAATCAACTGACAGTCCCTAGCATATCTCGGGGACCAGATGGGATGACAGTACTCCAGGCGGGGAAGCACCCCACTCTTGAAGATCGTTACGAGGGATGGACCGTCAAGATATCTGAAGGACCTTCTTATAAGACCTAATAATTTATTTGCTTGATTCACCTTCTCATACTGGCCCGAGAACTTCAGCTCATTGTCAACATACACACCCAGGGCCTTTTCACATTCAGTCTCTATTAGTGCAGTTTCTTTGTCCCGTTGGGACCTATGATATGCATCCTTACTGTTGGTATGCCCCAGGGGCATCCTTTTTCATTTTGTGACATTGAATCTTAGGAGCCATTTCTTTGACCATTCTTGAAGCTCACAGAGATCTTTCTGAAGTTTTTCACAGTCTGTTTGGTTCTTAATTTCCCTAAATAACTTGGCATTGTCTGCAAATATTTGTATGGAGGAATGTATAGCTTCTGGCATGTCATTTATGAAACAAACAAACAAACAACAACAGGCCCAATACACTGCCCTGTGTAATAAAATTTTTTAATCAAGCTTCCACCAGCCCACCCCACCCCACCCATCCACCGAGGAACCCAACAAGGGAAAGCAATATAATGACCCCAGGGGTAGTGGGGAGGTATACGTTGGCTACCACAAAGTCTGATGATACCACAGAACCAAATGGGTCATCAACTTTGTGGTGCCTGCTTGACCCTAGCCAAATGACTGGCCCAAAGGTCTGTCATGTTGACCAGCCTATTAACTTGACTGGGCCACATGTCAAGCCTTCCATCTAACCAGAATAAGGGACCAAAGAGATGTGTTGCTGGAGACAGGGCACAGCGTGTAGCATCGCTCAACCTTCAGGATTCCCATTTCCCTGCCGTACGAGTTGCCACATATGGCAAACACATGGGAGAGCTACTCTCCAGCCCTTGTGGATTGGACTGGAGGAAAGATGCCACTCCCTGATGACCCTTCCAGAATGGGAAGCCCTTTCCTCCATGAAGATGAAGGGGGGAGGATCAGTCCTGCCTCCCCTGGTGTAGCTCATCAGATCAACAGGACCTCAAGCCCCCCCCCCCCCCCCCCCAACCATGGTTAGACCGAGTCATAGGAATGAGTTTTAGAACAGACTGATAAGGGTATGGTGTTTTACCTAATTTGGGGTCACTTGTGCTTCAGTTTGGGAGGAAGCAAACTTTTGTTAATGATTGTTCATAGTGGTAGCAAACAAGAAAGTTCTGGGTTTGATCTTTTGGCCATGAGGATCTTATAAGAATGTAGTGAATGCAAAATTTTGCATTTCAAGGTTCATTTACAAACACAATGGAAGTCTGCAAATGAGAAGCTGCTGTAGCATCATGACTTGATAAGCCTTCAGCTCTCTGGGTTAACTGTTGATTCTGATCTCTAATGGTCACAACAAGAGATGAACTTACTGTTTATTGATCTTAGCTAACAATATTGAGGGTTTAAGTTGGGTTAGAACCAGATGATCTATTCAGTTCATAAAACCATTAGTCAATTTCTGTAAGTCGGTTTTCACCTTTAAACAAGGTGCGAAGTTATCCTGTGTCCAGGATCAGAAAATGTGACAATAACACCGCCTAACAAGACATAATATGTTATGGCAAAACCGTCAAAGGTAATAATAAAATGTTGTTAAATAAGACACCAGAAATTAACTTTAACCCTAAACAAATTACTTAATCTTAAACAAGAGATAATTTACTTTTGCTAACTGTAATAAGATAAAACTGCAATGTACAATACTGTGCTCTTACTTATTAGCATATCGAAATACGCCTCGAATGTCAACTTCACGGGCAGCAGCATTAACCACAGGGATTTTTACTTCATCTGGACCATGACCAACCAGCACTATTGTTCCACCTGATTTAGTACCCTGTAAAATAAATAAAACTTAACAAAAATACTTCAGGATTGTTATGAGCACCAAACTAACTGATCTTAAGGAATAATGTTGTAAAAGGTGTATAGGTAGTTAAATATGCAGTACATAAGAAATTTTTTATCTTTTATTACTGACCTCACTAGTGGCATACCTGAGGGGGGGGGGGAATATGCTACCCCTGATCAATTGATTGTGGTAATTACATCCCTGGTGATGCAACAGATTAGGTCATATGCCACCGAATTAAAATAAATAAATACTTAAAAGATTCAAATCAAATAATGAGGTAAAAAACATAAGTAACAAATAACTTACAACTTTTGTAAAAAAAATTTAATCATTAATTGATAAAACTAAAAGCTTGTGTATAAGGCCGACTTCCTCCACGAAGTAGAGGATGTCCCCTCCCACACTTCCAACCCCCCCAGCACCAAAGAGAGACGATGAGACCCGTCTCCCCCCCCGCATTGGTAGAGGCGCTTACTATGAAGATCTATGAGACTGGGGCACTCTACTAGGAAGTGTTGAACAGTCAATGGGATCAGGTAGTTATCACAATGGGAATGGGATGCTCTCTCCATTAAGAAACCATGAGTCAGCCGTGTGTGGCCAGTACGGAGGTGGGCCAAAGCAGTCTCCCGGAAGCACAACAGTCCCTGATAACCCCGCACCCAATGCAGGATGGATGCCACGGAGCTTGTTTGCTCCGACAGCATCCCACCTGCATTGCCAACTCGAGCGGATGGCTGCTCTTACCCCTGATCGAGTAAATTATCTGTTACTGTATAATTAGAAATCTAGAGCTGGTTGTGAATAAATGACATAAGCAGAAAAAGGGATGGAGGGAGATATTATTGTTATAACCATAGCTGCTACATCCTGAACCTGCGAAAAGGGCATAAAAAATGTATCTTGCTAATTTACAGTAGTAAAGTGAATGCGATTCATAGTAATTCTGACAACAGGACACTGGGTAGCCCTTACACTCTGGCAGCCAGTGTTGCCAATTTAGCAGCTCCCGAGGTAGACCTACAGGTACTAGAGATATTTACTTCTGTTTAGTGTAAAAAACAAAACAAAAAAGTACATCTGCAACATAAAATCTAGAGATTTTCTGGAGAACTAATAATATTCTGAGTAATATTCTAAAGATTTTAAAATGTACTTAACACTTTACTAATGATAAATCTGGAACATTTTGGCATCTCTGCACAGAAGAATTACTGATAGTTTTACATACATTTCCCAATATAGTACGTACTACTTACAAAAATTTTCCTGACCCTCCTGTTTCAAGTGCTGGTATTGAAAGACCATTAAGTCAGATGAAACTTATAAAATTTTACCTTTGATCATCCATGCCAGAAGAGCATTTTACAAATTGTCTCTTCTTAGAATTGAGCAGAAGTATGCACAGCAATTTCTGAACTATGATAAGAGTCATTGACACCTTTGCCAAGATGAAAAAGCAGCTCCTGGCTCTTGTCTGATATTAATCTGCAGTATCATAATTTAAATAACATAAGTTTTATTGCATTCATGGTTATTGTCAAATAACACTTATGTTTCACTGCAGGCATGGTTATCTGAAGTAAGCCTTTTGTTTTATTGTATATAAGGGTATTGTCTGAAACAAACCTTTATTACTAAGTAATATCTCATTTGTATGATAGTGATCCACATAATTTGCTTTTCCTTATCCTAATAAAACAACCTGATGCCAGCTGTGCAGTCCTGTGACAAATTATAACTAAATCAAAATAATACTTTCTTTTACTTTTTACTTTCATCCTCTTGTGTTCTCGGTGACATTCTGGTCAGAAATTAATAACCTTTTGCATCCCCTGTACAAATACCATGCTATGCCACTGGAGTCACCAAAATATCTGCAACTTAGGTATTTATACATAAAACATGAGAATGATCCTGAACCCCTATTTATTTTCAGATCTGAGTGAATGAACTGGCATATTCTATACTGTATAATAATAATAATAACAGTACTGTTATAATATTATTATTTAGTACTATAATCATCTTATAAATTTATAATTACAGGTTGAACTCGCTAATCTGGGAAGCTTGGGACCAGACAGGTGACAGATTAGCGAAAATTCCGAACCGTCAAAGTCGAGGGTAAAAAAGGGCAAATTAATGTATAAAATGTACTATTACTGGTACCATTACAAAATAGATCAGCATAAATCTAGCCCACGCTTACTGTGTTAGTGCTGTAGCTCAGTCTGACAAAATTATTTGCCAAAAAATAATTCAAAAATTAAAATAATTCAAGAATAAAAAAAAAAAAAAAAAGGACAAAATTTGTCCTCAGATATGTCCACCTTGAGCCAAAATTTCAAGGGTCCAAGGCGTCAGTGAGCGAGACACAGCTGCCTGAGAGTTATCAAATGTAGTTTTGGGGAATTTTATTTCATTCACTGTAGTAATGATACAATATTTCTTAATATGTTATCATAGGTAAATGTATGGTCTATAAAATTTGTTTATCACTATGTCCATCACCTTTTTCAAATTAGACTACAAGATATGTATTCTTCTATACATACTGTATTTCAATCGTACAACTGGCAACCGGAGCCTGGGAGCGAGTGAGAGACCGCTAATTACAGCGTCGTCTTCTCGTCTTCAGTTGTAACTCTCCTCCCTCTCTGCCATTTTTCACTGAATTTACTGTTATTATTAGTGTTTACTGATATAATAGTGATTAATAGTGATTAATCATGGCATTGTAGCCAGGATAAACTCGTCACTGTAACCACCAGAATACTGGGCCAAGCTGTGGTGTTATGGTTGTTTTTCAACTCGTATTTTAGGGTTGATATATGTAAATTTCTTAATTTACTTTCACTCGGTTACTTGCACACACCATCCTACATACATATTGTGAAAAAAAAAATAATAATTGTCATAGGGGCAAACACGTAATGGGTGGAGAGCACAGGATGCTACTTTAAGAAGTTGCAGAACATATCATAATTTTCACCATAAGATAAGCAGAAAAATCAAAGGGTGAATTGCCTAACTGATACCGTTCCGAACCATCGAAGCTGCTGGACTATCGGGTCCCGGATTAGCGGGGTCCAACCTTTAGTTTGGCATGCATATAAACTATGCAGGTAGAATGCTGCATAGAGTTCAGCATGTGTACAGACAGTGCAGGTATACAGCAAACAGTAAGACAAAGGAGGGAGGAAGGGAGAGTGTTTGTGTGGGTTTAAACACCTCTAGGCTGTCGAAACATACACCCCTATATTTTCTTGATAGAATATTTTATGTTAAAGCATTTCTATTGTACTAACATATTGTAGAGCTACATTTAAATACTGTATACGGTATTGTAGGTAAAATAAAACAGACAGGTGAAAATAACAAACCTGAGGCTGTAGACATCACTTGTACCAGACAGCAGTCTTAGAAACTGGCACAACACCTCTACCTCTTATCACCACCACCCTCATCGTCACAGACTAGCTTTTTATTACACACCTACCTCTTAGCTTTCTTGCTGCATGCTGTCATTGTTGAGGTACATTTAATTATTGCAGGTAAAGAGTCTGAGTGACACTGGATTCAACTAAACCCAAGATTGTATAACTGGTGCTTATTCTATACATCTACAATTAACAGACTATGTGCTAATCCAAATTAAAAGTTCTGGGTTCTTCAGTGTAAATGTTCAACCTTTATATCCTTTTTATTTATATGATACAACAAATATCCACCAATACATGATATACAACTGTGAGGCCTCAATGTAACACTTTGTAATTTAGACCCTTACAGCCATTAGGTTTACTTTCATTCCTCTCACACACACACACACACTGTTCTTTACTCTACTAGTACTGTATACACACATTCCTCAAAAGCAGCATCATACTCACCAAAATACCAAGACGAACACTTGTCTCAGCACCACTGCACTCAATTGTTTTGTCTGGCATCCCACCCATTACTTCCTTGACTTGCTGTGCCAACTTCTCTGCATCATTTGTGTCAACAAGGATTGTGTAGTCTGCACCCATCTCCTTGGCAACTCGCAAGCGATTCTCAGTAATGTCTAAAGGAAAGGAAGATAGTATGAAAATTTTTGACCATACCCTGTATAATGAAAGAATATATACTTATCCCCCCCACCCCCCTATTTGTGAGGGTTACGCACTAGTAAATTGTCATGTATTCATGAATGCTGAATTTAATAACTTATGGAAAAAATTGGGTATGGTACTATGGTTACCAAAATTATCACATTTGTCATAGTATTTCAAGTTAGAAATGATAAAATGTTTCAGAGATGGTGTTGATATTTACATGGAGTAAGTTTATTGTAATTAAAACTCATAAACTTTAACAAATAATTGTTTTCCCTATGTATAATTCAAGTCTGAGTATGTAAATGAACTTGTAACTTATATCACTGAGCCAGAGTATTCCCCAGGCACCAACCCATATCTCCCACTCCTCACACCTGCCACGATGCCAACTAATGGTAAGTACAGTACATTCATTTATTACGTATTTGTACCATTTACGATGGATTTGTAAGGAAACAGTTTCTATTATTTTTATTTGCGCCTAAATATGCCCATGTATGGTGTGAGCCGAGGCCTACTTAGCCCACAGCCCAGGGATTAAGTTCAAGAACTCGGGAATAAAAGCGTCAGAGGGCGACCTTATCTGCCATGGCAAATTCTCCAGTTGACTTAATTTATGCACTCCATATCTGTTACTGAACCTTTTCACCCACCCTTTACTAGCTAAGAAAGGTTTGGGGTTTGTAGCATCCTTCGTCACATGCTCGTAGATGCGGAAAGCTTGCTGCCTCAGAGCCACTCCGTCCACAACAGTTACTCACCATCTCTTCAATCCATAAATGTAGTCTTTTTTCCATCATCTCAAGATATGAATCACACACCACAGATGTTACTTCCGGCACTTTGAGGGGCAGCTTCCTTAACACATTTGCACAGTTCAGTTTCTTTTTTACAGATAGGATGAACAGTAGATTCATTCACACCAAATTCATGCATGACAGCACTGGCAGATATGCCACATTATAATTTATCCAGCACTTCAATCTTATCAGTGAGCTTAAAATTCACTTTCTTTCTCTTAAATAACATTTTCTGTATCACTCTCCTTGCTCTTGGGAGCCATTTTGTTAACAAACATGAGGTCAGTGAATGAAAAAGAAATGTAAATAGAGATGTCAAAAAGCTAGCATGCGCTCACGAAGTTACATGGGGTAACTGACTAACTGTGGAGTTGCTCGAGCAGGTACTTAGATTTATGCTCATTACTGCACATCTGCCAACGGTCAGTTAAAAAAAAGAGTAGCTTGATTTCATTATTTTTTTTTCCATAAATGTTCTTTGGATGACAGTAAGTAATAAAAATGATATGACAATGCACAGAACCCCTGACATAAAAAATCCGACCTAACTTCCCAGCTGGGAGGCAAATCCCTTGACATACTACACTATATCCTTATGAATTCGAAAAAAAAAAAGGGTTCTGGGTCACTCGAATTACTGAAAAAACGACATAATCGAGTTTGGAATATTTTCACATTATTCGACAATTTCCAAATTTTTGTGTTTGATTATTCATTCGTTTTCTGTTCAATTTTTGTGCCTTGCCTTGGCTGCCACATTAAATAATATATTTATAATAACTGTACTAACAAATTTATTTTAAAAATGTACATACTGTACAATAATAATAAAGTAAATAATAGTAATAAATGTAACACTGCCCACAATAATACTGACTGGTACATAAACACTTTAAATTTCCATGAATTTAAAATAAACAAAAACTCTTACCTGTGATGCAAACCTTTGAAGCTCCCATTGCTTTAGCTGCAAGTAAGTTAACAAGGCCTATTGGCCCTGCACCACACACCAAGACAGAAGAACCGAGAGTTACTCCACCGCGTTCACAGGCATGAACTCCAACACTTAATGGCTCTAGAAGGGCCCCCTCCTCTAAACTTACATGATCAGGCAGTCTGCAACAAAATGATAGTTGCAAATGTAATAACTATACCAAACTATTACTGTAGAGGAATACATCGTTTAGCGATCAGGAGGAGTTGCTGAAAAACAGATCAAGTGAATTTGATCGCTGAGTGAACAAAAATGAGAAATACGGTAGTGTTGTTGTACATGATTGGGGATAATTAGCAGAAATATAATTGTCCCAAGTTGAGTATGGAAACCAAAAATATTGCTGCCAGTATTACATTTGTTATAAGAGTTGTGAGTACACCATCAATGGGTACTCTCCAATCGAGATGCTGGTACCTGTTTCCATGTTGTTCATTCAATACTAACATGGTGTTATAAGGAATGTATGAATATCTGTACTATTGACAAGTGTGTGAAATAATCATCCTTGTTGTCAAGGATACAATGTAACAGTTGTTTAATGTTGTAACCAATAAACAGAAAATATAAGAGAGATATATGAAAGGAAAGATATCTCCTCTTACACAGATATATTAATAAGATAATACAAATAGAGTAAATAAAAACCTTTTCTGCCCCCCCCCCCCCCCCCCCCTTACACGAGAGACCTGATCTCCTGGAAGACAAACACACATGCCCTAGAGCCCTGACCTCCTGAGGGACACACATGCCCTACAGCCCTGACCTCCTATGGAACAAACACATACCCTACAGTCCTGACCTCCTGGGGGACATAGACACCCCCTACTGAGTTGCCTATACAACTATGAAATATAGTATGAGTTACAGAATAAATTTTGATCAGAAAGTGTAAAAAGATTATAGAAACTTAGTTATACAGTGATCCCTTGGTTAACGAACGCCTCGGTTAACAAATTACCTTCCATAAGAATCTTCAATTCGGTTAACGAACAAAAATTCTGTTAACGAAATTCTTACGAAATCATGTCAGCATGTTTTCGCTTGCTCACCAGCTGGAATATTAGTCCGCCAATACAGTAATCGGTTCTAGGGCTTAAATTCGTTCCATTTGAGTAAATATCAAGAAGGTTGTACTATTCAATAAATTTCCAAGTTTTATATTAAAATTTTTAGTCATTTTAACACTTATTTAACATAATTGCAGTAAAGGAAACTAGTTTTTGGTACGCCAATCAGCCACTTGACTCACCCACCATGGCGTCAGTTTGTATCTCTGGTCAGTGGAGGTAACATCTTGCTTGTGGCTCTCTTGAACATAAACTATTTTTATGTTTTTACAGTACAAATATTGGTCATTCTGAAATTTATTTAACACATTGACAATATATAATGCAGTGCAGTGTTGATTTAAAGAAAATAATCTTGAATTACACCTAGTGAACTTAAAATTTTATGGGTGAAATGACGGCATGAAGCATGGGGTGATTTCTCTTCCACTCCCACTTCCTTCTCTTCTCCCTTCTCCTCCACCCCCACTTCTAATTCCCATCATCATCATCATCATCAAGGAGCCTTCTACATGCACACCTCAAAGCAAGTGTACTTTACTGCACTTATTTTTACTTTGTATGTAATTTTCGGTGAGCTGGAACCAATTACCCAAAATCCCATTTAAACATTGGTTTCGGTTAACGAACGACCTTTTGGAATGAATTGTGTTTGTTAACCAAGGGACTACTGTATTGAAAAATGATTAGCCCCCTTCGCTGCCAGTGGTGGTGGGGGAGGGTTGATCAAGTGGATAGGCTGGAGCAGCATATCATAATGCTTCTAATAGTGGCATTGTATGACATCAATGATCTTTGGTCAATAAAATACTAAAGAATAGAAGAATGGAATGCAAAACAAGCAATACTCAGCCAATGAGTATATGATGTAATGGATGAACATGTAGTGTCGCCACTATACTCAGTATACTGGCTCATCATCCTCGCGTGGCACAGTCAGTAAACTGTGCCCATCGACCCTAGAGGGTTGCCTAAAACGTTGGGAAAAAAGAGGAAAAAAAAAAAGGAAGAAATCACATCCCTGATAATCTGTATACACTTATCATGTCCTGAATGGCATTACCAGACCTTTTTCTGCAAGCTAAATAATGCTTCGCTACTGTTAGTTCTCAAATTTTAACTCCAAGGTGATGAGCCTCCTCTGTTCCTTCTTTGCCTCCCACCCCAACCCCTCATCCTGGTTGCAAGCCTGTCAGACTATAGTGATATATGTCTCATCAGCAAATACGAAGGGCTAGCATTTTCTGTAAGATAGTCATTGTGAGGATTAACACAAGAGCTGAAAAGTTCCGTTACAATTAGAAAAAGACTGAATGGATGGCGTTTCTTGTTATTCATAATGGAAGCGTTGTCGGTTCCGAGTAAACACAAGAAATACACTCTGACACGTTCGTAGAGTGATACGGTATATATAATTTGTAATAAATTTTAAAGTCCTGCTATAATAGTCGAGATAAGTTTATTTATCTAGAACAGTGGTTCCCAAACTTTTTCTGATCATTACCCACTTTTCATATATAATCCTTATCCATGGCCCCCCTCTCCCAATCCATATCTCTGGCTGGCTCAGCTGCTGACTGGCTGTTCTAGTGTGGTGGGGCTTGGGATTTTTATGTGTACATAGCCTCAGCTTATGGCCCCCTAAATTTTGCTGGGGGCCAGTTTGGGAACCAGTGATCTAGAAACATAGCCGCCATTTGCAATGACGTCACCAGTTTCCCCGCAGACGACGTTCTCCAACAAACTCACCGCTGCAGTTGGAGGTAGTACAAAGGATGGCCTCTTCAGACCTAACATGCCATGTTCAGGTAAGTTTTAAGGTGTTTTTTTATGGTCTAAGTCGTGGATATTTCATAAGTGAAGTAATGTGCCGCGAAGAGCAGCTTTTGGACATAAAAAACTCCCATGTTCACATCAGCTCAGCTGTCATGTATTCTTACTTGGTAGACTTTCTCTTTTTTTTCCAGTGCATTTACAGAGTATATCAGTACTAGATGGAGATACGAGTCAATCTAGAAGTAATGACATTGTCTGGACTTTTTGAGAATGTATTGGGATATATTATCATTTACATTAATTAATAAGTAAAATTTTGCTTTAACTACCATAAGTAATTGGATGTTTAGATTCGAGATAGGCTATATTGGGTAAATTTTAAGCTTTGGTCATGCAGACGTTTTTTCTGAAGGTTTGCGATGTGTTATGAACTGTTCGTTAACCGAGGGACCACTGTACTGTATAATAATGAACAAATAAAAAAACTTGCAATCGAGGCAACGGCCAGTCTCACCCCCGTCAACCTCCAGCATGTTCACACGACAAGTGTCATCTTGTACCTATTAGCTCTCATTAGGCCTGTATCAAATCTGATTAGACCACTGTACAGTATCCCCATTAAAAAAATACAGTACCGATATGTATTTTTATAATAAATAAAGTAAAATATTTTTTATAAAAAAACAAGGTAATTTATTTTAAAAAATAAATTATTTTTAATGAACTGTAAAATTCATAATTTTTTTTTATAAAATATATTACCTTTAGAAGCACGTGTTAATCACCAATATTTAGCAGTGAACATCTTTTACATCCCAATTCAATACTTTTACTTTCTTCTCATTTGCAAAATTTTGGCAAAAATGTTTAACACTGACAACTCATACCATAAGCATCCAGTAAAATTTGATTCCAGGTTCTTTTTGCCAAATTCCTTCTATGTATGTTTACTATTATTGTATTTCACTACAGGGACACCTTTTCCTTCCCAACAAGAGGAATTATGCTGGTTATAACGCATTACACTAACTATAGTACTGTATTTCTTAATTACTAATGATATAGTGACCCAGAGCCATCATTACTGTAATAAAATTTGAATGATAATATTTTAAAGTAACATTAAACTGTATTATAAATGCAAAGAATAATAATTACCGTACAGTACTGTATTTTGCTATTAATCATTCTATAATTTAAGTAGCCTGTAGAGAATTTATGACACTAATTATTAAGGACAAAACTGGCATTATACTTGAGACAAAAATCTGCAGCATGGGTGTAATATCTGCATAGGTTTCCATCATCGGGTGGCGTTGCACAGAAGAAAACATCTGGGCACAAGTTGTATCTGCCTTTTTTGCAGAACTCACACACACGACATGGAACGCCTGGCTCAATGGCAACTCGATCTCCTAAAGAAATTCATATCAAAAGAGAAAATAATTTCTAAAACATGCATCACATGTAACAATTAATATAATAGAATGTTGACAAGATGGATACTTAATTACAGGTAGAGAAGCAAAACAGACCTACCTGGTTTTAGACTAGTGACATTCTTGCCACACTTGGCCACCACACCAGCAGACTCATGACCAAGCACCATTGGTGCTAATACAACAAAATGACCAATGGCCCCCTTAGTCCAGTACGACACATCTGAACCACAAATACCAACTTGAGCCATTCTCAGGAGTACCTCTGAAAGAATCAGGCTATTAAATACCAAAAACTACTAGCCTGCCAGAAAAATTAAATAATTGCTCTTAATAATATATACAGTAACCCTCGATAACCCAGCACACAAGCGGCTCTGGCCTTGCCAAGTTATCCCAAATTCCGACTTATCGAGGCACTTCCCCCTCCTACAAAAATACAATACAAAATTATTGACCCATAAACATTACATGTAATTACTAAATGTAAAAAAGTAACACTTACCAGCACTGCAGGTGAAGAATGAAGCATCATAGTAGGTGACACAGAGGCATGGTAGGTGACACAGAGGCATGGTAGGTGACACAGACGTATGGTTGGTGGCACAGAGGTACAGTAGGTGACAGAGGTATGGTAGGTGGCACAGAGGTATGGTAAGTGACATAGAGGCATGGTAGATGACACAGAGGCATGGTAGGTGACACAGAGGTATGGCAGGTGACACAGAGGCATGGTAGGTGACACAGAGGCATGGTAGGTGACACAGAGGCATGGTAGGTGACACAGACGTATGGTTGGTGGCACAGAGGTACAGTAGGTGACAGAGGTATGGTAGGTGGCACAGAGGTATGGTAAGTGACATAGAGGCATGGTAGATGACACAGAGGTATGGTAGGTGACACAGAGGCATGGTAGGTAGCACAGAGGTATGGTAGGTGACACAGAGGCATGGTAGGTGACACAGAAGTATGGTAGGTGACACAGAGGCATAGTAGGTGACACAGAGGCATGGTAGGTGACACAGAGGCATGGTAGGTGACAGAGGTATGGTAGGTGACAGAGGTATGGTAGGTGACACAGAGGCATGGTAGGTGACACAGACAAGGTAGGTGACACAGAGGCAAGGTAGGTGACACAGAGGCAAGGTAGGTGACACAGGCATGGTAGGTGACACAGAGGTATGGTAGGTGACACAGAGGCATGGTAGGTAGCACAGAGGCATGGTAGGTGGCACAGAGGCATGGTAGGTGGCACAGAGGCATGGTAGGTGACACAGAGGCATGGTAGGTGACACAGAGGCATGGTAGGTGACAGAGGTATGGTAGGTGACACAGAGGCATGGTAGGTGACACAGAGGCATGGTAGGTGACACAGACAAGGTAGGTGACACAGAGGCAAGGTAGGTGACACAGAGGCAAGGTAGGTGACACAGGCATGGTAGGTGACACAGAGGTATGGTAGGTGACACAGAGGCATGGTAGGTGGCACAGAGGCATGGTAGATGGCACAGAGGCATGGTAGGTGATGCAGGTGGCTACATATGCTGAGATTCTCCCAGATAATTTTATATATCTCGGCATTTCTCGAGTTATACTACAATACATTCCGAGACCATATCCATGTCGAGTCCAAGATGTATTCCCTCTTCTTCCTTGTCTGAGCAGGACCACACCCCAGAGTTATCCTCATCTTCCAATTCCTCCAGCTCCATGACAACTTCTGCACTAGTTTTGAAGTTGTAGTTGCAACAAACTGTAGAGTATAATTTTTTCTTCCCCCTGGACCAACTGCACTCCATCATTCAATTGCTGGCAGTGGATCCAGGTTTACTATGTAAGCAGTGTGCAACACAACTGTCTTAAGGCCTGCTAGTGTCTGGATTGAGAGAACTCTTCCAGTCACTCCTGATGAGATTCAGTGCCGGATTTAGACCTGTGGGGGCCCTGAGCCTCTCGCTATTTAGTTTTACTAACACACCCAAAAGCCGCCATGTTATTAAAGTGTTTATTGATGGTAAATAAATTAATATCTACCATATACCTCAAGTGTATGCAAATAGCCTATCCTAGCTTACTGCACCCCCCCCACCAAGTTGTCAATAAAAGAAAAACTAACTACTGGTAGCTAGTGGCATTACAGTATAAATATAAACTAAACAAAGCTAACTTTTTATATTTACTTTTCTATATTTAAAGTTGGATGCTATGTTTGGCTGCACACTCTGAATACTGTACTCCTAAATCCAGCACTGATGAGCTTCATAATACTGAACATTTTGTTGTAGAGAGGATGGGACAGCGAGAACCAGGTCAACCAGAAAAGCAGTTTTCGACAACTTCCCTCAAATTCTCTATTCAGCTCTACTGCTCAGGTTACAGATTCTATCTGTAGCTTTCGCCTCCAGTCATTTTTGAGGCATACGGTCTTCAAATGTGAACAGCAGCTGCAAAATCGTTTATAAAAAAAAGGTCACCAATCAGGCTAGCTTTCCAATATTTTGGCTCGCCCACCAGGATTTTATATCCCCATTGGAGACCAGATTAACTATTTAACCACCCCTGCCTGAAGATCACTTCTGACAATACTGTAGCTAATGTAAAGCATTCTATTGACAAAGCATAAAATAACACAACTCAAAAAAAATCTGGTGATATGAATGATATCATGCAATACTGTAAGTAAAACCTCGAAAAATTGGAATTCAATGTAGCCGAGTTAGCTTTTTTTGAACTCTGAGGTGCTCTGGTCACCAGAAAAACAGTAATAAAAAAAATAATGTTGTAAGAAATGGGAAAGCATAATAAATAAATCTTATGAAAAGAACCACACTTACTGAATACTGTACAGTGGTCTAATGAGATTTGCTATAGGCCTACTGAGAACTAAGACACTTGAGTATGTATGTAGGCTGGGGCTGATCAGGTGTTGCCACATTCATCAGGTTTATTTATTTAATGATTCAGTATTATATTGTCATATAATTGGCCTCTTATGGTTTATGGCTCATCATGATTAATATAACATCTTCAGTAATATAGAAAAAATACAGTAATGTATGTAATTTGTAATATGACTTGAAAATAAAAGGATAAGCTATATCAGAAGGTTATTTACCCAAGATGCATTTGTGTGAAATCTTTCAGCAGACCAGCTTACAACATGGGTCACTATAACACACTGTATAGTACTGTATTTTATATGACGATACCTTCCTAAAAATGTTATTTACTACCTTAAGTGTTATATGATGGCACAATTTGACTACTTGTACACTCAGACAAATGATTAATGAATAAACCAGGGTATATGCAGATGCATAATACTGTACAGTACAATATTACTTAAGTAATGATAAACACACAACAATAGTATTTATTAAATGGTGATAAATACACTGCAATAGTATTTATTGAGTGATGATAAATACACAACTGTACTTTACTTACCAGTACTTTTACCTTTATCCTCTTCACCAATGATTGGCTCGTTAGCCACTTGGGCGGTTGGTCCCATCTCTGATACTCACTGTTGGCAGATACTGGGCATGCACCGGCTCCTGAATACATAGGAACCTGCTCCAGTGTTGGTCAAGTCTGGCCTTGAATGAACTGACACTCGGTGCCGTCACAACGCTCTCTGGCATTTTGTTCCAAGAGTTCACAATTCTCACTCCGAAAAATTTTGCCCTCACAGTTTTCTGGACTTGTGCCTTCTTCAACCTTGAGCTGTGACCCCTTGTGGGGCGGGCATCTGCCAGCTCCAGGTTTGTACATTTGACTGGGAAGTGCCCCCCCGAGATGTTTATACACTTCAATTAGGTCGCCCCTCACCCGTCTGTAGTATAAGCTAGGTAGTTGCAGGAGCTCCAATCTCTCTGGGTAAATGAGGTTCCAGAGAGCAGGCACCAGTCTGGTGGCCCTCCTTTGGACATTTTCAAAAAATTGACAGTCTCTGGCATACCTCGGGGACCAGACGGGGTGACAATACAGTACTCCAATACTGTACTAATTACTAAGTGTTGAACACCGACATTATGCTAAGCCAATCAGCTGCTTGCCCTTTGTAAACAAATGACTTATGGTGTTCAGTGTGGGATTCTTTTTTCAGGAAAGGTGATTCTTTTAGGATAATATTTTATCAACCTGACACCAAATGATCCTAAATTAGATGAGAATTATGGTGAAATTGCATAAAGAAGTGTTAAAGGAATCTTGGGGAGAGAGTACCCACCTGGGCTACACCCTCCCCTCTGCCAGCTGCTCCCAGATAAAAACTCGTCTTCCACATACAATATAATCCTACACTTAATTGTTCTTATTTTTATCTTTATAGTACTGTACAGTATTCAGTTTTCTCTTTATTCATAAGAAAATTCTGAGGTTACTTACATATACCTAACATTTTACAGTAAATAATAATCATCTCAGTGAAAACAGTTGTTGACAACCAGACTTATGTCTGATTTTCACCCCAGAGAGTTGTTTAATTTTTTTAAATTGTTAATGTAATATTCTTTTGCAGTGGGGTATGCTATAACGAACAGATTCTACTACGAATATTCCTATAACGAACGGTTTTACCTATAAAAATTGAGAATGCTATAACGAACGGAAACTTCTACAACGAACAGTAATTTTTTTTTTTACTAATTTATTGTTTTTTATTACAAGTATTAATGATATTCTTTATTTTAGGGGTTTAGATGCATATTTATGCACTTTTTTACAATTTTTACAATTTTATATTATATTTTTCAGTGTTAATTGGTTGTATTTGGGGGCCTGGAACAGATTAATCCTATAACGAATGAATGCTATAACGAACAAGGTTCTAGAACCAATTAGATTGAGTGCAGTAATAACATGACAACAACTGATTTTCTTTAAACAGTTCAGATAAACAGTGTTATCTCCATCCCCCCCATCCCCCTTCCATATACCTGTATTCGTTTTTTTCTGACTTTCGCATTTCTCGGACTGGGGTCTACCCCAACTACGGTACTCCGATTTATTAAGGTTCTACTGTATCTTAACCCTTGTGATGCCATCATCATCCTATGATAACAATACAAATTTTAAAACATTTTACCCTACAATGCGGTTCATAATACTGTGGTCTTACCATTTGGTCCTGGTTCTGGAACTGGACGATTTTCCTGAGAACAAAAATACAAATATGTACAGTACTATAATCAGCATAAAGTACAATATACCAATACTGTTCCATATTTTAATATGCCATATTCAGCACAAACACATCTTATATTTTTCTCATAAAAGAAAAAAAATAATGTATAGTGTAGTCCACCACACCCCCCCAAAAAAAAAAAAAAAAAAAAAAAAAAATCAGGATTGTGGCAGTTCTCTGTACAAAATGTTACAGGGGCACCAGATACTGTACAGTAATTTGATCCATAGATTAGATAATGGCATTCTGTACAGTACTGTCTACTCATACTGTAAACACAGTAAAAAAAAAAATTACCACACCATTTCCTTGCCTGAGGGTGTCCTCACATATCTGTTGCTAACAACATATCCTGCCGTACATATACAGTACGTATATATAGTTGATAGTATAACTGTGTGTTCTTGTGGTTGACTGTACCAAAACTTTCTGAAACTAGCATCCAACATTGGTCATAAAATAACAAACCACTTTGATCTCTTCGGTAATGATACTTGGGGGGGGGGGGGGGGGGCTATACCAGACAGGCTAGCTTTACTGTACATTTACAGCACATCCTTGTGATTTTTACCTATCATTTATTAAAAACAAAATACTGTAGTACAGGGTACAATATTAATTATGGCAATACAGGAATACATGTAGACCCAAGCCTAGAAGGCCTTTGTCCCTGAAGTTATGATGATTTTTTTTACTTTTTTTTTTTTGTAATACTGTATTTCCATAAGTAAGGATGAAAATATGCAAAAATAATAGTTTTTACTCCCAGTATGCCTCTATATTTCACGACTGTATTCTTTAACACTTACAATGTTATTAGTCTACAACTGCGACATATATTCTGGAATGATAAGCAGAGGAATGTGACATACTGCACTGTACTTGTGCATTCTGGAATTCAGAGCATTTTGAATGCAGCGGGTTCGAGAGATGATGTAATTACCAGTACCCAGAAAATTCCGGGGATTGGGGATTCTTTTCCCAGTTTGAGTCGTCTCATTACTCAGAAATCTCTCATTCTCGGAAGTGCTCTGAACCAACTGTTCTGGCTTAGAGAGATATCACTACCTACTTATAGCTGAAACACTCGAAATTCATCGAGAGTGATGTTAGAGCTTCAACTATATTTACTTTTAAAGAAATTGTCAAATTAGTCTAGTGTTGGAGTAAGCAATAAATGTTAGAATCCTTTTCCTGCGTTACAAGAGACTGGCGGCCAAACTAAGGTAAGGACTAATGGACTCGTATTTTGCTTCCACATTTTTCTATATACAGGTAGTCGTCGACTTACGACCTATGCGACTTACGTCTGTTCGACTTTATGACCGGCGGTACGACAGTTTTGGCCCCAGCCCCAGTGTAAATAATAAACCAATTGTACTGTAGTATGCAGTGATTTACTTAAACCTGACGACCGTAACAATAATGAACAAAGAAAATGTTGATAAAATATGACTTAAAGATGATTATATTATCATTACACATTACAGTATAATATACGTAAGGTAATTATAACATAGGCCGACTTACGACCAGATCAACTTACGACCGGTCGGCCGTAACCAATCTAGGTCGTAAGTCGACGACTACCTGTATTATCTTTTAATCCACAAGTGTTAAAATGATGATCAGGGAAAATCAATATACTGTACCTGTACGTGATTTTTTGCGCACTGGAGGGTTGATCGGCGAATCACTCTACCACAGTTATCGGGTTAAACTCAATGAATACAAGAGCCAGTTGCCTGAATGTCCAATTTCTCCTCATTTATTCATGTAGTAATGTACTGTACAGTATACTGTATGTGAATACTTAAAGAAATTATCCTGTGTTCTTTAATTTCATATGCTAATTATGCCCTGCCCACTCAGGTGATTTTATAATTGTAGAAAGAGAAAACCTAAAAAAGAATAAAATAAAAATACTTAAAATTAAAATAAAAAGTTGTCGCCTCAGTATTATTATTGTTTTAGTCATGTAGCGATTTGGGGGGGGGGGGGGGGATAGCCCACCCAGGCACAGGTCATCGCCCACAACGGGGCCTAGAGGGCAAAACAAATAAGAGTAAAAAGACATTAAAAATATGAAGAGAAAAAGACTATATTAACCTCCACCACAAAGAGGCCGGAAAACCGCCTTTGTGAAGTGAGACATTGTAAGAGTACAAAAAAACAGAAGAAGGCAGAGCATTCCACAGTTTGGCTGTGTGAGGAAAGATGGATGTACTATAACAGGTTATTCTAGTGTGACCGACATCCACACAAAAACGGTGGGCACTGTGGGCAAGACAAGTGTTACGAGCCTACGGCCTTGCTTGTGGTACACAGGATGCCAAATCCACCGAAAATTGCCCATTAAAGTAGCTGTAAAAGAGAGTGTGTGAAGCAACATTGCAGCAAAGAGAAAGGGAAGAGAGATTACCAACTAAAGGAGGAGAGTTAATAAGACGAAATGCCTTTGATTCCACTATCTAACAGTTGGACAGAAGAAGAGCCACCCCAGATATGAGAGCATTACTCCAAGTTAGGATGAATGAATTTCTTATATACTTGAAGCAACTGCTCAGGAGTGAAGTAGCTACAGCATCTGTACAGCATTCCCAGCACTTGGGAGGCAGCTTTAACAATGTTGTGGATGTGTTGTTTCTATGACATATTAGAGGAGATGGTGAGGCCTAGCATATCTACTTTAAAATTTGGCAGAATGATAGCATCCTGAATGTGATTGGTGGAAGATCTTCTATTTTGGAAAGTGTAATTGGTACATACTGAGTTTCATTACTATTGAATTTAACCAAGTTTCTACCTTCCCATTCGGAGATGCTGCACAGATCCGCATTGATAGATGAAATGATATCAGCTCTAGAAACAGATCTAGTTTGAGAATTAGGGGGAAGGGAAAAATGTGAAGAACAGTGAAGAGTAGAATCATCAGGGTAAGAATGGATAGAATTAGTCGTAGTGTAAAGTGAGTCAGTCATAAAAAGAAGGAAGAGAGTAGGTGAAAGAACAAAACCCATTGGGACACCCCTATTGGTAGAGAAAGAGTGAGAGATCGATCCCTCGACAACAACTGCCATGGATCAGTTCTCAAGGAAGATAAAAATTAGAGAACAAAGTGGGGGAGAGAAAACATAAGAGGAAAGTTTAGAAAGCAAAGACTTGTGCGGTACCCTGTCAATTGCTTTGGAGATGTTGAGGGCCATGACGAAAGTTTCCCCATAATCCCTAAGAGAGGATGACCAAAGATGGGTGTAGTAGGAGAGCAGATCACCAGTAGATCTCATCTGGAGAAAGCCATACTGGTGACCCAACAAAAGTGAAAGGCTCACTCACATCCAACCTGGATAACACGCCAGCAACCCTACTAGTGGAGATTATAGGAAAGTGCGTAGGTTCAGTAGGTGGAGCAGGTGGGGTAGAGTTGAAATCATCTAAGGTGGAGTTAGAGTAGAATAAGGTGCCCAAGAGATTGGCTTTATCAAGGGGAGAGTTGGCTATAGAGTTATCAGGTCAGAAGAGAGGAGGAAAAGAGAGAGTGCAAAACTTATTACATACTGTATGTTTTCCATTAAGGACCAGAAGGATTGACCAGAAGAAGAGTTAGTCAAGTCAGAGGTCTTTCTTATTAAAAAATTCAGCTTGGCCCTACAAAGAATAACCTTACAATGATTCCTAGAAGTAATGAAAGAGAAGTGGGGAACAGGAGAAGGAGATAGTTTCATAACTTGATACACTCTATCTCTCTCCCTACATGCAAGAGAACAGGAGCGATCAAACCATGATTGTAAAGTGAAAGTTTTGGTAGAAGATGGGATAAATGCACTCATACCACCGAGTATAACCCCAGCAATGCTGTTAACACATACCAAGGCATCCCGAGTGGAAAAACAACATTCATCCCAAGGAAAGTCCGAGAAGAATTCTCACAAGGATTGCCAGTTTGCCCTCCGATAGTGTCATAGTTAGTGTTTAGAGGGGGGTGGGTGAGGTGGTCGTGCCCAGTTTAATTTAATAGAAATAAGATTGTGATCAGAAGAACCTAAGGGGGCAGAAATTGAGTATGAATAGAGTGAGGGGTAGAGCTAAAACAAAGATCAAGAATGTTAGTAAGTTGATCTTTTTGATCTGGAACACGTGTAGGGTGTTTAATTATTTGTTCTAGATCATTAAGTAAGGAAAAAAGAGTGCCTCAGCTCCACCTGGGTCATCCCTTGCAGAGCCAAGCCACTCTCTGTGATGTACAATGAAAGACAAAATTCGTGTCATGAAATTTGGTGAAAACATATGCCGAAGGACTATACTTTTGGTGAGCTCTGCCTTGTGGTAGGGGGCTCTCATAATGTTTCATGAGATATATTTATTCTTCGGACAAAACCATGACACAACTTTTGTCTTTGATTGTATACACTGAAATCCCCTAGGCAGAGGATCTCGGTGTTGGGGTGTGTGGATAGCAATGATTCATGGCAAGAAGTGAGATAGTCAAAGAGTTCCAAATACAGGTACTCCTCGATTTACAACCACCCAGACATATGACCGCCGCAGTCGTATAAAATAATTTTCATATTACGTATTTTCGAATCACATCGTTAGTGATCTCGCTGTGTAATGACAAAATTTTCGTTTGTAATTCCCATTAAAATGGCTGGCAAGCCTAAAAGTGAGAGTTCTTGTGGTGCTGAGAAGAAAAAGAGACACCCAATTTAGATTTTCTATGTATTATTTTCGCATTTTCAACTTACGACCTGGTCGTCGGTCCCCGAACCCGTCGTAAGTCGAGGACTGACTGTAGTTAGTAGAGTTGGGAGAACAGAATAGGAAACAAAGCAAAATAGTCATAGTTGGTGGAGACATTTTGAGCCAGATGACATCATAAAGAGAAGATTCAAGATCCATGAGTCGAGCTATAGGTGTATGTGTGTTGCAGTAGGTGCATACACCTCCCTAAGAACGTAAAGAGGTATAAAGGTTGTAGTTGGAGACTTGAAAAGGTTTCAGTGAAGCTGCTTTGGTCAGTTGAAGTTCAGCTAGAAGTAAGAGATTGGGGGAAGAGGTTAATAGATGGTGCTCCACAGAAGAAAAATTGGATCTCAGGCCGCGAATATTGGAAAAATGAAGTGTGAAAAAAGCCGATCCTTCAGCAACCGCGGTGACGTCAGTTGAGGCCCCAGTAGTTTGATAATGATCAGGTCGGCCCTGGGGTCCACAACCTTCCCGACCAGTGGGACCCATCCGAAAAGGCCCCCCACTTTAAAATTATTGTTAGCTGATGTCATAGGAAAATAAAAGATTAGAAAGAATAAAACAGATCAAGAGTGAAAAAAGTTATATATATGTTGTGTTGTCAATAGTAAGAGAGACAATTGAGACCCTGCAATTGTGTGTAAATGAGGCAGAAAGACAGATGAGCAACCTGGGACTTGGTCACAATTTCTGTGATGCCATATAGCAGCAGGGTCTACCATTAGCTTGGTAGCTGCCTACTACCTATAGGTTTGGTTGGGTTGGGTTGAAATTATGTTTATCCAATGGATTTGATATGTCTTGAATGATTCTGACCTTTTGAAATTAGGCTGAAGACTGAAACGATAATGTTACCCACATAAGATTACTGTATGTGGGAAAAATGAACAAAATCAAACAACTTCTGGTGGTAGAGGTTTCCTCATAAATTACCGAGATCTAATGCAGAGATGTACATATGCCGATTTAGATCTGGCCATATCGCAGGGCACTTTACTCATACCATTCTGAAGAGTAAATGATTTCAACCCCATTTTGCAATAAAGGCTATATGTAGATGGTACTAATCAGCCTAATCTTGTGATAGAACTAAAATTATTGTGACCAGTAATGCTGTAATGTATTGATATCTTTATTGGGTGCTCTCCAGTGATCCTGAAGTCGGTCACATAGAAGGACTAAAACAAAAATAAAGAAAGATTACTAGGATGTGTTTGCAGAGGTACAGTTACTCCTCTCTGCCAGTCACTGATATTTACTCTCATGGCCAACACATAAACAAGTCACACAGTTATATAATTCATAGTCTCGGTATATATTAATCTGATTTTAGTCCATTATTGCCATACATGTCACGTCTTCTGCTGGGTATATTGCACCGTTCTATCTCTCGGTGTTAGATATATGTTTTTCTGAATGTTTAGACAATTTTAAGAAGTTTTTATTCTATGACATTTTCGTCGGAAATTCAGGATAACCGAGATGTTATTTTTCCAATATTATTATTATTTGTATGTCACAAGACACCCCATCCTTGGTTACATTGGGCAGAGAAGCTCTTTCCCCCTCAGTTCCTACTCTAGTGTGTTCGCTTGTTCGCTTCTTCGTCTACAGCGCATGTGCAGGGGGGGGGGGGGGGGGGGTTCATATTTGGCTAGTGGAAATAGAGGGTGAGGGTAACATTATTATTGGGGAACGCAGGGTGAAGGGAGACTTATTATTGGGTAAGAGTTCTTTGTCTTAGCCAATGAGCAATGCGTGGGTCCGTCAGGAGGGAAATTTTGATTTTGTACCAGATATGGCTGTACAGGTGGAAGAGATGAGTGGACATTGTCAACACAATTGTTTTACGTCTATTGCCAAGTTCCATCAGAAAAATACCGAGGCCATTTCATTTTTTTTAAAACACGGTGTATTACCAAACAACGTGAGTTGTCCAAACTGTTAAAATCGGTGTACAGCACTTATCGTCTGATTACGTTATGTTAGGTTGGGTTAGGTTAGGTTTGGCTGGATTTTGGGGATTTTCTTTGCGTGTTTTTTTACACAGAAAGAGGGAGTAGGTTAAGTAAGGTTAAATTTCTGTTGGTATTATAAATATGTTTTTTCTATGTTCTTTGATAACTTTTGAAGGTGTTATCTCAAAACGGGTGATTTCCGACAGAAATAATGTCAAATTCGTTCAAAACTCATCAATAACCATAAGAAAAACATATCTCTAATACCCAAAGAAAGAATGGTAAATTTTTCTTGTCACACCATTCACTTTTAGCAAGTAAAAAATATATTTGTGTGTGTCGGGACCGAATATGACCTTCCTTTTTGGCGGAAATTAGCCGGGTTTTTTTGCGATTTTTGTTCGTTTGACATTTTCCGAGAAAGAAAAAGTGGCTAAGCGACTAAAAAATACACAAAAAAACACTAGAAAAACAATAACCAAACCAAACCTAACTTTACTGACTCTCACCATATGATGGAATCACCTATTTCTTACCTTATCGGCCTGTTTCTTGTTCGTCATTGGATTCTGGGATTCTTACCCAACGCCACATATGATGGTCTTTGTGATATTTACATTCAGTCTTGCTCTTAGTACACTTTACTGAGGTTGGAAGAACACCATGCGATCGACAAAATGCTATAGTTTCTTCGTTTTTTTTCCAAAAAATCGCAATCAGCTCCATATACTTTAAGTGACATCCATCGCAGACTTCCACGGTCGCAACTGAACTTGAATTTCAAAATATGAGACCAAAAAGAATACTCGAAATTTGATTGGGCCAAAAATACCGCGAATTAAACCCAAAACATTTTAATTGGTTTCTGAATTATTATTATTATTATTACAACTTCGCCCCCCAGACCCCGATGTGGGTCAGTGACCTGTGCCCGGGTGGGGTAATCCCCGTGTAAAAAAAAAAAAAAAAAAAAAAAAAAAAAAAAAAAAAAAAAAAAAAAAAGGCTTTTGATTGGCCGCGTGACGTGTACAGCACCGCCTGCGCAGGATGATTTATGAAGGAGACACAGGAGGCAGGCAGTGTTGGGGGAGAGGCAGACGATAATGGAGGGATGTTAATGGAAGAAAATAGAAAATATTTTGGAAAAGCTATCTCCGTTATTATACTTTTCCGCCGGTAATGTAATAGATGAAAATTATCTTATAATTAGACGTCTTATTCGAATATGATAATAGATTAGTGGTAGGAATGAACGGTGTGTAAAGAAAATAATACCGAAAGAATGGTGCATTACTATAAATTGACCTGCTGTTCGAGGTGGACAAAACTGGTTGACTACAAGTTCTACTCAATTAAACTGGTGCATTTGTACAACATTACCTCCATGCTGAAAAACTTGTGGCATTTTTATTACCGTCATGGATTTACTATGCACTTCAAATACAACTATAAATCGACAATAAAAAGTCAAATTACTTACAAGTCTAAGATCATTTTTGGCATATACAACAGCAGAGAGATTGTCAGTTGCCATGGTGAGAAATGCGTAATAGTGTTGAGTGAGACAGCCAAGTCAAGTGTTACCCGTGTGTCTCAGCCTAAGGTACAGCTGCTCTTAATACTGCTTCACGACTTTGGCTTAAGTTTAGGTTTTGCAGAAACTTAAATAAATGTTGTTCTTTTTAAATCTTTATTTACAGCTTATGTATTATTTTATAAGTCTAAAGTAATCTTTGAATCTAAATATAAGTTAAATTTTAAGAATTAGAGACTATTTTGATCACACATTATAAAGAGGTAACCATTGAGAGGAAACATTCAAATACATGGTGTCGTGCGCAACATCAACAACAGAAACCCCGTTATATAAACAAAATGCTATCATTTTCAATTTAAGAACTGTCATCTCTTCACATATTTTCATAAAGTATCTTATAAGATTCCGATAGAAATTATGTCATATATGGGGATGTCAATGAATTCCATAAAATATATAGTGCATCTTATCCATACTAGTTCAAATGTGAATGATAAAACCCCGCTATATTAAACACTGATTATTGTTATTCATATATATTCATGGCAACTAAATTACTACAACATTACCTATAAACAAAGAGAGAAAATTGACGTCTTCCAGAACAACAGAACTAAACAATTTAAATAAGTAGATACTCAGAGCAAGACGTACACTCTTAACGAAGCCGTGGTTGTCGAGCTAGTTAACTTGTGGACAGCTGTTAGGTACAGACAGTTCTTTGCAGCTATTGTTACTAGGCCCTAGGGTTGGCGACAGTAATATTTTCAAGTACTCATAGTAAATCTCTTTAAAAACTCAAACAGAATAGGTATATACAAAGTATAAAACACACACACACACAACCACATACACACAACCACATACACACAAATACATACACCTAGTTATTATATATCATATTTGTATCACTTATGTTACTTGTAATTATTTGTAAATCAAGAGACCCATTCCCCAATTATGTATTAGCATATTTTCAGCCATGCTCTTTCAATTAACCGTTAATTATTATTATTATTATTATACGCCACGTCAGCTGTGTCACGTAGTTGTTGTCACCTCAAGGTCATGAAAGTGCTTCATCAAACCGTCCCCCTCTTCACACACCCTGATAACTGGGGCTCTCACTATTAGGGTCTCGGATACATGGTTATAGTGTGGGGTACGAGATGTTTGGTTCACACTCAGGATGGGATGGAGAAAGGAAACTCACAATGTATACATATTGTATTGGATGTACAATGCAGCTTGGTGCTGGAAAGGCAGCTTGGTTACAAGCGTTGAGTAGAGAGAGCTGGTTGGTGAGGGTGCTCAGAGGACTAGCTTGTGGGTCGCCATGGTCGCTGGCTGGAGCGAGGGCCGCCAGGCAGGAGGAGGAGGTGTTGCTTGCTGGTTGGTGTAGGTCGAAAAAGCAAGGTCACCACGAGGTCAGGTCTTATATAGCGGAGGTAGGCGTGGCTTAAAAGTTGACCTCAGTCATGTAAGGCGGCGCTGGTTGCTGACCTAGACCACGAGGCATACACTGGTCGGCTAGCCAGGGACAAACAGCGTTTGTAGGGGAGGAATCCACTCCAATACTCCCCCTTCCCTCCAGGCGGTGTAGGAGACTTGTTGTCTGCAGGGTTGCCTGGCACATGTGAGGCAGAACGGGCGGTGCATGCCACATGTTAGACATGACGGCGAGGGCGTGTATAAGCCAGCCGCTAGTGGAGACAACCTTGTCTAGATACACGAGATCTGTGGGAGGAGAGAGGGAGAAAAAGGGTGTGTGGGGGTGATGAATGTTGTGCTTCCCTCACAGCATGTACAGAGTCGTCAGATGCGCCTGCTGGGGTGTGTGGACCTGGGTCAGGAGCAGGGGCTGCGTTAGGAAGTGTCCATGACAGCAGCAGGGTGCATGACAGCAGCAGGGTCCACGACAGCAGCAGGGTGCAGGACAGTAGCAGGGGGTACCTGAGGGAGAAAAGAGGGGTGTGTCGGTCCGCACTCAGGCGCATGGGCCGCGTCGGGAGCAGGGGCTGCCAGGCAGCCGCGGAGGAGGGTCCAGGACAGTGGCAGGGGGGTACTGCTGGGCCGGGGTCGGCGTCTGAGGCAGGACGGGTGTGCTGGGGTCAGTAGGACGTGGTGCTTGGGGCAGGAAGAGGAGCGGCTGTCTGCTTAGAGTAGCAGAGCTGCTCTAGGGTGTCTAACCTGCGGTGTAGAGACAGTAGTTGTAGAGTCGATGAGAGCTGCCTCTGTATGGATAAGCCAGTCTTCGATGTTGCTTGAAGACTGGGAGAGTGATCGGTTTCTCCTCCATCCTGTGTGAGTGCGAATCTCCGGGGGTCACCATTTGTGGGGTTATGAGATGTTGGTTCACACTCAGGATGGGATGGAGAAAGGAAACTCACAATGTGCTCTATGTATACATATTGTATTGGATGTACAATGCAGCTTGGTGCTGGGAAGGCAGCATGGTTACAAGCGTTGAGTAAAGAGAGCTGGTTGGCTAGGGTGCTCAGAGGACTAGCTTGTGGGTTGCCATGGTCGCTGGCGGGAGCGAGGGCCGCCAGGCAGGAGGAGGAAGAGGAGGAGGGTGGAGGAGGAGGAGAAGAGGTGTTGCTTGTTGGTTGGTGTAGGTCGAAAGAGCAAGGTCACCTCGAGGTCAGGTCTTATATAGCGGAGGTAGGCATGGCTTAATAGTTGACCTCAGTCATGTAAGGCGGCGCTGGTTGCTGACCGAGACCACGAGGCATACACTGGGGAATTCGCTGGGTCGGCTAGCCAGCAACAAACAGCGTTTGTAGGGGAGGAATCCACTACATTAGTACTCAAATAAGACATACGAGAAAGTATATGTTTCCGATGTAACCCAAAGTTTTTTTTCCTATATCACTAATATATCTTTTCAGTTTAATTTATATACTATTGTCATGGTCACGTTGACTGCTGATCTATTTAACTAATTGATTCTTATTAAACTCCACGACCGCAAAACATGGGTGAGTTAGCGACCCCCCGAGAAGACGTGTTTTTCCCAATAGACGCTACGCTTGTGTTTCCCTCCCAGAGTCCCGCCTTTGTGAAGACAGTTATCAATGCATTGTTATTCCACTTTCTCCTGGGAAGCTCAATCTTGAATTAGTCTGTGTATATCAACTCAAGTAATTCGCCAGACCTTTGTCAACTGAGGGTCATCTTTGAATGAGTAACAGTTTGTTTGTTTGTGATTATTGTTATTGCGTGAGTAGCGATCACTGGCAACTCAGGGGTATATATACTTGGGTGTGTCAATTTTGTCAACATGTTAAAAATCAAATTTGGTAGTCAAAATATTGTGCCTCTTTATGTCTAAACTTGAGATTAGCAAACAAAAATGAATTGAAATAACCCTCACCTACATCAATTATACCTTAAAGTTTCAAATATCAGTATTTCAACAAATTAATGAGACTTGATTAGAATTATTCACTTGATATTAACTAATCTCATGTAAGCATATGGATTATGGAGTATTTTATGGTTCTATAGCTTGTGTACAATATGCATGTCAGAACATGAACATGAACAGGCTCTCCGTGTGGGACAGTTTAATTCTTGTTTTGACTTGTACCAAGCGTGAGGATAAGGCGCCCGGCTCACTCTCCTTCTAGATATCATAGACGGTGGTTTGCTCTCATTGCACTTGCACCTACTCTACCAGACGAATTCTACATTTTAATTATTGTAAGTAGGGCATATTGATTGTCGCAGTTACTTATATCATTGTATAAAACATTATGTTCTAAGAAATTATTATGTTATTTCTGTTACAGCATTTTTGATAAACAAATTGATATTTTTTGAAACAACAAATGAATTATGAAACATTGAAATATTTTTCTATTTGTCACATAGTGTGAAGATGTCAAAATTGAAGACAAGAAGTCAGTTGTCAACCCACTTGAGCCTGCTAGTTGGTAAAAGGAAGGAGCTTCCTGTATCAGAACTTCCAACAGTGAGAGACATGCTAAGATTAGGGTTACTCCTTCGAGAAAAAAATGCAAAGGACAGAAGGAACTATACAGACAAAGAACTCATAAATGACATGATAGTCCCTCTTCTACATCAATGGACAAAAGCTAATGCACTATTCAAACCACCTGTGATTAATCAGTGTTGAACTATTGAGCTAAAACTAACGAAATTATGGCACAAAGCAGTTGAAACATCACTTGGTAAAAGGAAACTTGGCCAGGAAAAATGAATTTCTGCACACACTTGATACTCTGTTTGACATTTTGACCTGCAAGTGCTCCATACAATAATGTTCTGAATCCAACTGTTCTCACTCATGTAAGAGAGAAAATAATTCCCACATTGATTGTGGTTGTCCTCGTGAAAAGAAGATCCCTGTTTTAGAGCTTGAATTTATAAAGGCACAGAGGACAAAGGCAGAAGGCCAAGGAAGTATGCAAATGGGTTCAATAGATTATTCAGAAACAAAGAAGCGGATTGCTAATGCCAAGAAGAGAGAACAAATCCGAGAGAGGGAACAAAAGAAGAAAATGAAGAGTGAAGAAGCCATCCAAAGAGAGGAAGAGCTGTGTCAAGATGTTTATCACTTCTTTGATAGTTCTTCTGATGAACAGGAAGCAACATCAGATGATAGTTCCAAAGAGCCATCTGAACCTTTACCAAAGAAAATGAAATACAACACAAGAAATATTTCAAACATTGCTTTAGCTAGTATTCGCCACCATGCTGGACTTCGTGAGGCTGCAGAAATTGCAACTGCCGCTTGGATAGATGCAGGCCTCATCAGCCGAGAGGATGTATCTTTGGTGATAGATCATAATAAAATTAGAAGAGCACAAGAAAAAATAATGAAGGAAATATCTGATCAGCATGAAAAAGATTTAAGCGAGGGAGGGCTCTCCTGTCTTTTGTTTGATGGAAGAATAGATGACACAAAAGTTTTGCTAGAAGTAGAGGGAGTGAACAGAAAGTTTCCAGGTCTCATCAAAGAAGAACACTACTCTGTCTGTTCTGAGCCTGGTGGTCGGTTTTTGTTTCACTTTGCTCCCGAAACTGAAGTAGAAGGGAAGAAACATGCAGAGGTCATTGCTGATCATATTTTATGTTGGGTTCAGGAGAGAGGACTTGGCAGTTCACTGCAGGCTGTTGGTGGAGATTCAACTGCAGTGAACACCGGATGGCAGGGGGGTGTAATGACGCATTTAGAGAAAAAACTAGGAAGAAGACTTGTTTGGATTGTATGTGATTTACATACAGGCGAGCTACCTCTTCGTCATCTCATCCAGGAACTTGATGGTCCTACAAAGAGCAACAACAAGTGGTCAGGTCCCCTTGGCATCATGCTGGATGAAGCAACACAACTAGAAATAAATACAACCTTTCCAAAGGTCGAAGTTGGCCCTCCCCTTCCGGCGTTGTCTGAAGGAGTCATCAAAGATCTCAGCACAGATCAATCCTATGCTTATCGTATTGCCCAAGCAATAAGATCAGGAGAAGTGCCTCAGTCATTGGCTCTCTTGGAGATTGGACCTGTCAGTCACAGCCGTTGGTTAACTACAGCTCTTCGTTTCTGCAGGATTTGGATTTCCAAACACGAATTGAAGGGCAAAGTGCTGAAGAATTTGAGGTTAGGTTAGGTTAGGTTAGGTTAGGTTCGGTTAGGTTAGGTTCGGTTAGGTCAGGTTCGGCGAGGTCAGATCAGGTCAGGTCAGGTTAGGATGGCTCGTGTAGATTGATACACAGTTAAGTGGTCCTGATATTTTTTTCTTAATTACTACCACACCATCAACCAGTACTAACCAATATTACTACTACCACCATTATCATCAGCCACTGCTACCACTACCAATAACAATAACCCACCACCAACCACAACTACCACCAACAACAACCACTACCACCACCACCACCACCACCAACAACAACCACCAACACCACCACTACCACCAACAACAACCACCACCACCACCACTACCACCAACAACAGTAACCACCACCACCACCACCACCGCCCACTACCACTACTACCACCAACAACAACAACCACCACCACCACTACCACCAACAACAATAACCACCACCACCACCACCGCCCACTACCACTACTACCACCAACAAAAACCACCACCACAACCAACCACCACTACTACCACCATCCCCATCAGCTGAAAAACGCCTCAGAAATGGATCTCAACTCTAGCTTCCACGAGGTTCTGGCAAAGCGCAATTTCCTTATGGTAATGGCTGTTAGTAGTGGTGGAGCCGGTGGTAGGCCTACATTAATAGCAACCTAGGTCTACACTCCTAGCTAGTAGATCAGTATGTATGGTAGGTATGTGTTGGTATGGCTGGTAGGTTAGTATGTGTGGTAGGTAGATGTGGTAGGTGTGGTAGATGTGGTAGGTGTGGTAGATGTGGTAGATGTGGTAGTTGTGGTAGATGTGGTAGGTGTGGTAGATGTGGTAGTTGTGGTAGATGTGGTAGATGTGGTAGGTGTGGTAGGTGTGGTAGATGTGGTAGAAGTGGTAGGTGTGGTAGATGTGGTAGATGTGGTAGGTGTGGTAGAAGTGGTAGATGTGGTAGGTGTGGTAGATGTGGTAGGTGTGGTAGATGTGGTAGGTCAGAATGCCTTGGTTAAACCTGATTTCTCGTGGGAACTTCAGGGGGTAATGAAATAGTTGAAACGAGAGGGGGGGGGGGGTGGAGGGATGGTAGGAGTTACCCACCCTACCACAACAACACCACTACCAGTACTATCACCACTACCAGTACTATCATCACTACCAGTACCATCACCACTACCAGTACTATCACCACTACCAGTACTATCACCACTACCAGTACTATCACCACTACCAGTACCACCACACTACCAGCACTATCACCACTACCAGTACTATCATCACTACCAGTACTATCACCACTACCAGTACCACCACACTACCAGTACCATCACCACTACCAGTACTATCATCACTACCAGTACTATCACCACTACCAGTACTATCACCACTACCAGTACCACCACACTACCAGTACCACCACACTACCAGTACTATCACCACTACCAGTACTATCACCACTACCAGTACTATCATCACTACCACTACCACCACACTACCAGTACTATCACCACTACCAGTACTATTACCACTACCAGTACTATCACCACTACCAGTACTATCACAACTACCAGTACTATCATCACTACCAGTACTATCACTACTACCAGTACCACCACACTACCAGTACTATCACCACTACCAGTACCACCACACTACCAGTACTATCACCACTACCAGTACACTCACCACTACCAGTACCACCACACTACCAGTACTATCACCACTACCAGTACCACCACACTACCAGTACTATCACCACTACCAGTACTATCATCACTACCACTACAATCACCACTACCAGTACCACCACACTACCAGTACTATCACCACTACCAGTACCACCACACTACCAGTACCACCACACTACCAGTACTATCACCACTACCAGTACTATCACCACTACCAGTACCACCACACTACCAGTACTATCACCACTACCAGTACCACCACACTACCAGTACTATCACCACTACCAGTACTATCACCACTACCAGTACCACCACACTACCAGTACTATCATCACTACCAGTACTATCACCACTACCAGTACTATCACTACTACCAGTACCACCACACTACCAGTACTATCACCACTACCAGTACTATCACCACTACCAGTACCACCACACTACCAGTACTACTACACTACCAGTACCACCGCACTACTAGTACTGTTGTAGAGGAAGATGAAGAGAAAAGAGAAGAGGAAGAGTCGAAAGAAGAGGAGAAGGAAGAGAGAGAGAGAGAGGAGGCAGAGGAGGAGTAGGAGGAGGATAGGGAGTAAGAAGAGGAGGAAGAAAAGTTGTAGGAGGAAGCAGAAGCAGATCTATACCACACTACACTACACTACACTACAGATCTCTCACCCCCCCCCCCTCTCCTCATCTACACTACAGGTACACTATCGCCAAAAACACGCGAATTTCAACTTTACCTCATGATCGAAGACTCGGGACCAGAAGATCGATCAATTAAAATGGCAGAGGTTCAGTACATCGCCAGTTACTCTTCTTTGTATGACAATCTGCGCTGCCTGACCACCAATGACATTCGCTTGATCTTGGCCAAAACTCCCCGTGCCATGGCTCGTGCGGTGAAGGTGGTATTGGATCAAGAACTCCTTCAGAAACCCATAACCCTGGAGATGGGTGAAGGTCTTGTTTGGGTGCTACAAAAGACAGGAGGTGCTCACGCTGTCTCCATCTATAGGTGTCTAGACGGTCACCTTATTTATTATGATTCAGCTGGAGACCTCCCACCACCCGCATTCTACACCTATGCTAAATTTACTCAAATCCCAGAGAAATATATCGCCATTATGAATTTCAAGTCCCAGCAAAACGAGTTCTCCACCTGCGGTTACCATTCTCTCACCTTTCTGGAGTTTGCCACGCGACTCTCCCTCCAAGACCACAAAGAAGTATTTAAACGATTCAGGATTATGCTGGGCAACAATACTGACTACACAGCCATCTACAGCATCCAACTCTTTCTAAAGGAATTTCCCAACACCATCGACCTGTCAGTAGATGCCTCACCCTACGCTTGCCACGTCGTCAAGGGTTATATTCCTGTCACCAGAGATGAGATTATCTTCAGACGCGCCAGAAGAATCCATCGCAGACTTATGCACCGCTGTTTCGGCCACCACAAGCACCTGTCTTGCTTGAAGCCATGAAACCTACCAGTCGAAATAAAACAAACAAACCAAATCCCTTGACAACCCTAGACACACACACGCGAACACACACACACACGCGAACACACACACACACGCGAACACACACACACACGCGAACACACACACACACGCGAACACACACACACACACGCGAACACACTTAACCAAACCCACCCAACTTCTTCTTCATTGTTGTTGATATATCCAGTAGGGTGTGTCAATTTTGTCAACATGTTAAAAATCAAATTTGGTAGTCAAAATATTGTGCCTCTTTATGTCTAAACTTGAGATTAGCAAACAAAAATGAATTGAAATAACCCTCACCTACATCAATTATACCTTAAAGTTTCAAATATCAGTATTTCAACAAATTAATGAGACTTGATTAGAATTATTCACTTGATATTAACTAATCTCATGTAAGCATATGGATTATGGAGTATTTTATGGTTCTATAGCTTGTGTACAATATGCATGTCAGAACATGAACATGAACAGGCTCTCCGTGTGGGACAGTTTAATTCTTGTTTTGACTTGTACCAAGCGTGAGGATAAGGCGCCCGGCTCACTCTCCTTCTAGATATCATAGACGGTGGTTTGCTCTCATTGCACTTGCACCTACTCTACCAGACGAATTCTACATTTTAATTATTGTAAGTAGGGCATATTGATTGTCGCAGTTACTTATATCATTGTATAAAACATTATGTTCTAAGAAATTATTATGTTATTTCTGTTACAGCATTTTTGATAAACAAATTGATATTTTTTGAAACAACAATTGAATTATGAAACATTGAAATATTTTTCTATTTGTCAGATAGTGTGAAGATGTCAAAATTGAAGACAAGAAGTCAGTTGTCAACCCACTTGAGCCTGCTAGTTGGTAAAGGGAAGGAGCTTCCTGTATCAGAACTTCCAACAGTGAGAGACATGCTAAGATTAGGGTTACTCCTTCGAGAAAAAAATGCAAAGGACAGAAGGAACTATACAGATAAAGAACTCATAAATGACATGATAGTCCCTCTTCTGCATCAATGGACAAAAGCTAATGCACTATTCAAACCACCTGTGATTAATCAGTGTCGAACTATTGAGCTAAAACTAACGAAATTATGGCACAAAGCAGTTGAAACATCACTTGGTAAAGGAAACTTGGCCAGGAAAAATGAATTTCTGCACACACTTGATACTCTGTTTGACATTTTGACCTGCAAGTGCTCCATACAATTATGTTCTGAATCCAACTGTTCTCACTCAGGTAAGAGAGAAAATAATTCCCACATTGATTGTGGTTGTCCTCGTGAAAAGAAGATCCCTGTTTTAGAGCTTGAATTTATAAAGGCACAAAGGACAAAGGCAGAAGGCCAAGGAAGTATGCAAATGGGTTCAATAGATTATTCAGAAACAAAGAAGCAGATTGCTAATGCCAAGAAGAGAGAACAAATCCGAGAGAGGGAACAAAAGAAGAAAATGAAGAGTGAAGAAGCCATCCAAAGAGAGGAAGAGCTGTGTCAAGATGTTTATCACTTCTTTGATAGTTCTTCTGATGAACAGGAAGCAACATCAGATGATAGTTCCAAAGAGCCATCTGAACCTTTACCAAAGAAAATGAAATACAACACAAGAAATATTTCAAACATTGCTTTAGCTAGTATTCGCCACCATGCTGGACTTCGTGAGGCTGCAGAAATTGCAACTGCCGCTTGGATAGATGCAGGCCTCATCAGCCGAGAGGATGTATCTTTGGTGATAGATCATAATAAAATTAGAAGAGCACAAGAAAAAATAATGAAGGAAATATCTGATCAGCATGAAAAAGATTTAAGCGAGGGAGGGCTCTCCTGTCTTTTGTTTGATGGAAGAATAGATGACACAAAAGTTTTGCTAGAAGTAGAGGGAGTGAACAGAAAGTTTCCAGGTCTCATCAAAGAAGAACACTACTCTGTCTGTTCTGAGCCTGGTGGTCGGTTTTTGTTTCACTTTGCTCCCGAAACTGAAGTAGAAGGGAAGAAACATGCAGAGGTCATTGCTGATCATATTTTATGTTGGGTTCAGGAGAGAGGACTTGGCAGTTCACTGCAGGCTGTTGGTGGAGATTCAACTGCAGTGAACACCGGATGGCAGGGGGGTGTAATTACGCATTTAGAGAAAAAACTAGGAAGAAGACTTGTTTGGATTGTATGTGATTTACATACAGGCGAGCTACCTCTTCGTCATCTCATCCAGGAACTTGATGGTCCTACAAAGAGCAACAACAAGTGGTCAGGTCCCCTTGGCATCATGCTGGATGAAGCAACACAACTAGAAATAAATACAACCTTTCCAAAGGTCGAAGTTGGCCCTCCCCTTCCGGCGTTGTCTGAAGGAGTCATCAAAGATCTCAGCACAGATCAATCCTATGCTTATCGTATTGCCCAAGCAATAAGATCAGGAGAAGTGCCTCAGTCATTGGCTCTCTTGGAGATTGGACCTGTCAGTCACAGCCGTTGGTTAACTACAGCTCTTCGTTTCTGCAGGATTTGGATTTCCAAACACGAATTGAAGGGCAAAGTGCTGAAGAATTTGAGGTTAATTGTTGAATTTATTATTGGAGTTTATCTTCCCCAGTGGTTTAGTGTGAAACTTAATCCTATGTGGGTGGATGGGCCCAATCACCTTTTGTTTCAATTGCAGCTAGTAAGAACACAGAGGAAGGTAGTGAGGGACACCGTGTTACCTGTGGCAAGAAGGTCCGCTTGGTATGCTCGATCAGAAGCAGTTTTGCAAGCAATGCTTTGCAGTCAATGTACCAATCTCCGAACCGAGGCTGTAGAAGTCATTCTAAAGATTAGAGGAACGCTAATAGATGACGACCAGTTGGGAGACTGTTCGTTTCATTCAAGAAAAGTTCCCCCAATAAACGTCAATGCCACCAAATTGTCAGAATTGGTTGACTTGAGTTTGGAAGTCTTAGAGCCACCATTGACAACAAGTCTAACTAGCCAAGAATTGAGAAACCTTAAAGAGACTCCAATGCAGGTGCCGAAGTGGCCTTCCCACACTCAAAGTGTGGAGAGATGTGTGAAAATGGTCACAGAAGCAGCGGGCCATGTTTACAGCCACGAGAGGCGAGAAGGTTACATCAAAGCACAAATAGCAAGCAGACTACTGATGACAAGAAACCAAAGCAAAGAGAGTATGAAGGCATTGGTTACTTTCAAATAGACTACGGATAATAAAATATAATAATTTGAAACTTGAAACAGTAACATGTGTGCAAACGCTGGTTATGTTATAATTTCACAAATATGTACATTTAAAAATCCATTTGATGTAGGTAGGACTTATTATAAAAAAAAATTTATGCCAGAATATTGTTTTGCATGCTTAAAGACTACAATAAATTGCTACCAAATTACTCGATTTTCAATTTAGCCAGTTCACCCCCTAAATTGACACACCCTAATATATACCCAGGGATGAGGCAGGGAGAGCGTCCCCTGACGCCGCTCCAATGTTTCTCCAGGTAGGTTTGTGTAGCCAATCAGTTAATTCAGTCAATTGTAGTGAATATCAGTGTTCATCAGTGTTTACGCCTTAACAGTTGAATTGTCATTCACCCAGTGTAAGAAGTACTATAACGTAAATATGTCTGTCTCTTGACAAGAGATTTGTTTGTGTGTTCATGCTTCCCAGTCCGTCCCCTGACGCCGCTCCAATGTTTCTCCAGATCCCATTGTGATTCTTGCATCGCTCAACAACTGCCCCGGATGTAGTAGATACCCAGCAGGGACCATATATGAAACGATGGCACCAATGCGGCCTGATTAATATGCTCCACTGCCTCGTTGGGCCAGACTCCAGACTCGCCATGTGTCTGGCTACCACACAATAACAACGGTCGTGAACCCCAGTGTTCCACCTTGAGACCCTCCCTGGAAGTATAGGTCAACAGAGGGTGTTGGAATATGTATGTTAGGGATAATTAGTTGGAAATAATTATCCCATGTTGGGTAGTGGACCCCATGTATCGGCGGGTTTCAGTATTAACGTGGATGTTGAGTCAAGTAATCTACAATGGGTGCCATGTACTATGTATTGTGAGTAGGGCCAAGGAACTGGTCCTGCTATGCCATGTAATGTAACACCAGTAAGGTTGTGTGCATTAGCAGTGTAAGATCTGAGTAATTACTGTTGAGTAAAGAAATAAGAAAATAAGTAAAGAAGAAAGTACCGAGTCTGTAATAAGCCCAGCCTGGTAGTTATATGATGTTACTCGGTCTCTTAATTTACTTAAATATCCAGGTTCTAGGCGTAACCAAACAAAAATGTGAAGTAAATTAAAAGGGAATAAAAATAAATAAAGTAAACCTTTAAGAATTTAATTAATTAAGTATTAACACAATAAAGAGCCTCGTAGACTGTCACAACAAATTGATTCACAATCGAAACTCTTAAGACACAAATGATACTAAACATCGAAACCTCAAAAGAATAAAAATAAAGCATTGGATTAGGTTAACACTGCATAAACATATAAAAACTAACACTGAAATTAACAAAGGTGAAATATTGCATTACTTAAATGTAAAGAAGCAAATACTGATGGACATAAATAGAGACATAAATAGGTACTCACATAGATATACCACATTGGTGACGACAGGAACAACACAAATAAATTAAGTATAAGAAACAGGTGACGAGTGTCACTCAAAGGATGTGGACTGTATGACAAGAGGACTGAACTAACTCTGTCAGTTGGTGGGTCCTATATATAAGGTGGGCTCCCGCCACGCGACCCGCCGGTGGGTCGTTTAACGATGCAGATGGTCGTTAGAGAACAAAGAATGCTGGTTACAATACTAAATAAAGAAATAAGATGGGCTTGAACAAATAATGACAGTTAAAACCTTAACAGCACAGGGTAAGGTGACTAGAATATATAATAGTAAATTTAGCACATCATTACAGGAATAATATGGAACAACATGGGGGCATGTTATATATATATATATAAAAAAAAAAAAAAATAGAAAAATACGACAGGTCGTAACAATGATTAATAATATATCTTTTCCCCTTTGATTTCATATTAATAAACTTGTTCTTAGAGTACTTTAGGTGTATTCATTTCTCCCACAGTAGTTTACCTTTATTTCCGTCCAAGTGACTTGATACCAGAATTACCATACCCATGTGCCTAGACCCTCGACCATGCTACCAAAAGAATGACCATGCTACCAAAAGAATGTCCATGCTACCAAAAGAATGACCATGCTACCAAAAGAATGACCATGCTACCAAAAGAATGTCCATGCTACCAAAAGAATGACCATGCTACCAAAAGAATGACCATGCTACCAAAAGAATGACCATGCTACCAAAAGAATGACCATGCGACCAAAAGAATGACCATGCTACCAAAAGAATGTCCATGCTACCAAAAGAATGACCATGCTACCAAAAGAATGACCATGCTACCAAAAGCATGACCATGCTACCAAAAGAATGTCCATGCTACCAAAAGAATATGTGACAGAACCGAGTAAGAGTAAGAACTAAGATAAGAGAAGTAAGTAAAATGAGGTTGGTGTAGGTGATGGAAAAACAAGAGCCCTCACACTTTGTCTAAATTTTGCCCGAATACTGAAAACATATACAGTATCCCCTCAACTAGAAAATAAATTTAGATGCTTAATGTAGAACGGACGTGATTTACGCTAAGAGAACCTGCTCCGTAACAGATAATAAAATACCACGGCTACACTATCAAATACCGGAACAAATTAATAAGGATTGCTGTTTAGTTAAAAAGAATAATTGGAGTAGTCTGTGCACTGAGAATATTCTGGCATACGTGTTTCACAAAGAGATTATAACATTTTACAGGAGGTTCAGATACATTCAGGAGCCAGTGCATGCCCATTATGTACTTGGCAAAAGTTAAAGGCGTAACAGAGGCGTGACCGACCACCCAAGCGGCTAACGAGCCTATCAGTGGCGGAGAGGATAAAAGTAAAGTAAAAGTGCTGTGTTACTAACCGAGATCAAACTAAACCAGTGGTTCCCAACATTTTCTAGGCTCTGGGCCACATTTATCATTGTGTCACTTGATTGAAAATGTTCAAAGGAGGGTCACCAGACTGGTGCCTGCACTTCGTCACCTCAGCTACTCTGAGAGATTAGAGCCTTGCAATTGCTTAGCTTATGCTACAGACTGGCAAGGGGAGACCTAATTGAGGTGTATAAACATCTCAAAGGGTACTACTTTACCCAGTCGAGTGTCCTTACCTGGAGCTGGCGGACGCTCGCCCAACAAACCCAGAAAACTGTGAGGGGTAACTTTTTCTGAGTGAGAGTTGTGAACTCTTGAAACAACCTGCCAGAGAGTGTTGTGGCGGCACTGAGTGTGAGCTCTTTCAAGACCCTTGATCAGCACTGGAGCAGGTTCAGATACATTCAGGAGCCAGTACATGTCCCTACTTGCCAACAGTGCGTAACAGAGACGTGACCAAACCACCCAAGCGGCTAACGACCCGATCAGTGGTGAAGAGGATAAAAGTAAAAAGGTAAAAGTAAATATAGTGGAGGGCGCCAAATCTTTGGATCTACTATACAGTCAGGAAAAAAAATCATATGCTGTACAGTTATTTGCAGTTTTACACGTCTAACTGTTACCAGTTACATACTTTTCGCATTTACCCAGTGAGAAGGCTGGCTCTCTCTCTGGGCCTGTGGTTAACACAAACGCTCAGTTTCCCCCCCCCCCCCCCTCTCTCTCTCTCTCTCTCTCTCTCTCTCAAACTATAAAGTTGTTTCAAGCTATTACATATTTTCATTAACTTCACTTTTACAAAGAGACCCAAATAATATTAAATTTTTTACTGAACCTTTGCGGGCTACATTATATGGTTCCGCGGGCGCCACATAGGTTGGGGAACATTGATCTAAGCCACCATGAATACATTACTTTTATCCTCTTCGCCACTGATCGGCTTGTTAGCCGCTTGGGCGATCGGTCACGTCTCTGATTACTTTTCCTTTTCATTTATCTTCTTCGCCAAAAGATCGGCTCGCTAGCCGGCCGGGCGATCGGTCACGTCTCTGTCACGCACTGTTGGCAAATACTGGGCATTCACCGGCTCCTGAATGTACCCGAACCCGCTCCAGTGTTGGTCAAGTCTTGTCTTGAAAGAGCTCACACTTGGTGCCGTCACAACACTCTCTGGTTGATTGTTCCAAGAGTTTACAACCCTCACTCCGAAAAAGTTTGCCCTCACAGTTTTCTGGACTTGCGGCTTCTTCAATCTTGAGCTGTGACCCCTTGTGGGGCGAGCGTCCGCCAGCTCCAAGTAAGGACACTCAACTGAGTAGTGCCCCCTGAGATGCTTATACACCTCAACTAGGTCCCCCCTTGCCCGTCTGTAGTATAAGCTAGGCAAGTTCAGGCGCTCCAATCTCTCAGGGTAGCTGAGGTGCCGAAGTGCAGGCACCAGTCTGGTGACCCTCCTTTGAACATTTTCAACCAACTGACAGTCCCTAGCATATCTCGGGGACCAGACGGGGTGACAGTACTCCAGATGGGGAAACACTTCACTCTTGAAGATCGTTACGGCGGACGGACCGTCTAGATATCTGAACGACCTTCTTATTAGACCCAATAATTTATTTGCCTGATTTACCTTCTTCTCGCAATGGCCCGAGAACGTCAGCTCATTGTCAATATACACACACAGGTCCTTCTTACATACAGTCTCAACCAGTGCAGCTTCTTCATCCCGTTGGGACATATGATACGCCTCCTTACCGTTGGTACGCCCCAGGTGCATCCTCTTACACTTCGTGACATTGAATCTCAGCAGCCATTTCTTCGACCATTCCTGGAGCCCACAGAGGTCCTTCTGCAGCTCTTCACAGTCCGCTTGGTTCTTAATTTCCCGAAATAACTTGGCGTCATCGGCAAACATTTGTGTATGGAGGTGTGTACGACGTCAGGCATGTCATTTATGAAACAAACAAACAACAGCGGGCCCAATACACTGACCTGTGGTACCCCACTTGTTACAGGTATAGATGACTATTTCATGCCATTAATCACCACACACTGCTTGCGGTCATGTAGAAAGTCTTCTATCCACGCTAGGACATTTCCGCGAATTCCGTACCCTTCCAGTTTGATTTTCAGCCTTTCGTGGGGTACATTGTCGAAAGCCTTGGCAAAATCTAGGTAAATATTGTCGATATTACCACCCCGTTCCAGAACATTATCCGACTCAATTGTCCGTGCATATTGGCATCCGAATCAACGCAGTCAGTTTTGATAGCCTAAATAAGTTGTGGTATAACATGTAAAAAGGGGATATCTTAGCTTGAGATGTTCGTCAGGGAGATTCCTTGGACGCGAAGATAATCTATATGTGGTATGAGGAACTCCAGGGACAACTATTTGGTAATTTAAAGTATTTTTTTTAATATGGATGTGTATTTTTGTAAGTCTCGAGGAGTGAAAAAAAAGTATATTTTGTAGTTTCGAAATGGGGTAAAAAGGGGTGTGTGTCCAAGAAGTTGTGGGTGGGGGGAACATGGCGAGCACAGGGAGGCCATTTTGAAGCCATGTGTACTTGATATTAGGAGATATTCTGAGGTCAATAGTAATCACTTTTTACTATACAATAATGCCTATTAAAGAAAAAGTATTGAAATTTTCTGATGAAAAGGCGGGTCCGGACACCAGGACCTCCCGTGGATCTGCTCCTTTACTTGTAAGGTACAAGCCTACACGCGGACATGCTATTTTTGTTTTTCAAATTTCGAATTGAAAATCACGAAGTTAACTTTACTATTACTGTTTTCCATTGAAAAGCAACAAATATTGAGGAAACTGAAATCGAAATTGTGGAAATGATTAATACCTGAAAGTGATTTTTGTTATGGAAGTCAGTTTTTGTCAGCGGGGAAAGTTCTCGACTCCCCAGCCGCTCTGAACTCTTTTCCGAACCAGCCACTCTGACTTCACTGCGTGATAACACGTAGGATTGTTTAGGTTAGGTTAGGTCGTAGTAACGTAAAAAAAACAGGGATTTTATGACTTCGCGATTTTCAACTCGGAAGTTAAAAACAAAAACAAATTCTTAGCTTTTCCACAAAAAAAGATTATCTCCATTGCACGAAGGATCAAATATTGAGCAAAATGAGACCAAAATTGTCCGCCAAACTAGCAATAGTCAAGATCTAGCTGCTGGAGCGGAATCTTTAGGGGATACAATAAATCCATTAAGAATTAGTCTGAACAATTTTCAGTTAATGTGCATCAGGATAACAAGCCTATTTTGTGCCTTAGGTTAGAAGCTAAGCTAATAACATCACTGCATTTGACATTATTAATCCAGCAACCCAAATTAGTAAACATCAACCTCAAGTGTACTTCTCTGGGAATTTATGAATAATATTTGTTAAAGATTCCTTCTCAGATTACAAAGTTATTGGGCATAGCAGATGACAGGAAGGTTCATGAGTGTTTCATCAAATGGGCACGCAAAAGACAACGAGATTCATGGGTTGTTGACACTGGACACTGATGAGCTGGCTGAGGTTGTAGGCAGCACAGTGTTGGCCGGAGAGCGGTTCAGCTGTCGCCCACGGCAGTTCACCAGACAAGTACTCCGCACCATACACATTCTTCCAAGCAGCCCCATCACTATCCTGCAGGAATATAGTGAGGGGTAATGACATAAGACTTTGCGACCGAAGTATTGCATGTGACAAAATGTTTTTGTATGTTAGATATGAATGTAAATACTAATTACGATTTTCTCTCTCTCTCTCTCCCTCCCAATATTATACATATTTCGGCCAAGACTATCTACATCGAGATAAGAACACAATTTATTTTCATATTCTTATTTTCAGTTACGTTTTCTCTGGCCAGCTAGTAATGTTCTCAGGGATACCAATTTAGCGGAAAAGTCACTAAATCTAGCTGATTTCGATTCTTGTTTGCGACTGTTTATCGTCCTTCGCGACTTGCGATTTTTTTTAAATAGAATTTTATCATCATTTGCGGAATGTTTGGCGGATTTACAGCAAAACGGGCAACATGTTTAGAGGATGGCTTCCTCAGCACCCAAACGTAACCTTTCTTCGTCTTCTATGAATGTAAAAAGGTTATTTGGACTTGTGAAGCACAGCACAAATTAATAGAGAGCGCCAGGGATTACGATATTCCGTGGGACCACAGACATGAGCACTTCAGCAAAAACCTCCTGAAGACAGTGAAGAAAGGCAAGTGTGACGACAACGTACTTTTTTTCTTTTTTTTTTTAGTGGGCACCCCCCCCCCCCCCCCCTACATCCTGTGTCAGGTGAAGAGCAGAAGCGTTTACAGCGCCCCACAGGGAAGCATGCTAAGTTCATGCTTGCCTTTATGTCTCATGAGTTAAGGGTGTAGAAGGCTGAAGAGTCAAGGGTGTAGAAGCCTGAAGAGTTAATGGTTTTTATGTCATCAAGTTGTTGGAAGCTCCAACAACTTTCCCTGAATACGAATTCACAACTTTCGATTTACGTTAGTCATGAGTTATGGTGGTGAAAGAAGATTATTAGGGGTTGTAGAAAAAGTGGTGAAACTGAAATACAGTAGGCGTAGAAAGAATCTGGGTATACTGTATAGGGCTTTCCTCGGTAGTGTACTGTAGTGATCGTTAGGCGGGGGCGACTGCAGTCAGTTGGCGCTACTTGTCTAGTTACGTAGTAGTTACTGGTCGTCTTATGTGCCACCACGACATCTAATTATGGACAAACTTATGGGATAAATGGAAATATATGCCTGACTTTAAGAACTGGTTATGGTTACCTAAAACCTCGAAATGTAAGATTTATTGTATGTTATAAATGCAGCCGCCACCTCATCTGTGCAGTACATGAAGCAAGTTCATCCTTGGATTCGAGCCTTTGTTACAGCCAAACATTTACTCTCCATACGAGTATTATGGAACAAAGGGATTCACTCACCTTCAATTATGTGTGCTGGGTTAAATTTTCCCCTTAATTGAGTATTTATCGTGATATAGATTTTTTTAGTTAATAATTTCAGTGTTCTCTTTTATCGTGTGTCCGGTGTCTATTCTTCCTTTTTGGGGGGAAGTACATTCAATAGGTAGGGAGACGGCAAGTGTTCAGTATAAGCTAGTTTCCTTGTTGTCATATCTGGGTGCGGCATAAGTTGCTTTACGGAGAAGTCTGTAACATATTTTGAAGAGAAGGTTTAATAGTCTATACTCTATAGAATGGAATCTAATATATCTAATATTGTATACTATAGGACCAGGCGTGTGTGTGTGTGTGTGTGTGTGTGTGTGTGTGTGTGTGTGTCTGTCTGCTCTGGGCAGCCGAAATGGCACAATCGTTTTTCATCAAACTTGGTGGAAAAATCGCAAAAAATTAGTACAGTGGAACAAACCGGGTCCCATATCGATGGTTTCTTTAGGAAGCCATTACATAACCATTTTATTTAAGCTGGAAAACGATGCAAGTCTACGGACTTTACGCACCCTCATTCGCTGGACACTGTCAGCCCACGATTGCAGTTATCGTATGGCTCCCTCCTCCTTCCCCCACTTTTTTTCTTAGCCTACTTTTTTTTTAATGTTGTTTGGATTAGTAAAGGAAGGAAGATGAGTAAATAGAAAAATAAAGAAGGGAAACAGAAAATAGAGATAACAGGTGGGGGGAGGTGAGTTTCATCATGCGTCTGGATGCTCAGTTTCAACGTTATCAGACGACCTTACAGCTACAGTGTATACTTATTCCTGTGGGTGGAAAAGGAGAAGAGATAAAAAGATAATAACAGGAATGCACGGAGAAGATGACTACAATAGACACAGGGTGAATATAGACAGTGAAACAGACAGGAGGTTGACAAATATAGACAGATTCATACATGCACAAATAGACAATATGGCAACTAACATGACAGACAGACAGCTGACTGACTGGTTCACATGGTGACTATGATGACTTAACACAGGTGATGACTTACTGTAAGCAGATGATGACTAATCTAACCAGAATCAAGGTCACTTCTCTTCATAATATAATTTATCTCGGAATGATCGTCAGTGATTCATAATATTTTTTTTTATGATTTTAACCTCTCCTTATGGCGAATATTTCTGTAACTAATTATTCTAAACTTTATTCTATTCCTTCTTATAGTATATTAGATACTGTAAGTATCACGACCACGACCATGATTATAACAACCACGACCATGATTATAACAACCAGGACCATGTTTATAACAACAATGACCATGATTATAACAACCAACGACCATGATTATAACAACCAGGACCATGATTACAACGACCACGAGTCTGATTATAACAACCACGACCATGATTATAACAACCACGACCATGATTACAACAACCACGAGTCTGATTATAACAACCACGACCATGATTATAAAAACCAGGACCATGTTTATAACAACCATGACCATGATTATAACAACCACGAGTCTGATTATAACAACCACGACCATGATTATAACAACCACGACCATGATTATAACAACCACGAGTCTGATTATAACAACCACGACCATGATTATAACAACCACGAGTCTGATTATAACAACCACGAGTCTGATTATAACAACCACGAGTCTGATTATAACAACCACGACCATTATTATAACAGCCACGACCATGATTATAACAACCACGACCATGATTATAACAACCACGAGTCTGATTATAGCAACCACGACCATGATTATAACAACCACGAGTCTGATTATAACAACCACGAGTCTGATTATAACAACCACGAGTCTGATTATAACAACCACGACCATGATTATAACAACCAGGACCATGTTTATAACAACCATGACCATGATTATAACAACCAGGACCATGTTTATAACAACCATGACCATGATTATAACAACCAGGACCATGTTTATAACAACCATGACCATGATTATAACAACCAGGACCATGTTTATAACAACCACGACCATGATTATAACAACCACGACCATGATTATAACAACCACGAGTCTGATTATAACAACCACGACCATGATTATAACAACCACGACCATGATTATAACAACCAAGAGTCTGATTATAACAACCACGAGTCTGATTATAACAACCACGAGTCTGATTATAACAACCACGACCATGATTATAACAACCACGACCATGATTATAACAACCACGAGTCTGATTATAACAACCACGACCATGATTATAACAACCACGAGTCTGATTATAACAACCACGACCATGATTATAACAACCACGACCATGATTATAAAAACCAGGACCATGTTTATAACAACCATGACCATGATTATAACACTCACGACCATGATTATAACAACCACGAGTCTGATTATAACAACCACGACCATGATTATAACAACCACGAGTCTGATTATAACAACCACGAGTCTGATTATAACAACCACGACCATGATTACAACAACCACGACCATGATTATAACAACCACGACCATGATTATAACAACCACGAGTCTGATTATAACAACCACGACCATGATTATAACAACCACGAGTCTGATTATAACAACCACGACCATTATTATAACAGCCACGACCATGATTATAACAACCACGAGTCTGATTATAACAACCACGACCATGATTATAACAACCAGGACCATGTTTATAACAACCATGACCATGATTATAACAACCAGGACCATGTTTATAACAACCATGACCATGATTATAACAACCAGGACCATGATTATAGCAACCACGAGTCTGATTATAACAACCACGACCATGATTATAACAACCACGAGTCTGATTATAACAACCACGACCATGATTATAACAACCACGACCATGATTATAACAACCAAGAGTCTGATTATAACAACCACGAGTCTGATTATAACAACCACGAGTCTGATTATAACAACCACGACCATGATTATAACAACCACGACCATGATTATAACAACCACGAGTCTGATTATAACAACCACGACCATGATTATAACAACCACGAGTCTGATTATAACAACCACGACCATGATTATAACAACCACGACCATGATTATAACAACCACGACCATGATCATAACAACCACGACTATGATTATAACAACCACGACAGTGATTATAACAACCACGACCATGATTATAACAACCACGACCATGATTATAACAACCACGACCATGATTATAACAACCACAACCATGATTATAACAACCACGAGTCTGATTATAACAACCACGACCATGATTATAACAACCACGACTATGATTATAACAACCACGACCATGATTATAACAACCATGACCATGATTACAACAACCAGGACCGTGATTATAACAACCACGACCATGATTATAACAACCACGACCATGATTATAGCAACCACGACCATGATTATAACAACCACGACCATGATTATAACAACCACGACTATGATTATAACAACCACGACCATGATTATAACAACCACGACCATGATTATAACAACCAGGACCGTGATTATAACAACCACGACCATGATTATAACAACCACGACCATGATTATAACAACCACGACCATGATTATAACAACCACGACCATGATTATAACAACGACGACCATGATTATAACAACCACGACCATGATTATAACAACCACGAGTCTGATTATAACAACCACGACCATGATTATAACAACCACGACTATGATTATAACAACCACGACTATGATTATAACAACCACGACCATGATTACAACAACCACGACCATGATTATAACAACCACGAGTCTGATTATAACAACCACGACCATGATTATAACAACCACGAGTCTGATTATAACAACCACGAGTCTGATTATAACAACCACGACCATGATTATAACAACCACGACCATGATTATAACAACCACGACCATGATCATAACAACCACGACTATGATTATAACAACCACGACCGTGATTATAACAACCACGACCATGATTATAACAACCACGACCATGATTATAACAACCACGACCATGATTATAACAACCACGACCATGATTAGAACAACCACGAGTCTGATTATAACAACCACGACCATGATTATAACAACCACGACCATGATTATAACAACCATGACCATGATTATAACAACCAGGACCGTGATTATAACAACCACGACCATGATTATAGCAACCACGAGTCTGATTATAACAACCACGACCATGATTATAACAACCACGACCATGATTATAACAACCACGACCATGATTATAAAAACCAGGACCATGTTTATAACAACCATGACCATGATTATAACAACCAGGACCATGTTTATAACAACCAGGACCATGATTATAACAACCACGAGTCTGATTATAACAACCACGAGTCTGATTATAACAACCACGAGTCTGATTATAACAACCACGACCATGATTATAACAGCCACGACCATGATTATAACAACCACGAGTCTGATTATAACAACCACGACCATGATTATAACAACCACGAGTCTGATTATAACAACCACGACCATGATTATAACAGCCACGACCATGATTATAACAACCACGAGTCTGATTATAACAACCACGACCATGATTATAACAACCACGCCCATGATTATAACAACCACGAGTCTGATTATAACAACCACGACCATGATTATAACAACCACGACCATGATTATAACAACCAGGACCATGTTTATAACAACCATGACCATGATTATAACAACCAGGACCATGTTTATAACAACCATGACCATGATTATAACAACCAGGACCATGATTATAGCAACCACGACCATGACTATAACAACCAGGACCATGACTATAACAACCACGAGTCTGATTATAACAACCACGACCATGATTATAACAACCACGACCATGATTATAACAACCACGAGTCTGATTATAACAACCACGACCATGATTATAACAACCACGAGTCTGATTATAACAACCACGACCATGATTATAACAACCACGACTATGATTATAACAACCACGACCGTGATTATAACAACCACGACCATGATTATAACAACCACGACCATGATTATAACAACCACGACCATAATTATATCAACCACAACCATGATTATAACAACCACGAGTCTGATTATAACAACCACGACCATGATTATAACAACCACGACTATGATTATAACAACGACGACCATGATTATAACAACCATGACCATGATTACAACAACCAGGACCGTGATTATAACAACCACGACCATGATTATAACAACCACGAGTCTGATTATAACAACCACGACCATGATTATAACAACCACGAGTCTGATTATAACAACCACGACTATGATTATAACAACCACGACCTTGATTATAACAACCATGACCATGATTACAACAACCAGGACCGTGATTATAACAACCACGACCATGATTATAACAACCACGACCATGATTATAACAACCACGACCATGATTATAACAACCACGACCATGATTATAACAACGACGACCATGATTATAACAACCACGACCATGATTATAACAACCACGAGTCTGATTATAACAACCACGACCATGATTATAACAACCACGACTATGATTATAACAACCACAACTATGATTATAACAACCACGACCATGATTACAACAACCACGACCATGATTATAACAACCAGGAGTCTGATTATAACAACCACGACCATGATTATAACAACCACGAGTCTGATTATAACAACCACGAGTCTGATTATAACAACCACGACCATGATTATAACAACCACGACCATGATTATAACAACCACGACCATGATCATAACAACCACGACTATGATTATAACAACCACGACCGTGATTATAACAACCACGACCATGATTATAACAACCACGACCATGATTATAACAACCACGACCATGATTATAACAACCACGACCATGATTAGAACAACCACGAGTCTGATTATAACAACCACGACCATGATTATAACAACCACGACCATGATTATAACAACCACGACCATGATTATAACAACCACGACCATGATTATAACAACCATGACCATGATTATAACAACCAGGACCGTGATTATAACAACCACGACCATGATTATAACAACCACGACCATGATTATAACAACCACGACCATGATTATAACAACCACGACCATGATTATAACAACCACGACCATGATTATAACAACCATGACCATGATTATAACAACCAGGACCGTGATTATAACAACCACGACCATGATTATAACAACCACGACCGTGATTATAACAACCACGACCGTGATTATAACAACCACGACCATGATTGTAACAACCACGACCATGATTATAACAACCACGAGTCTGATTATAACAACCACGACCATGATTATAACAACCACGACCATGATTATAACAACCACCAGTCTGATTATAACAACCACGACCATGATTATAACAACCACGACCGTGATTATAACAACCACGACCATGATTATAACAACCACGACCATGATTGTAACAACCACGAGTCTGATTATAACACCCACGACCAGGATAATAACAACTACGACCATGATCATAACCCCGACCATGATTATAACAACCACGACCATCTATCTCATATACTATAGGCATAGCCTTGTGTCTGTGTGTGTGTGTCTGTTCTGGGCAGCCGAAACGGCACAATCGTTTTTCATCAAACTTGGTGGAAAAATCGCAAAAAATTCGTAGAGTCGAACAAACCTGGTCCCATGTGGATGGTGTCTTTAGGAAGGCATTAATTAACCATTTTATTTACGCTGGAAAAAGGATGTCGCTGTATGCTGTCAGCAGAACGGCGGTTGCGCGCTAGCCAATCACGAGCGTTCAAACTTTCACGCTTTGATAAACTGTACCACCGGACTGGCCACAGGGCACGAAGGGCCCACGATCACTTGTGTCTACTAAGCTATAAGCATGTCAACTCATTGCGGCACCCAGAGTATTAAAGTGAACTTTGCCAAACCAGAGTAGTTAATGCAACAAGTTTATCATTCTATGGTTCTTTGTTTCAGAGCTAATTTTGAACTATTAGATGACCATGATCTTGACCTCCAGGAAAAGTACAGTGTTTATGGTATACCCAACATAGTTCATCTATGACATATGGTTAGATTTGGTGTAATGTGGCTGTGATATGCTTCATAACATTATTGGCGATGGTGCGGGAACAGATACACAGACTTAAAATACCCCGCAAACCCTCTCAGGGGAGACGTAAATATGACTTACGAAAACTTTTTCTGCTCGGTTACTCGCCTACTGTGTAGTTTCTGGCTTTAGTGTATGTAATTGGTTATAGTTAAAAAGAATATACAGCCTAGTGTTAATATAACAAGTGCAGTGCGTTAGAGAACAGGAGTCATCCCACACCGTAGGAATATAACAGAAGGCTCCGCACCATATTAAGTGACGATCAGTGGTTGGAGAAAGTAAGTGCTATAATGGAGGCAGCCTTCTGGCATATTGTCCCGCTACACAGGTGGAGGGAGACAGCACACACACATAGCCTCACCCGACTAAGTCCGACGAAAAATCCTGAAACTTCTTCAAATGCTATAATTTCATTTAACAGCGTTTCATTGGCAAAGCCTATTGTGCCGTTCACTGCCACACAGACGTTCTTGGCATAATTCCAGTCACCATCGAGAGTCACCAACCCGTAGTATGTCTCGTCATCTGCAGCGAGAGTCCACAGTTCCTCCATGTTGGGCATCTCAAAACTAGGAACGTAGGCGCTGGGCAGCACAAAGCCGGCGACTTGGTACAAGGCCTCCTGAAACTCGAAGACATAGTGGGGGGTGGTGGTGGAGGGTGCGATGGAGGTCACGTTGAGTGAGGAGTAAAGTCTACACTCCTGTGTGGTTGTGTGCCAGGTGAAGCCAACACAGTTGTTGTTGCCGTGGCACCAGCCAGCACAGCTGCAACACAAATTACTTTTACAGTTTGCACATAGCTAACACACTGTGATATTTAATAGGTACAAATTAGTGAATATTAGATAAACAGAGAGGCGAGGATCACGATGTGATTTAAACAGTGACCATAGTGCACCCGGCAGAGATGCACAAAGTACTGATAAAAATTACTCCAGTAAAAGTAGTTACTTAAGGAGAAAGTTACGTAATTAAGAGTAACAGTAACCTTGTTTAGAAGTGCTAAGGTAAAAGTACAAAGTACCATACTTTTAAAAGTACTTCATCACAGAAAGTAAAAATTAAATCCCTGAAAATAATATTCATACTTACAGTATTTATTATGACATGTAACCCACATGTGCACATTTACAGTATTCTAAGAAAGAATGACAGAAATTGACAGGAATCACATTGTTTATTTGAACACTATAAATGATTTTCAAAATTCTTGCTACCAAGAAAGGTCCACAGGCTGTTGAAGGTTGCAGCACCTAGAAATTATTTCTCTCCAAGACATAAAAACAAATTATCATTTAAGTATGTACATTTTATTGTGGCATTATAGGTGAATATTTTTTTAGCAGAAAATAACCAGTAAGTTTTAAACAAAAACATGCTGATGACCACCTTTGCCAACAAACTCTTTACCAAAAAGGACACATCTCTTACAAAAATCACCTTCAAGTTCTTTTTTAGAATAAGCTAGCCAGGGAAACCCTTCCAACCACACCAATTGAAACTTCAACTGCCTCTTGGGGTCCACTGGGAACTTTAAGAACGAGCAGGTGCCCATGGGACCTGCAACAATTGCTCTTTCGTAGAATCATCAACTTTAACACCAATAACTCTCCCAGTGTCGTACTCTTTGCCATTATCAGAATTCTGACAATGGCTTGCTGAAGAGTGCTTCTTCTGAAGTAGATAGAACATAGGTGGAATCCTGCCCATTGTCATATTCATTGCTCATGCAGTATAGACTGAGGCTGTACAGGGTCTTCAGCTTTATTCAGTTCCAGTGACTATTTGTTTCTTTTCACAACAAAGGCTGACACCTGACAGAGTACCAATACGCTTCATTTGAACCTGCCGTGCAACAACCAATAATACCATCTAGTCATTTACCAGTACTTGTGTAAGAGTAATTGTATAACAAGCATCTCTCTTTCCATCTCGTGCCTAGTCAATTTATCACATGTTTTTACATTTTATTACATATTATATTTCTATTATAACTAATAAAGGGACCACACTTTTAATATATAATAACACTACAAAAAAGTTGGTGCAGAAGAAAGTCACTAACTCAGTACAGTATATTCAATGGAATTCAGCAGAAGGCTCCAGGCTTTCAGTATGTTCAGTAGAATTCAGCAGGGAATTGCAGCCTTCGGTCGATAAATGCTGTATAGTACAAACATATGACAAAATAAAAACACTCCCCGAAAGGTGCTGGAGAAGAAGAAAGCCACTAACTCAGTTACTAAGTTAATGGCGTCTGGTTGCTGGGGCTGACAGACACCTCTTCTCTCTCTCTCTCTGTTTAAATTATATTATTTGGAGTATAATAATTTATAACCGGAATTCACAATGTATTTTCCAAGGTAAAATTGTGATTTAAGTAATAAATTACCCTAGTGTACAGAACTGGTGGCCATGTTGGAATTCAATTGAATATTTGATATTTAAATGATTCTATTCTATTAGTGTCAGCTGGGAGTCAGGAACGAACTGCTTACAAATGTGTGCTACAGAAGGTACAGGTGTAGATACAGGTATAGGTATAGGTACAGGTACAGGTATAGATACAGGTATAGGTACAGGTACAGGTACAGGTATAGGTATAGGTACAGGTATAGGTACAGATATAGGTACAGATATAGGTATAGGTATAGGTATAGGTACAGGTACAGGTATAGGTACAGGTATAGGTATAGGTATAGGTATAGGTATAGGTATAGGTACAGGTATAGGTATAGGTATAGGTACAGGTACAGGTATAGGTACAGGTATAGGTACAGGTATAGGTATAGGTATAGGTATAGGTACAGGTACAGGTATAGGTACAGGTATAGGTATAGGTATAGGTACAGGTATAGGTATAGGTAAAGGTACAGGTACAGGTATAGGTATAGGTATAGGTATAGGTACAGGTATAGGTATAGGTATAGGTACAGGTACAGGTATAGGTATAGGTACAGGTATAGGTATAGGTATAGGTATAGGTACAGGTATAGGTATAGGTATAGGTACAGGTATAGGTATAGGTACAGGTATAGGTATAGGTATAGGTATAGGTATAGGTACAGGTACAGGTATAGGTATAGGTATAGGTACAGGTATAGGTACAGGTACAGGTATAGGTACAGGCTATTTCGCCAAAACGTTAGTTGCTTTTAAGCCTTAATCAGCGATTTTTCTTCTCTCTCTCTCTTTATATACTGTATATTGTATTGTAGTTAGTAAGCACACACTCGTATATCAATACCATTAATAAATGTATCTTACAATCTTAATGCAGTGAAACCTCCATATAACGAACTTATCTCTACATGTAATCCGTTAGGGGTGGTGTCATATACAACAGACCCTAGGTATAACGGACGTTCATATCTATATAAATCGTTAGAGGAGACTTTCATATATAACGGACTCGATATAAAGGAGTTTCATCTTCATAGAGTCCGTTAAATAGAGGCTTCATTGCACTGGTGGGCAGGGTAGTGAGGCACAGGACACACCTTATCAGGGGATGAAAACCTTGGTTGATGGGAGCAAAGTCAAGTATTACATCGCTGCCTTTATAAATACGCCTGTAGGTAGAAGCTGCGAGGGTGTGGCCCACCAAGAGCACCGGCAACGTTATCCCCAGCAACATCCTGCCACTTGTTCTTCCAGCTGCTGTTGTATCACGGTTGTGGCTGCTGAATCAGTTAGTCAGTTGAGTAGTTGGGTAGTTGAGTTAAAGTGCAGCAGTGGGTCACAGGGTCACATCTGAGCCTCTCTACTCCATTAGGTTAGGTTAGGTTTGGTTTGGTTTGGTTAGGTTTGGTTAGGTCATCATTAACTGGGACTATGATATTTTCAGGGTATATAATGGAAGTAGACAAAGAGGGCATAAACCAGTCACAGACACGGGTGGTTGTAGTGCGCCTCGGCCACTGACTGAGTAGGACAAGGTGCCTCACTGTTTCAGCTCTTGAACGCACGCGCGGGAGTAAGTTACTCTATCATACACGGGGAAGAATGCGGAGTTCATGTTTGCCTTCTTAGACTTAGATGGTGCCTGGACGACAGTGCTTGACAGGCTATTGTTTGTGTTAATTTACATGGAATGAAGGAAGGTTAAGTTTACGGAGAAAATATTCCCTGTTCGAGTTCATATGTTTATAGGAAAGCGCAGTAGATCCCTAATAAGGCCTGTTTATTGGAGAAGGGATATCTGGTTAGGGAGGGATGACGTGATGGTGACGGCTGGGGACCATTAGGTCTCAGGATATGCCACAAAGTTTACATGTACTGTAGGGCTGCCAGGGTACAGCTTGTCCATGTACTCCTAGTGATGCCTGTATCCAGGGCGCAGTCTTGTAGACAATCTGTTGAGACCGAGTCAGTGACTGATGCCCTTTGTACTGGCGGTTGCCATGAAAGAAATTCTAAAACAAAATAAAGTACTCTTCCTGAATTTCCCGAGAGCAAACATCGATATTTTTCTTGATCCCTTTTATTGCTTCAATGTCAAAAAAGTGTTCATGACACAGGTTTTTCATAGGAAGATGTGAAATTAACATACCTCTCAGTACTGTATATTGGTTAAATGGAGATTCTTTTCGAAGATATATACACATCACAACATACTAAGTTGGATCTGTTTTGGGGGGCAGCTGTCAACCGTGGCTATGTGACTGTCACAGTAGTCGCGATAATCACTGATTAATCTTTAAAAAGCGACTGACGTATTTGACAATCAGGGATAACCTTTTCTTTATGTTGTCACAATTTTATGGAAAGCAATTCCTATATGATAAAATTTACTCTGCTTCAGTTAAATCGTCATTTAACATCATAAGATAGCTAAATTGTCTCACTATACACAGTTCAATACGTAATGCAGCACATACTGTAGTAACCTCTGAGTCACAAAATAGTATATAAATGCTGACGTTGGTGTGCCTCAGGTAATCAATCATAGTTTACAGTCCATGAAAAAGTCTCTGTCATGTGGAAAAGTATTGTACATGTAATAAGAGCTATGTTGTGTATAATATGGGGATCCTATATCAGGGTTACCGGAGAGCTGTTTCTGGTGGTGCTAAGAAGATACTTGTGTTCTTGGACGACTATCACAATGTCGATTGATTTTGTCATTTAATAGCGGCGCGGGGTAGAAAGGTATCAGCTGGCTTTAGTGTTTAGTTGTTGTCAATTTCTGGTGTCAGGGTTAGCAAGGTGGAGAGGATGATGTGAGTTCCTGTAAGGCCCTCTGGTGCAGGGAGGTGAAACCTCATCTCGAGCAGTGCCTGGAGATGGTCTAGAAGTGAGATGGCTACATGTCTCTTGTAGTACTCAGTTGGTCCCTCACCTGTTGTGTTTGTGTTTGCAGAGTCTGTGCATTGAAGGTGTGACTCTTACAGCCTCTCACAGCTGTTCTGCGTGGTGAAACCCTTGAGTGCAGTGATCATTAATATTGTTCCGGATATATTGTATAGTGCTGCTTTTACATTGTTAACTTCACTGCTGGCCTCGGCAATATCCTCGGACTATGCCTGAAGGCTCTTGGTAACACCTTGCAGGAAGTAGAGTGCATAGTTAGTGATCACCAGAGACACACTGAAGTCTGTACTAATGACGGCGAGCATCAGTCTGTGGACCACTGTTCTCCACGTAGGCCACCACAGAGAGATGAAGCTTTACAAATGTTTCTAGGGCATCTAGGCCTTGCACCCAATGTGTGCGGCACATGTCACTCAGCTTATGTTCCTGGATTCAGGTTGGGTCTCCAGGACAGCCCAGATATGAAGGTTGGAATCCTCTCTATGGCGCCCATCATGTTCCTGACACTGATCATCTGGATGGACTTAACAACAGCCAGGTTGAGGCCATGTATTGATACAGGCGAGTCGTGCTGGTAGAGGTTCGGGGACTGGTCTCCATAATGGATCACAATCTAAAATGCTCCAGCCTAGTCTAACTTAATCAACCAGGAGTGTTCGAGCCCACCTGAGCAGTCATCTTTTGGTAATGCCCTAGAAATGTTACTAAAAGAGGAGGTAGATGGAAGTGTTGATAATATTTGATGATATATAGCGGGTGGTGATGCGGGATACATCAGGTAGTAGGTAGCTACCAAACAGGGAGGTACTACCGCCTGGGAAGATATTGGAAGCATAATGTATTGTCTAATGGTAGACCCTGCTGCTATATGGCATCACGAAAATTGTGACCAAGTCCCAGGTTGCTGATCTGACTTTCTGCCTCATTTACACAAAATTGCAGGGTCTCAATTGTTTCTCTTACTTTGACAACACAACATACATATAGCGTTTCTCACTCTTGATTATTTATTTATGGTTCTATATTATTCTTATTATTCTAAATATTATTACGGTATTATATCCCCCCCCCCCCAGGCCCCAATGTGGGTCAGTGACCTGTGCCCGGGTGGGCTAATCCCCCCCCCCCTTTTTTTTTAAGAACGAAGTTATGGTTACGTAAGAATGTTTTGTTGGGCTTTGATTATGTGATGCAGTATAGTCATACAATCACACATAACCACACCTACAAGAACACCACAAAACACAAATAAACAAACAATACAAATTCTAAATTAATCGTTATCAAAACAAAATAACGCAACATATACTGTGCAGAAATCATATACTGTAAATGTGACTGACAAAACACATAAACTCACAAACTGACGACCTATAAATAATATCTTCTTCATTTTCGTTTCTTTTATCGATTTTTTTTTTTGTGAAATGGAATGTTGCGAAAAGTCGGGAGGAATAATGTCCCCTTTTTTATTTTCTTGTGAGAGTTTTTGCTGGCGTGGACACATTATCGTATGGAATGTTTGGGTATCAGACACACGCATCACAACTCAACACAGTGTTATTGCCTTCTGACGTGGTAGAAGTAATGAGGAACGCGGAGGGTAGGCGGGGTGGTAGGTGGGTGTAGAGAGTGGGTGTAGAGGGTGGGTGTGAAGGGTGGGTTTTAGAGGGTGGTTGTGAAGGATGGGTTCTAGAGGGTGGGTATGAAGGGTGGGTTTTAGAGGGTGGGTGTGGAGGGTGGGTGTGGAGGGTGGGTGTGAAGGGTGGGTGGGAGGGTTGGGTGTGGAGGGTGGGTGTAGAGGGTGATTGATTTTGATTTTGATTTTGATCTTGCCACTTACAGCTGCTAGTTTATTGTGCACCCCATTCTCATCCTGTGAGTGGTAACGCAAAAGGACTACAGAGTAGAGTTCACAAAGGGTCAGTATAACTAACCCCCGTGGTCAGGATATTATGGCATTGCATGTTACAGAGTATTTTAAATAAATTCTTTGTTAAGTTTGCGGTTGCCAGTTGTTTGTTGAATACCTTAGTTTACACAGTGGAGATAATAAGACCGAGGTTCTCACAGGCTGCATGTACATGGTTCAGGGTGGTTTGCATTTCACGATGAGTTTTAGTATGTATAAGAATATCATCAGCATAGTCTAACAGTAATATTGCTGGGGTTGTCTGGTATTGAATTTAATAATGCATTCATAACAACATTGTAACAAAGTGGGCCCAAGTACTCCACCTTAGAGGGTGCCAAGTTGCATATCTTTAACTTCATTTTTCTAACCCTGCAACAGTGCAGCAGCCTTTACCTAGTGTAAAAGCCGACCTCCTATATCCATTTTGGCTAGTTTGTACAATATCAGTTGCCTATTGGCAATATCAAATGCAGCTTTTAGGTCAAGAAATGTGGTGTATCTGTGCCTTTCATCCCCTTGTACAGTTAGTAATGTGGTGATGCAATTATGGACACCTTTTATGCTAGGAGATATGTGTTCTCTGATTCTATATAAGAGTCTGCCAAGAACCATCCTCTCAAAAGTTTTACACAGGCAGCTGTTAGTGAAATGGGACGAAAAGAATCAGGCTGACCTGGTTTCGGTATTGGTACAAAAATATTTTTGGTTCATGCTGTGGGTAGATGGCCCTCGGCATGGCTCATATTGTACAATGCCAATAATGGATTGCCGGGCACACGTCCTAGTAGTTAGTCTAACGATGTTGCAGGTGACTCCGTCCTCTCCAGGAGCAGTAGACCTACCTCTGGCGAGGGCGGCGTCAAGCTCCCATTCAGTATATGGAACATCACACTCATCGTGCTGTTTGCCCAGCACAAAGTTAATGAGATTACTTGTCTCTGCAGACTTCGCATCAAGGAGTCCCCGAGTCCTAGTTGGTAACATGTCAGAGCTAGAGACATGACCCCACTTTGATATTAGTTCATTCGATGTTTGCAGAGGGTTTGGATGGGAGATTTGTCTACTGTTTTTATCCCTGATTGTGTGTATGTCTTTCCAGGCTTTGCTGACATATGTCTCCCATGCATTTTGTCTGAGTTCGTTTGCAAGTTCCCTGGCGGCAACAAGGGAGGCTTGATACAATTGTAACATTTGAGGTGTTCTAATTTGTTTGTTACCCTTACCCACCCTCCTGACTCTAGCCCTGCGGTTTTTTTTTCAGTTTAGGGTCATCATAGCACTGCTGTTGCTTGTTCCCATGATGCTGGTCACGTTTTCTCCTTTTGTTGGTGGAGGCATTGTTGGTGAAGTATGTATAAGTCCTATCTATCAGATCATCATGGAAACTTTGGCAGTTGTCAGGCTTGTAATCCTTGTACCAGTCATGGATGAAGTCTATAAACTGGCTTTTATGTTCTTGTTTAACTGTGAGTCTACGTCTGTTGAGTTTACCGCTAGTGGGGGCGTCATTAGGTACATGTATACTAGCTTGGATTGGGTTGTGGTCAGGCATAATATCAGTGACAACATCAGAGCTATGAGTTGTGTATAATAGATTAAAGCCAATACACTTATCTAGAGCCCCGCCATAGATGTGTGTTGGTTCACTATTACCTATAATTTGAGCATCTTCATATGCGCTGAAAAGTGAAATAAGTCTCCTAGTCTTGTGCCTAGTATTCAGGTCACCAATTAGGACAGCGGGTTCAATGTGTACAAAGTCTGGGAGATCTGTGTATTGAAGCTGATCTGAGGGAGCATAGGCGTTTAGCACGTTGAGTGTGGAGTTGCCCAGGAGGATAGTGATCCCATGGTACTGAAGGTTGGTAGTCTTTTTGGATACAAGAGGTACATGCGGGAGTGACTTCTTAACATACATCAAACATGTGTGAGTAGAACTAGGATCATAATACACATAATTGGGCAGACTGGGTGGGGGCTTACCATTAGGTGTGAGACACTCCTGCAGACACACAATATCGATGTCCTCAGTCACAACTTTGTGGTGTAGGTCAGGGTATCGTTTTCTGAGGGATGAGATGGTCCAACTCATCACCTCCACTTGAGCGTGGAGGGATGGGTGTGGAGGGTGGGCGTGGTGGATGGGTGGAAGGGGTGGGTATGGAGGATGGGTATGGAGGGTGAGCGAGGTGGGTGGATGTGGAGGTTGGGTGTCGGAGTAGGCGTGGTGGATACGTGGGAGGGGTGGGCGTGGAGGATGGGTGTGGAGGGTGGGCGTAGAGGGTGAGTGTGAAGGGTGGGCGTTGAGGGTGGGTGTGGAGTTTAGGTAGGTTAGTTTGGTTTATTTTATGAACGCTATATTATATAATGTAGAAGTATGTTTTGGAGAGTTCCCAATCTCGCGAATGTCAACAGAAGCGTTCGTTATTTTACGTCTGCTAAACACAAGATTATGTACTACTGTCACCTCAAAAAGTTCGTGACCTCGGAGATGAGAATGAACCGCTGAAGCGAATCCTGGGAGTCCTCTGGTTTAGTTTTGATTTTCAAGCGCTAGTTAAACAACACGGCGCCTAGTATAAAAGTTGCCGGAAGTCTCTCGGCAGGTGGAGCTGATCACGCCTGGCGATTTTATACACAGATCATTAATGTAAGAACCAGATTATATTACAATAAAACAAACCTGTCATTAATGTTATATTGTAATATAACAAAATTTTTCTACAATTTACATCATTAATATCAAGTGAGCAAAACCTGATGACTGCTGTATCTTCCAAGTTCAAAATTTGAAATTTTATTGTGATGTTTAATTGTATGGTAATGTTAAGCTACAACAGGACAGTTAGGTGACAAGTAATGTACTGTACAAGGGGCCTCAGCTCGCCCCTAGCACTATCATTTTATGCCACACACACAATTTAAATATGTGATGCACCGTTTGTGAAATCTTGCTCAGTTTATGAACTGGGTAATTTGTATGATTTAAAATTTAAATTAAATTCACATATGTAGATATCACTTTTATTGTATAAATTCGAGGAAACAAATGAAACAATCAAATGAAGCATGTACTGTACTGTAAGTAAAATTAGTACTGTACGCTTGGGACGAGCTCCGAGCCCCCGCGTCTGCGACTGTGTGTAGGGGTCAGGGCCGGTATACGCAAAACTTTTCTGCTAATGACATAATAGTTCTGTTAGCTAGCAGTAAAATTAAAAAGTTATACATAAAGCTTAACTAGCAAACTTTTACCGCACAAACAGTTGTTTGTTAAGTACCGCTAAACAGCACTAATGATAGCTAAGGTGCTCCGTTGTTTCCCTTTTCCCGTGTGATTTTATCAAGATTTATCTTATCCACGTTTTCATTGTGGATCTACATGAAAAAAAAAAAAAAAAATATATATACTGTATATATATATATATATATATATATATATATATATATATATATATATATATATATATATATATATATTCTTTTAGTTTTTAACTACGTCTCTCTCTCTACATCTGTTGGCCACTGCGTGATGTAGGTCAGATTCCAGTTAACGTAAAACATGTATATTCTACAGTACACTGATAATAATGTATATTGACACAGACAGTGCGGGGGCCGCTGGGGCCTTGTGTGTGGTAAAAATAAATTATATTGTAGGTCTTACAGCTTTCACTTATATGTTTACAGTACTGTATATCTGGTGTAGAATACAGAATATAATTAAAAAAAAATAACAAACATGTGAAGAAAAAAAGTAAATTATGAATACTGAAAGTACTAGGTGGTTGTGGTGGGGTAGGAGCGGTCCCCTTCCATCCGTCACCCCCCTATCCCCACATACAAGCCATAAAAAGTGACACACAAGACATTTCACCAGCTATATCGGTCTGGTAGTTTTTATTTCTACTGGATGAAAAAAAAAATATCAAGTTATATTAAAGAAATGAAGAAGTGGGTGAGTGGGACAGGAAAGCGACTCAGTCTGCTGTTATTATAAGTTTACCATTATTATATATGGGCCATGACTTGGGTCATGACTCATGTAGGGCCATGACTTTTAGAGGGCCATGAATTTTTAGGGCCATGACTTGGGCCAAAACTTCTGTAGGGCCGTCATGACTCCTGGAGGAACATGACTCTTGTAGGGACATGACTTCATTAGGGCCATGACTCTTGTTGGGCCATGACATATTTAGGGCCACAGATATTCGGTTTGGTACCCTTAACTACCGTGGGAACTCTAATAGGTCTTTTCTCGGACTCTGATCGGTTGCCGAAGGTTTGGTGGTAGTGGTAATCAATGTTCATTAAAATCTTCACCTTTACAGTTTTATCTGTTGCCAGTACCTCAGGCAGTGTTTGGGTGATATATATATATATATATATATATATATATATATATATATATATATATATATATATATATATATATATATATATATATATATATATATATATATTTAGATCCACAATCCACAATGGAAACGTGGATAGGATAAATTTTGATAAAATCACACAGGAAAAAGGGTGACAATGGAGCACCTTAGCTCCATTGTGTGTGTGTTTGTGTGTGTCACGCCAAATAGAGATAGTCACCGATTAAGCCTAAGACTAGGTAATAATGGTTGCCCCTCGTGTAACGAGGATGGCCGGCCCAAGGGCCACCTAGGTGTGAATATGTTTAAGGTGTAGAAGCTGTCGCCAACACAACAACCACACCCTAAGTTAACGAGCTGCATGACCCAGTGTCAAGGAATAATCCGAGAAGACCGGACAACTCGTCAACTGCACTGGCTAACCATTACCCCAGAACACGATCCGCAAATCGATTAACATCTAGGTTCCCAATTACTGCTGGGTAGACAGAGGCAAATGGCGTAAAGAAACTTGCCCATAATTTTACCCTGTCCGAGGATCGCACCTTGGGCCGGCTCGCTTGCCAGGCGAGCATGCTGACCATTACACCACAGGTAATGCATGACATAAACACGGTTCAAGACTAGGAGTTGTGAACTACCCCTATTTGCACTTTACTACCACTACTTTTCAGTTTATTTTGAACGGAGTTCAAAACTCGAAACAATTAAGTATCATTCGAGTCAGTTTCATAAAAAGGAATATAATTGAAACAATACTCAAGACACGCTTCATTACAGTTACACAAAGTGTGTCTGCACAGACATTTTATAAATATATATGAGTCAATAGGGCAAATATTAATAACTGATAATATTACAATATATACACGGTAACATTATCGAAAACGGAATGCCGTACTGCTAGAAGACTGTTTGAGAGGTTTATGGGTTCGAGTACCGTCATATATTCACACCCCGGGTTGACTATGTATTTTGGTGATCTGTCGGTGTAATATCTACAGGTCTGTTGACGTACTCTGATGGAATGTCGATTTATAATGAGATGGTGTCAAAGGTTATGATGCAGTGGTATAATGCAAAATATTGTCTATGCATAGTATATTATGAATTTTCGTGGGAGTAAAGTACAAAAAGGGGTAGTGCAATACATGTGGCACATTATGGTTTGTCCACCCGGCTAACTCTGAGCTCGGCTTTGTTACACGGTTGAAGAAATCTAAGGCATTTTCTCATGAATTCCCTCATTCTTGTGCGAGGCCTGTAGACTATGAATAAGAAAGCATAAAAAAAAAACAATCATAAAATTGATTAAAAACGAGCGGTGTTCTTTATGAAAATGGACGGAAGGATAAAAAAACAAGTCACCCTGACGAAACTTTGAGCAAGTAAATAAACTGGACATGAAAACCCTCTTGTCACGTGAAAATATAATGTACAGTATACAGGTTAATGTTCATATTTCGACGGCTATAACTCCGGGTAAAAGTTTATTAGATGTTTACATAAGAAAAAGGTGTTCCAAGCACAACAACTTAAAAAAAAACCTTGAACGTACAATAAAAAGAAATATCTCCAGTATGTTATAGAATGAGATAAGTTAAAAAGAAAGGGGTAAGGCGGTTGGATGGATAAAGCACTCGTCTTCTGTCCTAAATTTGCTGACTCGCGCTCAAAGCTTCCCCATTTCAGTCATAAGTAAATGGATACCCACGTCTAAAATTGGAGAAGCGAAGGCGGCTGAGTACAGTGCTGGCCTTAACACCTCCTTGTGTACTGAGAATAGCTAGCTTGCAGTGTGATGTATCCACACTGCCCTTACGGGATCCTCTTTCACTTTTCATATCAATTTATAAACAAAACTAATGACATTCTTTACACCAGAGTGTAATGGTGAGAGAGAGAGAGAGAGAGAGAGAGAGAGAGAGAGAGAGAGAGAGAGAGAGATTAATTTATAATGTCCCCGGGCAGACCACAATTGTTTTTCTCTATCGTGATAGCCCCCCTGAGACGACTAAATCACCACCAGTCACCACACACAAGCTGCTACAGCCGATTACCCAAAAATTTGACGTATCTAATGTACATTCATTATCTCTTTTAAAACCTGTGGAAAATAAGAAAAATACACATTTCTGTGAACTGAAATCATTGTTTTTTTTCACCGATGAAGAAAATTGATCTTTGACTTACGAGCTTTGGGTCCATATAAATGACGGTCGACAATTCTCACTGCTTAATGTGTTGCTGCCACTCGTCACGATGGTGTCCCCGTCAAGGATGCTGTAAGTACTGCAAGCATCGGGCCTGTACAAGTTGGTTTATGACTGATCTAACACACACCAAGAAGTTAGGTTTGGTTCAGCGATCTCTCGGTCGTAATTCTGGCACTGATTTTTATGACTATGTCTTTAGGATAGTTTCGTTGAGTATTTTCTTAACTCTACTTTTTAGCTCAATTTTTTTTTAACTATGATAATTGGAGGGGAGGGGATTTATTCCTGGAATTTCACACGAGTTCAAACAACTGAAGACGTTGAGATGTCAAGCCGCACTTCCTCCAGGCAGATGAGTTAGCATGTGTTGGGTGTTCACATGTGCCGCTTGGTGTTGAGTGACAACTGTAGTGGATTCTGGTGATTTATAGACACAGCTTTGGCTTTGGTGTATAAGCTTCCTCTCACGGTGTAAATCGTTGCTACTTATCTGGATCTATCTTACAAGTTTCAGCTTAAATATGTGAGAATAATGTGTGATAAGACCACTAAGTGCTAATGGTTATTGGGCGGAAAATTACTGCAACACTTCCTATTTATTATTTTTTTATTTTCCCTTAAAGTCCACCTGTAGTGTTTTACTATTGTTCTTCTACAGTATTTTGAGTTATTTCAAATGACTGCTAGTATTATAGCATAGCCTTAAGTACGCACCGAAAATGACCCTAATTAAGGCGGGTCCGCTCCATTTAAAATGAAAAATAGCCAAATCTGTAAATGTATAATAAACATTGAGAACTTTTTCAGAGTAGTGGTGATGAGTGTATGGGTTCAACACTCCACCTCACAATACCTCCCCGGTACACTGCTCATGAGTCACGCGGGTCCAGGGCGCGACACCGTCCCACTCATCGCTCAGTATCTGGTGCACAGGTGAGGCAGATCTACGGGAATTAGTATATTTTTTTGTAAATTCCTTGAAAAGTAGTTTCTTTCACTATCCTATGCTCATTATATCTTCATTGTTTTATGTTCTCGTCACATTAGCTATCTGGAAGGCTGTGGTCTCACTCTCCTCTATGACGAACGTGATAACTCGAAGGACGCTGAGGAGATCCTTCGCCAGGTGGACCAGCCCTTGACTGTGTTCGCTCTGGAGGACTCACCTGACGGGGGACTGGAACTGGCGAACAGAACAGAGATCCCACTCTTCAACACCTGCTCTGCCTACATTATACTGTCACAGGATGTAAGTCTACCAATGTTGTGTTTTGGTTACCTGAGATGTCTAGGTCTGTTGTGGGGGATTTTTTATTTTTTTATTTTTTTACGGGGATAAGTCCACCGGCACAGGTCACTGTCCCACGTCGGGGCCTGGGGGGCGAAATAATAATAATAATAATAATAATAATAATAATAATAATAATAATAATAATGATGATAATGATAATGATAATAATAATAATAATAATAATAATGATAATAATAATATAATGATAATAATAATAATAATAATAATAATGATAATAATAATAATAATAATAATAATAATAATAATAATAATAATAATTCATAGTAAATAAAATTCATAATAAAAATACAAAATTAAAAATAAAATATTAAAGATAACAATAATAATAATGACCCAAAAAGAAAAAATAAAGAAAAAATAGTGAGAAACAATATATGTTCTGTATGTTGTGTTGTCAAAGTAAGAGAAACAAGTGAGACCCTGAAATTGTGTGTAAATTAGGCAGAAAGTCAGATGAGCAACCTAGGACTTGGTCACAATTAGACAACACATTATGTTTCCAATATCTTCGCAGAAGGTAGTACTTCCCTGTTTGATAACCGCCTATTACCTACTAACTACTGGTGTTCTATGGTTGTCTGATGTCTTGTGGCGTTTCTACCCCACAGCCTGCGGACAGTAACTATATATCTCACCGTCTCTCACCCAAAGACTGCAGGTCTCGGGTCTCTGGTGAGGTCGGCGGGTTTCCAAACTCTGTTGGACTACCTGGGTCGGTTCATCTTCGTAACGGGGTCGTTGGCTCGGTCACCTGAGATCATCCTGGACAACGAAATCATGGCCTGGCGACCCCATGCCTTGGTGGTGAGGAAGGTCACTAAGGTGGGTGCTTATATGGCGCTTCTCTTTCTGACACACACAAACACACACTACTACCCCCTGTACAACTTTGCTGTCACTCTGAATCGAGTATGACGATCATCCAGCTATGAGACAAGGATACAAGTTATTATGAATGTCACCTTCGTTGCTGAGCTCTGAGGTGACTTGAGAGGCCGATACGGGATCGCTGGGCCGTCCACAGATGTTACACGTGTGAAGGGCTACATCTAGTGCGGGAGCTGCAGCGGCAGTGCCTTTCCGGCGCTGGTGCCTGTCTGTCTCTGTATGCAGTCGGGCTAACTCGAAAGTATTGATACCTTCTCGTGTGGTGCTCTTCCAAGCGCTTCGGTGTGTAGTGAGGGGGTCGATTTGGCATTTTGTCAGGTTTGTCTTAAGACTATCCCTATACCTTTTCAGGTCGTCCACCAGTGTTACGTTTGCAATTGGTTAGATGACTATAAAGTAGTTGCTTTGGCAGTCTATTGTCGTCCATGAGGGTAAAATGGCCAGTGCAATGCAGTTGTTCATGGCTAATGGTAGCCTCGATGCTCCTACAGTTGGTGTCAGTGAGAATACTGGCATTTGTTCTCTTGTTTTCCCAGCGAACTCCGAGGATGAAACGTAGACTACGTTGGTGAAAGTTTTCAAGTGCTTTGAGGTACCTCCTGTATGTGGCCCATGTCTCGCTGCCAAACAGCAGAGTGGGGAAGACCACTACTCGATACATGTGCAATTTTGTAGGTAATTTAAGCTCCCTACAGCTGAAAACATGGGTGCAGGGTCTGCCAAAGGCTTGAGATGCACCCCATTCGGCACTCGGTTTTAGTTGTTTGTTGGTAGGTTGTTTATCAGTCCATCGTTGAGCTGCTCTCTGAAGGCATGTGCTACCGCTGGATCCAGTCACTTAGTGTTAAAGCCTTTTCTAAAGGCTTGTTACCTTCACCGTTTTGGGGCGACGTTGATGTACAGAGAGAGTTTGGCTCTGCCGAGCCGATGATCTGTGTCACAGTGGTCAGGGCCACGCATGGCTCAGGTGATAAGGGCATTTCGGCAATCTCTTTTTCTGACAATAATGTAGTCAATGAGATGCCGATGTTTGGATCGTGGGTGTTGCCAAGTACCCTTGAACTTGTCGGCCTGCCAAAACAAGGTGTTGGTGATAGTGAGGTTGTGTTCAGCACACTTGCTGAGGAGGAATTGGCTGTTGGGATTACACTTACCTACTCAGTTTCTCCATATGGATCCCTGCCATTTTTCAGCATCTCTGCCAACTCTGGCATTGAAGTCACCTAGAAGCACAACCTTATCTTCTCTAGGGATTGAGGTTAGCACTCTGTCAAGGTCGGCATATAAGGCCTCCTTGGTGTCATCCTCTGCATCCAGTGTTCGAGCGCATGCACTGACGAAGATGGCATGACATGAGTGATTCAGTGGAACTCGGAGCGTCATGAGACGCTCGTTGATCCCAAACAGGCATTCAGTTAGCCTATGTAGGATGGATTGATGAATGGCAAAGCCAACTCCTTAAATGCGTTCTGTGAGTCGACCCTCGTCTGGGAGCCGGGGCTCACTAATGGCTGCTATGTCGATGTTATACCTAGACAGCTCTTTTGCCACAAGGGAGGTTCTTCTTTCAGGACACTCATTTGTGCCAGTATCCAGAAGGGTCCTGACTTTCCATGCAGCGACCATTAGAGGTTGTATAGTTTGTTTTTGCTTTGATCTGTGATTGTGATTCTGTTTTCGACTGCATAAGTATGACTTTACTGGAAGCGTCTGCTTGTCCAAGCCGCCACTCGTCTGTCGCCATAGGAATTTTGGGAGTATAGGGTTTTGATGATGATGAGAAGTATGATGAGCTGTACGATGGCTGTGTGAGAGTTGATTTATGTGGTGAGGCAGGAGCACAGGTTGCAACCACACATCTTGTCTCTCCCTCATCCTGATCCAGTGGTGCAAATAGTTGCAACGACTGGGGAGAGAGAGAGAGTTGTAAAGGACTGCCGATAGCCCAGTTTGTTGGATTGCGCCTTAGTAGCCCGTCCATCGTGCATTGCTTTCATCCTCCGGTGTAGTCGTTGGGTTCCCATGTAGGTCACCTCTTCTGCCTCTACCGCCGTTGGGGTCTTGTTGAAGCTCTGTAAGCATGTCTGCCTGTTGCTGGGCTCCACTGCAGATTTTTCGTTTAGGGTTTAATCCCGGAGTCTTATATCTACCAAGGTTAATCTGCAAGGCAGCAGGGCAATGGTTGGTAGGGGCCAGGACGTGTCCACATGCCAATGGGCATGTGGACACGTCCTTCCTTCTGGGGCCCACTGTTACTCCGAGATCCCCTGCTGGTCTAGCCTGGGCCCAAAAGGCACCCGGTTACCGTGTGTTGCCACGAGGAAGAACAGCAGGAGTCTTGATGGTGAAGAGACTGTGTACTGGCAGGGGAAGACTTACACAAGGTTGCATCCCTGTTAACCATGAGGGCTAGCCAGCGGCGGTAGCTGATACCGAGAGGAAGCAAGCAGTGCCTGCACCTTAGCACTAACATAATGCTGCCACGCTAGACGCGTTTTACCACCGTGTGTGTGTGTGTGTGTGCACGCTCACACTCACTCACACACACACACTCACACACACACACACACACACATGAGATATACTGTACATCTTTGTACCCACACCCTATGAGTCACACATTCTTGTGCCAACATTTACACAGACAGGGGAAGCTGGGGGCGACTACGAGGTATGGAGTCATCATATGTTCCGAGAAGAGGATGAGGAGACGGTGTACCTGGCGGGGCGGTGGAGGCGAGGACACATGCAGCCACCCACTCAGCTCTTCCCCGATAAGCTGGACAACTTCCACGGTGGCGAGCTGCGAGCGGTGACCTTCGAGCACGCCCCGTCTATCGTGGAGGTCCCCGGAGGGTCGCAGGGCCACCATTATGACGGTAGGCTGAGACAACACACACAGTCCATCGTGGTGTTGGTGGAGATATAATGATGTGACAGATTCGTTATAATTATTTGATGGTATGTCATACTCTTTACAACGCTGCACTCTGTAGGAACCCCAATGCAGCCGCTGTAGTACCACTAAAGTCCAACCTCCCATTGCTTGTATTATGGCTCACCCCGTCCATTGTGTTCGTAGCTGAGTTTTTCTGGAAGGAATTTTGGAGGATTCGCCATCATTCTTTGTTCTGGGTTTAATACGTGTTAAGGTAGGGAGGATTATGAGTCTCTCTCGTCTCTCGTCACCTCTAAACTTATATTCTCTTCTTGACTAATACTTTCCAACTATCCATTCGCCCTCCTTCAACTGAACACACACACACACACACACACACATACACACACGCGCGCTTTCATTGTTATTATTCATTTATTCTTACAGCTACAAAGGATATAGTTACCTATGGACCTCACCTTCCACAACAAGGGCTTCCCCAAAACTGCTGCTTCTTGGATCTCTCCTCGTAACCCTTCAAGTCTTCCTTCTTCCTTGTTGTATTATCTTCTGGACATTTGGAGGAAAAATATTGTTAAGCAATAACGAAATTTCTGTAGAATATATCATGCTCTTATTTCCAGATAAAGAATACATATAATTATAAGGTATCTTTATAATACACCATTTACCATTGCAGGAATCGACATTCGGTTGCTATATATCTTGTCTGAGGCGCTCAACTTCAAGCTGAAGATCGTGAATCCTTCAGACGGAGGAAAGTGGGGATCGCCCATGGGCAATGGGTCGTGGTCGGGGCTCACTGGGGACTTGACACAGCGCCACGCCCACATGGGCGTCGCCAACCTCTTCATCCACATCCACTACCTCGAGGTAGGTACTGAACCTAATCACCTCACGGTGGCTGCTGTTGCACCTCACCTCTGTTAGTAATGGTAGAAGTCACTCACTCCTGCCCCAAGTAGACCCTCACTCATTTTGTTTTGTGTGTGTGTTGAAGAGATCATACCCATCTGTTAAGAAAAGAGGCGGCGCCACAGCCTCAGCGCCTCCTCAGTATAAAGCTCTGTGTTAGAGGATCTTTAACACTGTCGATAAGAAGTAATGGTTCGGTGTCATTCATTACAAATAATTTGCTTCCATTATTTACTGTTTATCTTAGACACAAAGGCCAGTATCTAACTCAATTGTATTATTTTAATCTTTACCTCACCTGTCAACAGAGAATAAAGATGTGAATTGTAACTTTTAATACCAGAATACACTTTTGTCTTGATTTTCTTCTTCTCAAATGTCTTATTTTTTATTCTTTCATCTTGACGGCGTCGATCCAGTGCCTTACCGGTAGATGTGAACGCAAACAGAGGCGGGCGGGCCAACCGAATAATGAGAAATTCAGAATATGTGTCAGAATAGTTAACGTTTGCCGATAGGTGTGAGTGTGTGTGTGTGTGTGTGTGGTTGTATACTGTATATGAAGGATGAGGTGAGGTGTGTATGGCGTGGTTGTATACTGTATACGTAGGATGAGGTGAGGTGTGTAAGACGTGGTTGTATACTGTATATGAAGGATGAGGTGAGGTGTGTATGGCGTGGTTGTATACTGTATATGAAGGGTGAGGTGAGGTGTGTAGTGACATGGTTGTGTGTCGGCAGGTGGTGGACATGACGGTCTCTTATGACATGGAGTTCGGTTGCTTCATCACGCCCCTGCCGGAACAGTTACCCCAGTGGATGGCTCTCGTCTACCCCTTCAGTCCACAGGTGCTCACTACGGAGGATGAGTATTATCCACATTGTAGTTGTGTAGGGGAGTTTACCACGTGATGCATGTTATTCTTGGGAGACTATAATACTGTACTTAGATCAACTCTTCAGAGATAAGACAACAAACTCCACGCCAAGAGCCACCAAAAGTGTGTTGCTGTTTTAGTGTAATTTTCAACACTAATTTAATCAACGCAAATTAATTATCAATTACTGGACCTAAGTTAGCAAAAACACCATGTAAACCATATTCACATCTTAGTATAAGTTGCGTTGTCAGTTAATCTAGAATAATATGTACTACTAATGAGTGATGATCGCTCGGGAGTCAAGGTCTTATGAATGTCCTCTTGTGTGTTAAGAGTAAAACAGTACCAGTGACAGAATTTCTTTGTATCCTCTTTAAATCAAAATGAATCATTATTTTGTAAAACACTATTGATTAAGCACAGACTAATAGACAGTGTGTGTGTGTGTGTGTGTGGTACAGGTGTGGTGGCTGGCGCTGGTGTTCCTCGTGGTAGGGACACCGTTGCTCTACCTCACCTCCCGCCTCACTCAGTATGTTCTTCACGACGAGACATCCTGGGCCACAACCCTCAACCACAACCTTTTCTACGGCACCGGCATCTTCTTCGGTGTAGGGATGCCCCAGGTGAGGCGGTAGGCTACCTTGGCAACATTCAGACGTATAAATTCATGACTTATTCTGATTGGTCGTCACCCACACGATGTCAGTTAGTTTCCATTTGGCTACTAGCTGTGTTGGATAGGTTAGGTTAAGATTGAATTTGTTTAGGTTAGGTTAGGTTACTGTTATATGCTATGTTGAGATAGAGTAGTGAGTGGGTGAGTTGTGGCATCCGTGGACCAAGAGACAACCACCACAAAATTTGCCTCGTCAGTGTGAATTATGCTACTGTACTAGTTTTATTACTGCTAATGCTGATATTGACAATGATAATAGTAAGTATATAATAATCATACTAATACTGATAATGATGAAAGAAGAATTACTACTACTACTACTACTACTACTCAGGGGCGTCATTTGAGGGGGCTGGGAGGCACTCGCCCCCCAAAAAACTGGCTTGCCCCCACCCACCGGACTGTCTTGCTCTCCAAGGAAAATTTTAATTTTATTCCTTTTTCATATAGACGAATTTGGATTTGGTGAGAACATCTCTATGGTATTTTTACCATGCACAATTAAATAAAATGATAAGTATTCACTTATTTTCATCGTTCCCATTGCCTATCATTTATAACTGAATAGTGGCAAGGAAGCAATTCATAATGTTAGCAGCCACACGGTCCACACCGGGCAGATGCAAATTGAAAATATAAAACGTGTTGGAACGTGTTCCGTCTGCTACGGCACCACGGTGGAGCAGGATTTTGCCTCCTTAAGCAAAATCTGAAATGACGTCCCTGCTACTACTACTACTACTAATAATAATAAATCAACTAATACTATTACTATTTCATTATTATCAATGTTATCACCAATACAAATTGTCTTATATCACAGGTCCCTCAGAGTGACGTGACGAGGAGCTACTTCATCATGTGGGTGTGGTACGGATTACTCATCACCGTGGTCTATCGCTCCTCCCTCACCGCCTTCCTCACCATCCCTCTGTCTCAGGCCCCCATCAATACCCTTCAACAGGTTAACCGTTTCTTCCCAATTCTCTCAATATATCTGTCTGTCTGTTTTTTTTTCTTTGATATTAATGGCTGTAGTGTTTGTGAGGTTATGGAAAACTAATTTTTTTGTTAGTTATTACTTGTGGATATGAGTATGTATGACAGTTTATATTATGTAAATTACGACAGTGCAGCGTGTAGTGAGAGTTATGTAATAAATGTCTCATCGCCGACCTCTCCCTCCTGAGTAATTAAATCTTTTTGTAATCTGTAAAATTCCTGTAAGTTTAGTCACATTAGAATATACCTTTTATTCATGTGGTCAAGGTAGACTTTGAGACATTAGACTACTATGCTTTTTTATATGAATTTGATATATAAAAGGTTTAGAATATATTTTAAGTATGTAATCCTACTTGTAGCTATCGTTGGCTAATCCAAATCTTCCTGATTATTTATTATAGTGGTAAGCAACGAAAGATTAATTGTATGAAACCTTGTAAATGCAGTGTTAAAAGTACTGTTCACTCTGGCTGTTTTTGGCGGGGGCTGCTGGTATATCAGGGAGAATGGGGCACAGTTCTGGTGGTTAGGTTAGGTTGGGGTCCATGGTTTGTATATCAGCAATAATGAGAGGGTGTTGCTGACAGCTGGTGGGATCTTCGTTACCTGCCTGGGGCGCCACCGGTCTCACCTTCAAGAAGATGCTAGAGGAGAACCCCGACCCCATGGTGCAGCAGCTGGCCCTCCGGTACCAGCCTGTGAGTGGTGCTGAGGAGGGCATCCTGCTCACCGCCCAGAGGAAGTGAGTTGTGTTGGATCCTTATCTAATTATTACACGATTTGGAATCTCGTTGGCTCTAGAGTGTGAACGAGAGGCGGGTAATGTGTTCCTGTGTTCCAGTAACTCACTCTCTGGTCCTCGTACCACGTAATCTGAGTTCAGGTTGTGTACTTACGTGTATGGCGGCTGCGAGTGCTACTGCCTTTAATGATAGTCTTGATAAGGACATACAGGTCAACACAGACTGTCTGATGTTTCTACATCATAGTTACTCACAGTAAAAAATCTGCTAGTTTTTACTGAACTATGTAGTACCCAAATACTTATTCAAAAGTACTTATAAGCACAAACACACTATGGCACAATTATATATTCACGCAAAACACATACATACACACACTAGCTCAACATAACTCCTACAAACAACCATGTAATACATGAACCAACACTATTATAAACCAATGTGACGAACCAGACAGTATAAAGAAGAATCTTACCCCGCGGTATATAATGAACGCTGTGGCCGCCAGGTACGCCATGATGGAGAACAGGCAGTTCCTGGAGTACATGATAGCCACCAACTACACCAACAAGTACGGCGAGGAGACCCTTCATGTGATGAGGGAGTGTTTCCTCCCCTTCAGGTCAGTGTCATCTCTACCCCTCTTCATGTCTACACAACCTACAGTATCTATTCATCATATAAAAGTTATCTTCGCTGCTGTGGAGTAATAGCGAGCAGAACAGCATACTTCTTGCGGCCTGACACACGGTGATAGTCTTGATCTCTAACTCATGACCAAATACTACCTATATTTTCCTTCAATTCATTATCATCAGTTATCACAGCCGTAACATAATGCACGACCTGTCATCTCCTCGGCAGGATCGGGATGGCTATGCCCAAGAAGGCGCCCTACAAGCCTAACTTTGACAAGATCGTCACCAGGGTGGTCGAGGCTGGCTTGGTGAGGCCTGTGTGTGTGTGTGTGTGTACTATAGTGATTGATGCAGAGCCGTAAATAGAAGGAGTTCGGTTAACTCGGTGACTTGTGGGCGCCATGTTGTTACTCAGCTGATGAAGAAGTTTACGCTCGTACTGTAGAGGATGATGATGATGATGATGATGATGTATATTCAGTAAAATTGTCATACGTGTTTACAATTGGATAAGCATGTTTATAAATTATGTAGGAGAGAGTCCAAGAAGACTTCCCACCCGGCGAGTAACAACATGGCGCCCGGTTGGCCAAACTCTCTCTAACTACGACTCTGGATTGATGAACAGTACACGTGTGTTGGTGTGAACTCCTACACACGCTGAGCCTTGCCTCGTCCCAGCAGGTGAGAAAGTGGTTCAGCGACATCCTCTTCATGAGTCGTAAGCGAGGGTCTGGTGAGGCACAGGAGAGTCGTAGTGATGCCCTCACCATCGACAACCTCCAGGTATACTGTACACCATCACCAGGGGTCCCACACTCACCTTGTCTACTGTACACCATCACCAGGGGCCCCACACTCACCTTGTCTACTGTACACCATCACCAGGGGTCCCACACTCACCTTGTCTACTGTACACCATCATCAGGCTTCTCACACTCACCTCGTCTATGGAAAGTCAATACTAATTCCAAAAATCCATTACAATTACAGTCTTCTCGTATCACTAACCTATAAAATTTTCGTTGTAAGATTTGATTACCACAGAGAACGCAACATGCAGCATCATAGACAACTTACATAGCAAATATTTTAAAGTGTGTGAATTATGGCTTATTTTTCTACTCATGAAATTGGGATGGTCATGATTTTCTTTTTAATGAATATGATTTTATTTCATTATTTTTCGTCATTGTTTAATATATTATGTAAAAATTCCTAAACATTATTGGCATATACAAATATTTTCAAGATCAAACACCTAATCTAACCTAACCTAACCTAAATATTTACATCTACATGGTGTGTTTCAGGGGGCATGGCTACTACTTGGGTCAGGTTGGGTGGTGTCACTGGTTATGTTCGTCCTGGAGGTGGTACTGGGGCCTGACCGTCGGGGTTAAGAGGCGCTCACACAGGCGCTCCTAGGCCCACCCAACGTCTGCTACGTCAGGAAGGAAGAGTGCCGGACAACTCAAGATGAACACAAATATAACGCCGCCAGATGGACCCTCCTGCACTGTACCACCAGGATTTTACAGTCAAAAGGCAGATGAGTTACAGTGAGTGGCTAAGTAGCGTAGATGAGTTACAATGAGTGGTTGAGTGGCGTGGATGAGTTGCAATAAGTGGTTGAGTAGCGTGGATGAGTTACAATGAGTAGTTGAGTAGCGTGGATGAGTTACAATGAGTGGCTGGGCAGCGTGGATGAGTTAGGAGTGGCTGAAGCTTAATGATATTGTACATGTCCAGTAAAACCGTGCAGAAGCCTTTTGTCGTTTGACCTTGTCCTCGATAATGAAAGTTTCTCAGTTTATAGAAGAATCATTAACACAACAAAGTCATTCCCATTTATGTTCGCTACAAAGTCAAGGTAATGAATAGAATCAGAAATGCTTGATAATATAGTATGTGGTAAAACACAATCGATACATCATCCTGTGCTTGTGTGCTTAAACTTACACTCCACGCATTCTCTTCCTCGTCTCACGTATTTTCTTGTTTGTGAATCAGAACAATGCGAACAGTTTCTCTCCTGCTCACCAGTCTCACGTTACCGACCCGGGGTACACGGACAAGTATTATTTAACCTATTAACTGGGTGATAGATGAGGCAAATTATAATTGTAAATAATTATGAAGGCAAGTGAATTGGACTGAATCAATCCTTGAGTAGTCATGGTCTAAGAAAATTTCAGTGGAGTAGCCGTAGGATTAATTCAGCCCTGACAGTAGAGGCGTGTTGGGTATTAGACTAGACGCATTTTCAGGAAAGTGGGTTGTTTGAGGCATTTTTAGTAGGAGCAACTGCTGTGGCTATTTTACTTAGTTTAAGTATGTTGTATGCAAATATGTTGCTACCAAACTGAATATTTTTTTTGTTTAGCCTCTATGATGCAGAAAAGAAAGTGGCCGCCAGCACACAATTTTTATAGTAACGGTGTATGTAATCGATTATGTTTAGCATATCTGCAGATTTTATACAACATTTACGTCTATACTTAATAGGTGGGCTCTTTCTTATAATTTCCGGTACCAGGTTGCAGAAGACACACATGCCATGCTTCAAGTATGCACTGAAGACAGTTTTACACACAATGAAACCAATCCGGGGAGACAGAAGCGTGACCAAAGTGAAGGAGAGTCTTTGTTGTCTACTATGCAGCAGCTCAAGGTTTTCTCACCGGAGGTTCTTCCCACTTCTTTTCATAATGTAACCACCAAAGACCTTGCGACTGACACAATCCAGAATTCCCTCTTGAATGCCAAAGAACTTGGGAAGAAGTACCTTGAAACATTCGTCAAGGACCGACTGACAGTAGACAATGAACAAAAAACCAGCCGTGTCATTCCATAGTACTCTACCAAGAAGCAACGCCCCTACATTTGAAAATTCGTATGAAGTAGTGTGATATAATAAAGATAAGGATAAAGCAACCACTTTGAAAGCAGATAGAAGTGTCCTCCAACGCCTAATTGTTGCTTATAAAGCTGACCGCAAGTTTGATTTACAAGATGTGCTGAAGCATGAACTGCTGAATGTGCCAGTATCATTGGCAGAGATGAGTGGATCCCTAAGAACAGGCACTAAATCTGTGCTGGTGACATACTCATAGCAGACACTGACTGTCCGTCAACCATTGAACTGCAAGGCTTACCCACAGAAGCACAAACATTTGGTGACCTGGGAAATACAGTATATTTACAAAATTAGTGTTGCATGCTGGGTCATCGCACAAGAGAATTGATGTTGTTTTTGACCGATACAGAGAACAGTCCATCAAAGCTGGTACAAAAAAGCGCCGTGCCAAAACCACGAGACCCATTCGTCGTGTAATTAACAGATGTGAAGTACCTTTCTAGTAGCTGGACGAATTTCCTTGCTTCATCTGAAAATAAAGTTGGCTTGGCAAAGTTTCTATCAGAGAAGCTGATTTCAAATGCACCATCGGATAAGGAGGTAATTGTCGCTGAGAGTTTCCTGATGAAAAAAGTCCAGTCATCGAAACAATCAGCAGATGTCAGGACTTGCTGCAGCATATGAAGAGGGTAACACAAGACTTGTGCTATATGGTATAAACAATAACTAATAACATTGTTGTGTCTGAAAGAGATACTGATGTCATTTTGTTGTTAGTATCACATTATGGATGAAGTCAGGCACAGTAAAAAAGCCCAAATATATCAACATCAAGGACCATCTTCGACCGGCTGCTCCCTGAAGCTGCTCCATCTCTTCTACCCTTCCATACACAGACAGGATGTGACACCACAGCCTTTATATGCAATCACACAAAATCTTCTGCTTGGAAGTTGTTTCTAAAATATCACCATCTTCTTGCTGGCTTAGGTGAGGGAGAACTTACAGAACAAAACATCAAATCAACTGAGAATTTTTTATAGATTATACAACTTGGATAATGTTGACTCTGTATATAAGGCTAGTTTCGTCATGTTCTCTAAAGTTTGCAAACCGGAGGCTATGCCACCCACAAGCAATGCGTTATATTTCATATCAAGCGAGTTCGCTTCCAGAGCATGATCTGGAAGTGAGCTAACCGGATCTGCCTACACCAGAGATGATGGGATGGAAACTTCAAGGAGATAAGCAAGAGCCCATTCTAATGACACTACCAGCAATTCCAGAAGCCTGTCAAGAAGGTATCTGCTTGTTCATGTCGCACTGGATGCAAAAATTACCGTTGTAAATGTCGGAAGAGCAAACTATTCTGCACAACAGTTTGTGGATGTAACAGATATACCATTCCCAATGACTGTGTTAATGTTAATCCAACATAAGTTTCTAGACGAATAACTGAGGATCAGAGAGATGAAGCATGTATCCCGAATGAAACTGTGCATTACATCCAAATTTGCTTCGTTTAAAATACCATGTGTTCCTGTCTTCACTTTTGGATAAAATTTTACTATATACCTGTTAAAAATATCTTTGTAAGTTATAAAATATATGTAATTTATGAAAACATCTAAATGCCATGTTTTGTTTCACAAATTTGTATGTAAGAACATAAGACTGGAGAAACTGCAGCGGGCCTGTTGACCCATACTGGGCAGTCCCATTTACACCCAACTCCTATCGCTCATATATCCATCCAACCTGTGTTTGAAACTATCCAGCGTATTCGAGTTAATGGTGATGTTCGGTAACTTGTTCCATTCACCTACTACTTTATTTCCAAACCAATGTTTACCTATTTTGCTCCTAATTCTAATTTTTTATCATTTAAAACCATTGTTACGAGTTCGCTCCTGGTTGGATAGTTTGAGTACCTTTGTAATGTCCCCTTTGTTTGGTCCTGACTTCCATTTATACACCTCGATAATATCGCCCCTCACTCTACGTCTCTCGAGGGAGTGCAAATTAAGATGCTTTAAGGTGTAGAAGCTGTCGCCAACATAACAACCACACCCTGAGTTAATGAGTTGCATGACCCAGTGTCAAGGAATAATCCAAGAAAACCGGACATAACGTTAACTGCACTGGCTAACCATTATCCCGGAATACGATCCGCAAATCGATTTACATCCAGGTCCCCAAATACTGCTGGGTAGACAGAAGCAAATGGCCAAAAGAAACTTGCCCATAGTATGTATGTATGTATGTGCGTGTGTGCGCGCGGGCGTGTGTGTGTATGTGTGTGTTGAAGAAGGTTAACTATGGTCGTGTCGAGGTTAGAGATGAAAGTGGTTGTGATGGAGGGTGATGGTAGTGAAAGTGAGGGAGGAAGGGGGGGGGGGGTAGAGAGGAGCAGGACGGAGTAAACGTGGAGTAAGCACTGGCTGGTGGAGGATACAGTGATGGAGGACACACTACTGGAGTGGCGCAGGAGTACGTGGAGTTGTAGCGTAAGTAGAGGGAGTGGAATGAACACAACATCTTGGGAAGCAAAGTCGTAAAGTACACAGTGGGTGGTGATGTACAAAGTAGGTGGTGATGTACACAGTAGGTGGTGATGTACACAGTAAATGGTGTTGTACAAAGATGAAGCACACAGTGGGTGGTGAAGCAAACAGAAATAAGTGAAGTACATCAAAGAAGGTGAAGCAAACAGTATGTGGTGATGAACACAGAGATGAAGAACACAGTGGGTGTATCTTAGAGAGCTTAATTGTTGTTGGACTAGTCTATTATTAGCCTTAATGCACCCTTAAGGACCTTGGTTGTTGAAGCACATACTGAGAGTGGTGAAGCACATACTGAGGGTGCAAAGCAACTACTGAGGGTGATGAAGCACATACTGAGGGTGGTGAAGCACATACTGAGGGTGCGAAGCAACTACTGAGGGTGATGAAGCACATACTGAGGGTGGTGAAGCACATACTGAGGGTGCGAAGCAACTACTGAGGGTGATGAAGCACATACTGAGGGTGCGAAGCAACTACTGAGGGTGATGAAGCACATACTGAGGGTGGTGAAGCACATACTGAGGGTGCGAAGCAACTACTGAGGGTGATGAAGCACATACTGAGGGTGGTGAAGCACATACTGAGGGTGCGAAGCACATACTGAGGGTGGTGAAGCACATACTGAGGGTGATGAAGCACATACTGAGGGTGGTGAAGCACATACTGAGGGTGCGAAGCAACTACTGAGAGTGGTGAAGCACATACTGAGGGTGATGAAGCACATACTGAGGGTGGTGAAACACATACTGAGGGTGGTGAAGCACATACTGAGGGTGATGAAGCACATACTGAGGGTGGTGAAGCACATACTAAGGGTGATGAAGCACATACTGAGGGTGGTGAAACACATACCGAGGGTGGAGAAGCACATACTGAGGGTGATGAAGCACATACTGAGGGTGGTGAAACAGAGGGTGATGATGAACACAGTTAATGGTGAAGAACACAAAGTTTATAACAAGTTAGATCCCTTAAATACTTAGCTTACCACATAAATACATTACGTGCTCCTATGATTCCTTTACGGACTTATGAAAATGATAGCATCACTCCTCATTATCTAAGACATTAATTTACTATGTATTATTATCCTGGGTGTGAACTGGTCTCTAATTTATGAAATATTTCTACATCTATTTCATGTTTTTTCCCCACCTAATTTATGATAGATATTATTCAGCTTTCACCTCGTGGTTAAGTATCAAACTCTTTATCTGTCAGAATAACAGCTAGTATATTTCTAGATGAAAATAAGATAACAAAAAAAAAGTCTCGGAGTGACGTTTGTAGTCTGGGCTCAAAAGTGGGTTAAACCTCACATACCCTCCGCCGTTTATGCAGTCATCATACCGGACTGGACGACATTAAGCGTACCTTAATTAAAAAATCCAGCCCCTGATCCCATTACTGTGCGGTGTGAAGAGAGTACGCGCGCTATTAACATTCCTGACCAGTTCAGTGGGGCTACACGCGCCTCCTTGCACCCAGCCTCTTCATCTGACGAAGAAGAGTAGCGGTCGGTCTCTTGCATTTACGGTCCTCCTGTCTCCTGGGTTTTTCTGAGAAGTAGGTCCTTGAGTCCACGTGTTCCTTCTGTATCGACGACTTCAAGATTCTTTGTTTTTTTAGTTAACCAACGAGGATAACCTGGGTATCGGATTTCCAAAGGCTCGTACGTTAATTTCTTTTAATCTTTACTTCGGGAAAGAAATACCATCTAATTTCAATAGTCTTAATGCCTTAATTTTCTTTCAGGTAAAGTACAGGTAACCCTAATTCTCAAAGGTTAAGAGAGGTCATCTCAATTTCTACGGGTAAAGATAAAATATATATCAAAATATTTAAGTAAAGCTGGAGATGATGTGTGTTTGGTTCTTGATGTCAGTTTATAAACAAAATGGAAGCAGGGAGAGGTGGATTTACCTGGCCAGGCTGTAACACCGACAACCAAGTTAAACAAGACAAAACTCGCTAATGCATAAAAGTCCCCAATTAATAAGCCAGGCCTTATAATCACAACAAGTCCGCTTCTGTATCATGTACCTCTAGACCACCTAAGTCGTGATAAGAAAGCCAGGCTTCTGTAACGACTGCCTGGATTATTAAACTCAAGATGAGTCAACAGTAAGAGAAACCGTTACAATATAAGAGCTTGGACTCTGATAACATTATTTTAACTTCAACCTCTGACCTGTAGTAGCGTGACTCGAGGGTTTGGCCCATGGGTACATATAATTATAGTATCAAGCAATAGGAAAGAACAACGGTGAATACTCCAGATGAATAAGAGACCCAAAATACAAATACAATGGTTTATTAAAGACACAAAATGGTTATTAAAATGACGTTATTAATGCACAAATAGGAACTCTTTGTACTATAACCTCAGGCTCAATTTACTTACACCACGATTGGGTGTACACACACCATACCACATAAACTCTCACAGCACCTTAGCACCATTAAAATCCGTGGCAATGACGCCAGTTACAACACTCAACAACCCTAGGAGTAATACTCAAGCGGCCGCCATGGGAGTCTCATCACCACGTGGCACCTTCCAACAAACTCCAATAGGTGGAATAACACAACCACAAAATAGCCCTACTGAGTCATGGACTCATCCACCAATGATGGGGGCTGGTAGTTGTTTGTGGCGCCTGATGATCCGGTGTCACCACTTGGGCAGTGAGCGTTAGGGGAAGGCTGGCCAGCTATGGGGCCCATAGGTGGTAGTGGGGGGATTCTGACGCTCGGGATTCACGGAGATACCCGATTCTACTGGTCTTCAAACATCTCCCCAGACTAGTGGATGCGTCATCCACGCTATAGATAGCCTAGGCTCCGATAGGGACCGGTAGGGTGAGGATCGTGGTGGCTTACTGACGGTTGAAAACGAACATCAACGTTTCAAAGGGACGTTAAGGACGTAAAAATACTTCACTCAAAGCACATCAACTACGTTACTGTAACACTTGCACAATCAAACTATTAATTAGGTCAAATCACTTAAAAGCGAGTACAACACGGAGAAGGTGGAACGACATGCCTGTGGGGTGAGGATCGTGGTGGCTTACTGCAAGCAACCGCCAGATTCCACCAACTCAATCATTTCATTGTATCACGTTACTGTACACTCTGACGTTTGAAACTGAGACTACAAACTCAGTTTCATTCCCTAATATTCTCTTTACAAACAATGCTCAGACTGAGCTATCAAAGGCAAGAACTAAATTGATCACAATAGGTCTTGGATGGCAATCCTGGTGAGCAAGTCTCAACACGCAGCGCCCTTCTACAAACATGAAGAAACTGGTCTAAATGTTCCTTTCAGGTAAATTAACTAAATCCATAGTTAACGTCCCTACAACAATTTCACTATGACTATCAGGGTCTCTGATATTCATAAGTGAAAAAGGGGTTTACAGGTCTCGGTAGATGCAAAAGAGTTTACAAACTTGGTCAACAAAAATACGACATCTCCATGACGTCGTCAAAGAAACAGAGAAAACGGAGGACGTTTCCACAGGGAGACTCAGAAGGTTTTGTGGACGTATAGCGTAATATGAATCATTAGGTTTTAACAGGCTAGCCTTCATTACGATCATGTCAACAAGAACATCCTGGACAAACAGCAAGCTGAGGAGGTTGAGCCAACCATCTGTACGGTGAACCAGAACTAATAAACAAAGTCGAGCCCAAGATAAGACAGGTTGGTACACCAAGAGCTAGACGGAGCTACCGCGCCTGACGATGGCCACTCCGCTAATGTCACCGTCAACAACAACCTGAGTGTCTTGATCGAGTGCTCCCGCGAGAGATGGGGCCGCATAGCTCACCGCTCATGCTATCCGAGAAATGACGGGAGTTATGTGGAGTATGAGAGCACCGCCGCCCAACCACGGGAGACAACTGGATCTGGCGAGAAAGCACTGGGTGAATTTGTGTCCACCATTACCCGAAGCCAAGCACTCCTTCATGGTCGAGAGCCTGTCCGTCATGGCGCTCTGGTCTGGTTTATAGCACTTCGATGAGATCTCTCGAATTTCTTGCCTGCCTCTCCTCTGCCAGTACAAGATTCTGTTAATTGTGAAAACCAAAGTCGAGTTTTGTATTATGTGGAAGTATGCATTACGCCCCCTGTATGTTATGTGTTACACGCCCGTCAAGAGGCGATCCTTAGGTGGTTTACATTCCTGGGAGATAGTTAATGAGTCATTATTGCGTCGGTCTAATGACATCTTAAAGATGATTGTTTCTTTCGTAAGCCATTTAAAGGAATATAAAAAATCACATCCAGAGACAATATTGCGATAAAGGTTTAATGTTTGAGTCTAAACAAATATATCAAGTAGAAAAAAAATAGAATTAATCCTCGAGGTGGCCAACAGGGATGGCCACTCATGACATTAACAGTCATGGAGTCCCGCCGCTGGCCGCTCGACTCTGTAATTTGCTTATTAGTAACATGATTGGCTGATTTGTTAAGTCCCACTCGACTATCCATCGCGGCGCACCACAAGTCCACCACCCAAACCATGATACGACGTCTTTTCCGCTCCCCGTCGTCAGGTTACTGAGTTGTCTCCTGTATCCGTCGTCTGGCTCAGGAATGTAGACAGAGTAAGGTCTTTTACGAGTAATATTGTAGTCGATTAACCTAATGGACTTTTTTGGTCTATGGTAAAAGGCGGGATGGACTCAGGTGTGTGTGTGTGTGTGTATGTGTGTGTAAAATTCCCTGCAGACATGCCTACCAGCCCGCTAACTCCACCCACGACAAGACCCCGACTCTTATTCCTTGTTTTTCTCCTGTTTCAGAAAGTGAAGTGCTAATGGATTAACTGAAACCCGAATTAAACACGAATCAAATAAATATAATTACTTACAGTTCTATATCGATGAGGCAGTTCTATAAAACGATGATTTTTATAACTAAGAGAGATACGACTTATCATTCGGCGTCCAGTGGTGGTGGTGAGTGGGTCGGGGAGTTTGCATGGCGTAATGAACCATCTTGAATGTAGCATCAATTTTTAGTATATTGGCAGCGCCCATCAGGCCCCCGTTACTCCTGCCGCGATGAGCCACGCCTTGGAGACGCTGAGGGCGGCACCACAGTGTTCCTCAGCAACAGTTCTTTGCTGTCACCCTCAGCAGCCACCTTTATAGCGGTACCCACTTACACACACACACACACATGATCTGTTTATATATATACATAAACACAAGGACGTAGAAAAATCAGACAGACAAGAACACATGCATAGACAATGAAACTGGCTAACAGTTAAAACTGACAGACAGACAAACAAGGGAGCAAACAAAAATAGAGGCAGTTAAATACACAATAAAAAAGAGAAAGAAAGCAAACTGGGTGTGTATGACACAACACCAACGCTTACCATTTACTGTCGACATTAAGTTTCAACACCGTCAACAAACCCACGAGATTTACAACGAGTTTCACAGACCAATATTTTTCTTCTCGTTTCCTGAGTCGCCAAGAACACATCTCTGGCGCATGACGCTTTGGTTGCCAAAGGATTCGGGTCTTCCTTAAGCGCTACATTGTGCCTTCACTGTCATTCCTTTAAGGAGTGAATGATGAGCCATTACAGGCAGTCAACAAACAGGTCAGATGCACAGAAGAGGAGACAATAGAGACAATGTTACAAACAGTTCATAACACATTCCAAATGGAGTTTTAATGGGAGTATTTATTTCAGTTTTTGCAGGTCAAAACTTCAAAATAAAGTTTGCTAACGAACTGATCTGTAATTAGCATCTCCAAATTGTGTAGAATCCATCTGTTACCAGTTTCTACTAAAATATGCCCCTTACTCTTGTGGGAGGCAGAGTAAATGAAGGCGAAACTCTTTTTGGTGACACAACATGGCGGACAAAATAAATATTAATGAGACATGTAAGTGTCCCGAGTACTGGTTATCTTGATATCACTTAAGAAGACATGGGGTGAAAAAAAATTCAAGCCAATTTATCCATTTATCGTTTTTTATTCATCTATCTGTTTCACATAATGTAACAGTCATTGTTGTCTTGCGAGTAAACTGCATTTCATCACAAGTTTGCGTCAAGCGACACAACCTTGGCTCGGCACATGCAACGCCGGATGACAGCAGGTGGGGAGCTGACCACGTAGAGGCGGCCGTAGGAGTACGCTGAGGTCAAGGTTACATCATTCAGGTAAGCGAACTCGTTCTCTTCCAAGGGATGACCCTCACGCCATAGGTTGGAGAATAAGGACACCGCCTGGCCGTCTACACCAACATATTGATCCTCCGCCTTGTGGATACCCACCCACATGTAAGGGTATTCGTAGTCGTATTTGTCGGCTGGAGATAAAGTATGTGTGTTTACTGCACTTTCATGTCATACACATTATGTTACCAGTAAAACAATATCCACCGGGCAGAGAATGTTCATCTAAGAAGAAGATTTGTTTAAGCCTCATCAGTCCTCACGATGGCTGCTTGAAATACAAACTACCTGAGTCTCCTTTCAGACATTTTCCGATATTATAAGTTTAAAAATTGAATGATCTTAAATAACCACAGACTCAATTCTGTAATACCCGTTTTCTGTGAAAAAAATGGTGTGGCGTATGTCCAGAACGCTGGGGACACAGCAATATTTGTCAAGGCTTAATATTACCTGGCCAGAGGTAAACGACATCCAGTGTACGATATTTCTCAGGTGGTTAAGTGTTCTAAGTACAGCCTTATGTGTACTGTATATACTGTATGTTACGCCCCATTTGTGAGACTGTCCAGGTCATGAACTGGGCAGTTATTTTGCCCAGTTTGTGAAATGGGTTCCCAACCCAAAACTTATATGATTGGGGGTCCGAACTCCGGAAGGAGGAGACCCTGGTTAAACTGCTACTAAATAAGATGATCGATACGACGATGCACAGAACCTAACCAAACCTACCTAACACCTCTGAAAATATTGGTCCAATTCTGTGAACTCCTTCTGGTGTTAACCGTCTGCTCTACCATTACCACACTTCTCAAAGACGTACAACATAAAATTACTCCTGACAACAATTTAATAAAAGACGATCACACTAATATAGCTTACCAATGAGTGACCACTGCTCGGAGACGCCCTCAAGCTGGTCGGTAGAGTCAAAGGTAGCCAGGTCTACCAGCCAGCCTTTGTGAACGAGGTTAACACAGAGGGCCCGCGCAGCCTCCCAGTCCAGCACGGTCGGGCCAACACTCTCCTGCTCACCAACATGGAAACATCCGCCTCCTGCCTCGAAGAACCCAGGAGGGCATTCTTCATCTGTAGCTGAGGATGAAAGTAAATGGAGTAGGTTTGAGAGTACTGGATTCATTTCATACTAACTTTGACAACTAGTCAGAGTATCACCAAACTGCGATAACCTAACTATAGCTGGAGTACCCGACGGTGCCCAGGTTTATTTTAGAAACTTTCGATTACATAACCATACTTTTTTAGCTCTTTATGTTAAAATGGGAGTGATGCCACACACACACACACACACACACACACACATCGATAATCACATGTCTCTATCGTCACATATGCCCACATGTCTTTACACAATAATACCAAATAAGTATATAGGTGATCATATACCCACACATAATAATATCTAAATAAACAGGTGCCCACATACCCACACAGAGCGCCACGAGAAGAGCGAGGGAGGGAGGTTGACATTGTACTGTCAGTCTGCTGAACTTTCTGGCAAATCGTTGCAGTATTAGAGTGACCTCAAGTGTGGTTCTTTCTGTGGTGACATCTTATCTCTCGAGAATGTGAACATGTACAGTAACAGATGGCCACGGGAGTAAATATGAGTTGGTAAACCTACACCAACCACATTTTAGGTCAACTGCCACGTCGCGATAATATTGTTAAATTTTGGAGAACTTTAAAACATCACTGGCAAATTAGTTTATTGTAAGAATATTCGATGTTGTGCTGTACATGCCTCTCATTGTCAATCGAGAACTGTGTCCAGCAGAGGTGAGGACCCAACACTTGACTAACCTTAAGTGAGTGGCAGCCTGAGCCACTGGAGGCACCTGTACCAAGTGACAAAGAATATACCCTAACCTACTATACCCCCGCAGTGTAAGGCCGTTTGTTCAATAACGATATGGTGGACAAGTCTCTCTGACACTTTTTGTAGATGACACCGTTCAAGGGGACGTCTTTGTGAATGAGTCTGAAGAAGAATATTTACTAGGAGATAGTCGATAGCGAGAATGAACAAACGAAAATGATGAAAATAAGTATATAACGGAGATGGAAAAATAAATGGAACTTTGACTGGAGATAGAAGGGAGGATGTGAAATGTTTAAAATATCTGGCAGCGGGTCGTGCGGTAGTCAATGAGACGACAAGCAGTGACCTGAACCAATCACAGGGTAACGGAGGAAAGAAAGCCTGGACATTAATAGGTGGACTAGAGAATGTGTGGAAAGAGGGAACCGTATTCTGGGAGTAAAAGATTAACATATGCAGGGGAATTATTGGGGAGATTTTACAGTGTAGATGCGAAGGCTGGTCTGTGGGTGTAACGGGAAAGATCAAATCAGAAGCAACAGCAATAATGTGTTTTTAAGAAATATTTGAGGTGAGTGAGATTAAGAGAATGAAATATTCAGTTGTATAGAAGGGATGTGAGAGTGAAAGAAACATTGAGTGGAGAGTCAATTAGGGTCTGATGAGACGGTAAGGACATATTTAGAGATTGAAAAGTAAAATATTGTTAAAAAGAGTATTTATATGAAATTCTATGAGGGAGAAGGGCAGACTAAGAAGAACATGGAAGGATAGGGTGAAGGAATCAATTGGTGTAAGGGGGTTGGACAGTGAAGGTACAGAGAATACGTAGAGTACAGATACACATAACTGGTAAAAAATAAACCAGTTCGACCTAGGATGACCCTAGAAAACTACAACATAAATTATTTCCATTGGTTAGGTCACCTGAAACAGACAGAAATATGCACAGACTACTTGCATTTTCTATTGAGAACAAACCAAAAATAAGAGTTATAAATGAAACTATAAAATAAACCATTATATAGCTCAGGAAAGAAGTAAGTTTTTAAACACGAGGCAGAGATTGAAACTGTTGTGTGGGCGTCTCATTACAGTTAATTTTAGAGTTAATTTGACCATATACAGTAATTTGTCATACATAATCACACCCTACTTCTTGGTTGTCTTGGAAATACGTGTGTCGATTCTGCGAGATTTTACAAGTGCCGTTTGAGTGTATCTCTATAGGATGTAATGGTACATAATCTTTCATCGATAGAATTTTAAGACAATTTCTCCGTGACTTTATATTTTAATAAGATTTATGGATATGGTGATTATTTATGAAACACACACACACACACACACACACACACACACACCAAGGGTCACTTTCACTTCATATATCCCACTTGGTGATAAAGTAACTCGAGTGGATGTTATCTTTACTTCCAATAAAAAAAGCTAATGCACTATATTACGAGGCTATTGTTTATATGATGGACAATAGACAAATAAGGTGTCACGTCGGTCATATTGTTACCGTAATTAAAAACAATTAAAACAAGCTTATATAATAACCGTAAAGTTAAAACATTGTGACTCATGACGAATGCTTATGACACTGTATTATGTGGTGCTTGAGGCAGCCTGACGACACACCTTATGTCCGTCCATCTGTCATTATTCCCATCCAATGAGAGAAATTTCCCACACAACTCATCTACGTCGAGCCTTGTGTCACGTCTACACCCATGTTTTAGGGTGCTCTGTCTCCTGCAACGTGTTCGCGTATTAAACACCAAGGCACACGTAGTATTACCTTCACACGTTACCATCCTGGTACAGTCTCACACGAGAGCTTCGTCCCTGTTGTTATACGTCTCCCCCCGCCTTCCTTGGCTGTGCCTCACTCCTGAACTCTCTGTATCTATAATTTTTGTTCATTTATTCTTTCCAAGTTTCTGAAGTATGTATTAAACATCATTATATGAACAAATAATACCTGTATGCTTATTTTTGTTTACGTGTAAGTTTTAATTATCTTCGAGCAGGTAGATATGGTACACACACAGTTGCAAGTACACGGTGGTGTATTAGACAAGTGTGTAAGAATAACTTTAAAGGACCCCTACGCCCCGGGCTAGGGTGCCGCTGGCCGTATCCCCCACGCGGGTAAATCGAGAAAAATCAACTTCTCAAAAAATAAGTTTTAACCTTTTTAATGATAAAACAATAAAACTTCCCTGGGGCCGCAGTGACGGGAAAACGGCAGCGCAGAGCGAGAGAGATAGGGGGCAGCGTTGTTTTGACGGATAGCGCTCGTGGTCACGTACGCACTTCGCAGCCATTTTCTGCTTGCCTTTGCGTCCGGGATGGCCAGTAATGAATATATTTACTGTTCATAATACTTATTTCCTATAAATAATTCATTTAGAATTTATTGTATTTGCATTATTGTTCATAAAAAGTGCTCGGCGACACACACGCAGTCTGTCCCCAGCAGTGCCGGATTTAGACCTGTGTTGGCCCATGGGCAGCCTCTTTGTGGAGGCCCCCCTCATTATAACTACCCAAGAGGGTGGGGTGGCGAGTGAAGCGAGCCTAAACATCTGGGAGTTCCGAGGGGCGCAGTAAGACCCCCGGGGAAAATTTGAAATTTGAACACTTTGGAGAATTTTGAAGCCATATATAGTTAGATTGAAGAAATTAGAACATTGAGAAATTTTTAATAAACTGTATATTTATAGATAAACATGAATTTTAAAGAATAAAAATAAAAATAATCCAAATGAATAAACAAATAAATAAAATATTGTAATATGTGGAGGCCCCCAGATTGTGGAGGCCCCTGGGCAGCTGCCCACTTTGCTCACTCCTGAATAATAATTCCACAAATAAATATATTTATAACATAATCATAGCATCATTTTCCAGTAATACTACACTACAATACAACTACACTACTTTTAGCAATCTTACTTTGATACAACATGAAAATAAAACAAACGAAAGTAGGAACTTACATTCAGGGGCCGGATACTCAAAAACATTTATGGGACTGTATGTCGTTGTGTACCCGCAAAAGCTTCCCTGTGGTGTGGCGTGACGCGCAAATAGTCAAGCTGATAACTCGCGCTGGGCATTCAAACAATGCCGCAAAAAGACAAGTTAAAGGAATAATTTTCCTTCTTATATGTTTCTATTCATTAAAAGCTCACATAACGTGAAGCAGAAATACTACTATTTTGTATTACAGCCAAAATCACTGATGATGAAAATTATTAACGTTCATGAGAAGAAATTGTTGTCAACATTTCGTTTAGGATTTGATGCTTTTAAAAAACACAGGAACCCTTCTTGATATTAGTTGCCTGTGTGCTGTTGTTGTGTGTGTTGCTTCTACTACCCTCATCCTCTTGTTCACATCTTGGCAAATATTACCTGCTGCTATCCAGTTTGGCAAGTGGCCAAATTAATCTATGTGTAGGGCAAGTGAATTGGAGGTCTGAAGTTGGCCTACGTCACCTCTGTGAGGCCACGTTCTGTTTCACTGTAATATACCAATGAACAACCAGTATATGGGGGAATGGGACAACTGGCCGCCGCCATCTGGCCGCAGCCCAACTGGCCGCGGGAAACTCGCTGCGGCCGACTGGCCGCCACGGACTGGGGGTAAACTGCAAACGCCTAATTTTGCGCTCTCAAGGCGGCTCCTTAAACCCCCACCAGCGAACGATTGATTCTCGAATGATTAAAAAACAAGTCAATTCTGAATTCAACATACAAAAACACAGTAAAACTATGTACTAAAAAATAAAATAAGAGAAACTTAGATAATAGAACTTGAAAGAATCCTCACAGATGTATTAATTCTTGAATGAAAAATACGAGGATAATACTATGAACAAAGAAATATAAAAAAGTAAGAATTAGTAGAATAATAATATTAGTTGGATAATACTATGAACAAAGAAATATAAAAAAGTAAGATTTAGTAGAAGTTAAAAAAATGACAACAGTTCGAATATTTAAATATTGATTTGACTATGAATGTTTTCAGGGCTACCCGAGTATATAGCTTCAACCTCCGAATGTATTCGAGATTTTCACTCGTAAAAACCGATAGGAAATATTAATTTAAGCAGTTGCGCATTTCTTTGTCATCACTTTCATCAATTTTGTCAACAAAAAGTTCCATATGGCGGCCAGTCGGCCGCGGCGAGTTTCCCGCGGCCAGTTGGGCTGCGGCCAGATGGCGGCGGCCAGTTGTCCAAGACCCAGTATATGGGAGGCAGAGCCAAGACCCAGCCAATGCGTGGCGCCCAGGAGGATAAACCTGACCTTTAACTGTGTTTCTCTTTGTAGTTGACATTCTGTGTGACCAAAATCAATGACCAATGACCGAAATGTTACAGAATAAACTCCAACAGATGACTGTGTTTTCCTTACCACCACAAGCTACCCATACTGTATATGTTATGCCCCGTTTGTGAAATTGCCCAGTTCATGAAATGAGCAGACATTTTGCCCAATTCGTGAAATGGGCTGACAAACTAACCTATACCAACCCGACTCAACCCAACTTAATCTTAGCTAAACCAACTCAAACTTACCTAACGTTTGGTAGAGTTATGTTAAGTTTGGTCATTTTACCAAGAGTTCATTTGGTGGCGTGGTCTCCACCATCACTGTCGCTCATCTTTACCACGACCACACACTATCCCAGCTCTGCTTTCCACACGGCACGCTCACCCACCTCCCTCCCAACCTCTTTAGTCTTCGAGATGCCTTTTCGTAGTACCGTGGTACCAGTAGTAGGAGATTCACACTTTATATTTAGGTTTGCTCCTCTGCAGCGCGGGCGAGTTTATTGGGCGTCTCCTTATATAATGTGCAAGACAAAGCTCAAAAGCATCAGAGCGCCCAACAGGGAAGTATGTGGAGTTTATACTTGACTTCTCTGACTTATACAGTTTACGGGCGTGAGTACCTGAGGGGTCTATTGGTTGCGTAGTTGAGGAAGAATGAATGTATGGAGGTGGTATTTTCTGTACAGTTTCATCTGTTCACAGCAAAACGTGACAGGTCCCTAATACAGTCAAGTGTTAAGTCTGTCTCTGGCCAGAGGGTTATCAAGGAGGGACGATGCAAGTTGGTGGAAGCTGGGATCCTGTAGGCGGAGGTCTCGGAACAAGTCAAGATGTAGTGAGGGAGGGTTTACAGGTAGTGCGGCCAGGCACAGGGTTGTCAATGTTCGTATTTGTAGCCCAGGCGCAGTCTCGTGTGCATAATCTGTTGAGATCGAGTCCAGGAATGATACTCTTTGTAATGGTGGTTGTCATCTCCGGTTACTGCGTCAAAGTGGCGTACTGTGTCACTTCCCCCATGTTTCAGATTCAACCTGTGTTCGTCGAATGTCTCATGTTGTCCGGTGTGTGTCAGAGATTTGAGATGGTTGAAGGAGAGGGCGAGGGTTGCTTCTTTGGCGAGGTGACCAACAGTATCAAAGGTGTGTAGGACGCAACAAAGTATAGTCTTAGCCCTATTAGGAAGGATGAGACTGGATTATTGTTAATTGGCCCAAAGGGTGAAAACACAAACAACCATAGGTAGGCTTTCTGCAACCTGTCTGCTTTTCCGCCAGGAGACTAAATCCAAGATGGCCGATGAAAACTGAAAGTTGATATTGATATTGAAATAGTTTATTTAGCCAGAAAAATACAGATACAGAGTCGATGATAATAACAATATTAACATGGCTGAGCCAGTTGAGAGCCTGAGCTCTCTTGAAGGCACCTGATATATATTGTAATTTTATCTCAAGGAAGTATATGTAACATTTAGTATCATCAGGAATAGTACACGTAACATGGTGGTAGTAAGAACATATCAGAAAGTTATCACGATTATCACTTCGTTATTTACTTATTTTTTTAAATTTATATTTTAAGAATATATACATATGTTACAGCGGTGATGATATGCATAAATATGATAAGGGAGGGAAGCAGTACAACACGGGTTGTATATGGTGGAACAAGAAGACAGAGATGTCAGTATCAAGTCTCGTCGGCAACTATAATTATTGCAATGGTAATTTCTATCTATCTACATGACAATCTATAATATAATGGCTTTGGTGGTACAATATAAGCAGGAATATAAAGTAGGTATTACAAAAATATTAATACTTAGACACAGGGCCGGATTCAGGAGTGGGCAAAGTGGGCAGCTGCCCAGGGGCCTCCACAATCTGGGGGCCTCCACATATTACAATATTTTATTTATTCATTTGGATTATTTTTATTTTCATTCTTTAAAATTCATGTTTATCTATTCCATCACGTAAAACTATGTTCAGCAAGAAGCGTGATAGAAATTAGGCTCGCTACTCCTTCAAATAACTAATAACTAATAATATATTCTTTTCTGTGAAGTCTCTTGAAAATTTTTGACATGTGCGGTAGTAGCTATATCAAGGCTGGTCGACTTGAAGCCACATGAATGACTCCAGTCATGTCTCACTTGTGTGTGTGTGTGTGTGTGTGTTGGGAATTTGTACACTCTCAATAAATATGCAGTTAATTAAAAATTTCTCAATGTTCTAATTTCCTCAATATAACTACATATGGCTTCAAAATTCTCCAAAGAAGAGTTCAAATTTCACAATTTTCCCGGGGGGCTTACAGCGCCCCCGGAACTCCCAGATGTTTAGGCTCGCTTCACTCGCCACCCCACCCTCTTGGGTAGTTATAATGAGGGGGGCCTCCACAAAGAGGCTGCCCATGGGCCTCCACAGGTCAAAATCCGGCACTGCTTAGACAATAGATATTTTTTAAGAGATGATTAAATTAAAGGAAGGGAGTGAAGTCTTTGCTCGGATGGGTGGGGGTAAGTTTTTCCACACCCTCACACCATGATATTTTATGGAGGTCTGGGACTGAGAGGAGCGCATGGGGGGTGGTCTTAGTAGCTCTGGCTGTCTTAAGTTGTATCTATGATTATTTCAGTACTGGAAATAATTATAGTCAATCAAGTGATTGACAGATTTGTAAACAAATAGGGCACAGCAGTATAAGTGTTAATATCCTCGAATTTTAACATTTTCAATTTAGCAAATTGTTCGATAATGTGATCAGACTTCTTAAGTAGGTCATTGTCCGCACAACTCTCTTCTGTGCAGTAATCAAGAGAAGTGTTTTTGAAGAGCCAGAGGTCCCCCATAGTGTGTGAGAGTGTATCAAGTGTTGAAAAACAAGATCATAATAGATTTCTTTCATTGCTGCAGGAGTGAGTGACTGACCAGTGTGATACAGGAAGCCGCACTGTTTATTGACTTTACTGTGAATGGCTTGTATGTGGTTTCTCCAGCTAAATTTTTCATCAACAATAATCAAAAGAAATTAGTATTTTGTTCATGTTTGAGGACTGTATAACAAAGGTAAAGGGGTTTAAATCTGGGGGGTAGGTTTTCCTTCTGTAAAAGGTATAAGATCAGTTTATTACGTGTTACCCGGGTCCTGACTTAGGTCAATTCATTGTTTATAGTTATCATCAGGGAATGGAAATCTGAGTTGCTGGCATAGAGATTACAATCGTCTGCAAATAAGTTGTATCTGAAACAGACATCATATAATGACAATATTGGTATCATATTCGATTGATTTTAACATTTATGATCCGTTGAGTGGGATAGTTTTATGACTGGCGGTCATGATCGACCAAAAATCCAAGGTGGCTCCCAATAGTTATATTATGGCCCATATCTCAGGAGCCATGTGAGATAGGCTGGTGTGTAGGATGGAGTTTTCGGCTATGATTTATTCAATGAGCACATTATAGATTATCCCTTATTGATGGGATTCAAAATGGCGTCCAATATTCAAGATGGCCTCAGAATATCTACTGTAAGATGGTCCTCGTCGATTGCAACAAAATGTTAGAAAACACTAACTTATTAAACAAAATATCATAGAAAGACAATATGTTATTCATTATGATTGACTTATATTAAAACAGCAGATTTTTCATGTTCCTTATAGTTTATTGCCAATCATAATATACTAATATATTAATAGGGAAGAAATCATGATTATGAACATTATTTTTGAGCAAATCATATGAACTCTCTCTCTAGTAACTCCATTATGTACTGTAGTGGCAGAAGTAGGGATGGTTGTCCCTCCTGTTCAATGCTAACTGGCCCGAGGGCCACCTAGACATGAATTTGCATAATGTGTAGAAGATGTCGCCAACATAACGCCCAAGTTAACGAGCTGTGTCTAGGAATAACCCAGGAAGACCGGACAACTCGCCAACTGTACTGGCTGATCATTATCCCCAGAAGCATATTCCCGAAACATTATGATTCAGCTCAATGGTAATTCCACCACCGTCGTCGCCGCTATTACCGTCGCCGCCATTACAGCCACTGCTGCCGCCACCACCAGAATTAATCACAATTAGTATGTCGGTCCATCTTAGCAGTGATTAATATACCGCATGCTGACCAGTTTATTTGGGACTACTTTTTAAGAACTTATCCCTCTAGTTGAGATAGTAACATACAGAGAGTCCTAAACACCAGGCATACTGTAACATTACTTAAAGGTGGTGACGTTGTCGAGGTCCATTGCTGTAATCAACAAGGCCATGGAGTGATTTCTCGTATTGCGTCTGAGAATTGTACCAGAAGGTTAATGTTGCTAAGGGATATTTTGGGAATTTGGCTGAACAGCCTGACATACATTACTGGCCAATCAGAATTCAAATTAAGTGCATCTTCGATTCTGAGAGGTTCGACGATAAGTCAAACCGTGTCTGGTCATACCAACGTACAGTAGTATAAAATGTGAAGTCCATTGCTTTCGGCACACAGACAACAGGATGTCTCTCCTAACACAGGTGATCCTCGCTACAGTTGTGGCTTTCGTGGGTAAGTAAAACGCTATTACGTATTTCTGTAATGTTTTAACTTTTAATAAACGTCATAAGTTAACCCTTTTGTGACTATATAAGTGTTAAGAGTATTGAGTCACAATAACATAAACCCAGAGTACCTGCCAGCAAAATTTGAAAGCTATTTCATGAAGGCCAGCAGTATACAGTATATGACTGACGACTCAGTGTTCATCTTATGCTCCTCGCAGGTGCTCAGTGCCCCAGTGATTTCTTTGAGGCTGGTGGCGGCTGCTTCGCTGTGATCGACCAGCCAGGAACTAACTTAACATGGGACGGGTGTCGCAAACTGTGCCAGGATCTTACCACCTCAGAGTGGGGCGTCGATCTCGCCACCTTCGACGATGCTGAACAACTTGAGGCGTTCTCCTTTACCTGGTTGACTGCTGGTAAGTCGAATTTATTAATTTGGATGGAAACTATTAGGTATTACGTTATAAGCTCTTAATCATTCTGTTGAGCAGAATTTTAACTTCATGTTGTTACTTTAATCATTTAGCCAGAGAAACAGGAGTTTGGATTTTTCCATATACAGTACGTGTAATTAATTTTTATCATAGTTAAGAAACTTCATATCAATAAAGAATTCAAAATTACTGACACCAGTAAGAAGCGTTACGCGTTGCTGATGCTTATGACGTCTGCTCTCTTCCTCGATAACGGTCACACACAGATGAGTAATCTGTTAGTATTCTCTTACTGCATGAATTATTTCCCTCCTCATATTTTGAGTTAATAGTGACCAATTTATCATGACTTTTATATTAATACATCGGCAACACCTGAAAACTGTTCTTTTCATAGTTATTATTATCAATTTCAAGATTCTATTCATTGTTCAGTCTTCTCGTTAGATCTTTTTAAATTGTTCTCATATTGCGTTCTATATCAATCCAGCCACTATATTTTCTCATGCTGTATTTCAATGGTAAAGTTTGATAGTAAAGTTACCATGTATCCCCACAGGCGCCGCCTATGATCCCTATCCCTACATGTGGATAGGTGTGAGTAAAGTGGACGGCGAGTGGGAGATGTTAGGTGGGAAGCCTGTGTCCCTGCAGTCCAACATGTGGCTTCCTGGTCACCCACACGAGATGGGTACCGTAGTGTTCCTCGACGACATCACTCTTGAGTCTGGCGAGGAGTCCTATGGCCGCCAGTACTTCCATTGTTCCATGGGTTCGATTGCTCATCGTGAGCGCTGTTTGTGTCGAGCTCAGTAAACCCTCGAGTCAATTTAACTCAACACCACAGTAGCACTTAATTTCTGCATGAGTTTGATAATAAAATATCTTCTATGATTTGTGTATCAATATTTCCAAATATGAAACGAAAACCCCTTTAATAACTTTGAGACAAAATATTTTAGATAATAGCTTTTAACTGTGGGGGGGATGAGGCCTTAGCATGATATATTTAAGTCCGTACAGGAGCCGCCAGACCACTCTCCTGATCTGGCACATGTTCCAAGTGTTGAGGTGTTAAAACAAGTGATCGAGATGTGTTCCTCCAGCTATGTACTGTCCAGTAAGGTGTACCAAACTGCCTACACTTTCCTTTTGCCTCTCGTTCAAGTCATTCTATGTTTAATCAGTCTTAAACCTCAGAGGAGACATTCCAGACAGAAATCTCTGGACCTCAAGTGGTTTAGGTCGGATGGATTTACAGGTATGATTTCATTTCATTTACCTTTATGTTCTGACAACTGACAAGCTATCACGTTTAAGTGGTTTTGAACAACAAGATACCAGCTTATGATGAAGGCACGTGTTTTCTCCATACACTAAATTAATTGTCCATAATTGCTACTGTTAACTGTAAATGTAACCACTCAATTTAATGTCTTCGGTAACGTGTTTTGTGTGACAAAGCCTACCAGGAGGTTATTGGGGGTGAGGGTCTTCTCTCTCTCTCTTGTGAGAATTGTGGAACAGTCAGGGGTGTTCCTTCAAATTCTTATAAACGTTACGTCTTCGAGATAAATGTCTATTTATCTGTTGTATAACATTATTGACCCTCTCGCGGCAATTGGGGTTGTTTTTACACATTTTTTTTTTCGTTTCTTGGTTTTATCAAGTTTCTTCATCCTCCAGGAGTCTCAGCTGAAGGTACGAGTATCCCCTTTTACGTGAAGGCGACCATGGCGATTACTTAAAGTTAAATATCTCTCCATCTGTCTCTATGCTGAGGGGGTGGGGAGGGGTGGGCATCAGGCATCAATGGGCACACACAGCAGTAGAAATACCTCTTGCCAGACCGTCCAAATCCCAACCCGTCAATTTATAGAAATAAAATTACTAAAAAAGGCAACGTGTCCAGGAACTGCTCAAAAAGGCAACGGGGAACACACTTAAGAGGAATACTCTCGGCTTTTCTACGAAGAAATCATGGATTAAGATAACTTGCAAGGATCTTAAGATAACTGTCTGTTATGTAAGAAATGTATGTGTTGTTGTTGGACACGATGATTATTGCTGCTGGTTCTTGTACTCCCACAGTGTGTGCTGCTTGGACCCGACCTAATGTTCCCTTTAGTTGCTTTCCTTTTATTTCTTCTTATTAACAGCAGTACATCTTGTCCCGGAAGGAATATAAAAAAAAAAAAAAAAATACAATGTAAATAACTTAGTTGATCAGGGTCCATGATTGTTTTTTACTACTCACTCGGTAAACGTAGGCATGACTCTCTCTGAAGGGACGTAAGCTGAGCCCAGCAAATGTTGCGGACACAGAAAGAGAATCTGAGTAATTTAGATACTGATATGCTAACCCAGATTTCATGCCTTGTTTTACTGCTATTGATCTGCCATTATGCTCCGACGACTCCCGATTAGTTTTTTTTTATCTTGTATATGATTATAGACCTTCAGGGTAGTGGCCACTTTCCCTTTTTCCATTCATCATCTTTGCGGGGAGTCATCATCATCATGTGTTTGTCGTTGACTGCTACACACAGCTGACTGGTCATGGTTACAACTTGTAAGATCTTGTAACTTACAAGATCTTTTATCACTAATGATGACAGTTGGAAAATTTAATCCCTGGAGGTGAGGTTTATGTTGATTTTTCAGTTTCAGTCTTCAGTTTATAATAATAATAATAATAATATAATAATAATAATAATAATAATAAACGGTTTATTAATTGTGAGCCTTCGTCTGCACTTCATACTATTGTGATATTTTAATAGGACCATATACCTGTCAAGTAGTGGTAATTGTATACTCACGCTATCTTTATCATAAAAATTATCATTATCTGGATAATTTTCTCGTGTACTGCCAGCAACTTGCGACCGATTCCTTCCTTTGTTATATAGAATCGGTGTTTGTGGTCAGCGGGACGTTTACGACGAACGCTTCTCTGGTACTCAAGGTAGACGTAGTCCTAGTTTTCTGACCATAGTGAGCTGATACAGCAAACGTGGTTGGTACTTCCTCCTCAGGTTTGTCAAGCTCGGTAAGTCCTTTCAGCTTTATCAGGCACCAGCAAGATGGGATTAATGTCTTATTCTGAATTTCTCTTCAATTTCATTGTTTAGTTTCTGTTTGTAGAAAGAAATCTCCCGTGTTTGAGTGACATTTCTTATACAATGTTTCATCATCCAGGTGAACGCTTTCCAAATTCTAATACACAAATTCGTCCACATAGTTTAATGAGATGATATCGGTCCTCTGAGCTGAGCTGGGAATTGCCTATACCCCTTCATCCAAGATCAGGTAAGGAACAGTTCTCTCTTTAAATTACTGTTTTATTACTTTAAAGTCTCCTTTAGATGGACAACATGACCCACATTTACGTATGTCGAGAGAAAATCTCTCTCTCTTTCTCTCTCTCTCTCTCTCTTGTTTTAGATGATGTTTTCAACATCTTGTGGCTTGTTAAAGATCATTTGATTATTCTCCTCACTGCATATTACAAAACACACACAAACAATTGTACAATTTGTAATGTAGCGACTCTTTCAAATATAACACAAAGAATAAATCATATTTGTATATGACTCAGCATGTTACGTGTTTAATGCTACGAAAATTCTCTCTCCATTCTAGCCCTTGTTAGAATATCCTTGAATTACACGTACCAGCTCATCAGACGTTACAATATATGTACTGTATATATTTATATGAATATTCGATGAAATAACAAAATAAAAGCAAGTTATGAATGCGCACTTCTCGTCAAGTACCACAGAGAACTATAGCTCTAAATTGTTTATTGTTGTTGAAATAGTTTATTACTAACCTTAGTACGCGCTTGAAGAGCTTCGTTGTTGAAGCTCAGTAATAACATTATAACAACAACAACAACAACGTTAAGTAAATGATGGTGACGTTATCACCACCACTATTGGATGTTGTAATCTAACAAGGTCAGATAAAAACAAATGTGAGAGATGAAAAGATCTCACCCATACTACTGTAAGCATCGCCACCCTCTGCTGGCAGTAGTGAACACCAACTAACATTCCTGTCCCTGAGTTTTGTGATAAGAAAATTTAAGCAGTACTGTTGTCTCTTGGAACACCATACTGATTTACTTCGACCCGCACTTGTAAGTACAGCCAACGTGATGACGTAACCCTCAGTACTGAAATATTGTGGACTAATTATGTCTACTCATTTTTTACCTTATCTGGATAATAAGACAATGTGGAATGAAGCGCAACTAAGATTAATAGAGTTATGTACTTTGTATTATGTCACTATGTTTAATGATCTTATTTTGTTAAAATAAAATTGTGTGAGACTAACAAATTATGTATCAGATGGATCACAATATAATACTAATAAACGCCTTGTTCTCTGCAGGTTTTTGACCGTATCAATAAATATTGAGTGTGTCAAAAGGCGAGTTTCAATCATTCCCTTCGACTTGCCCGTCACCCGACCGGCCTTAACTAAGGCGGTTACATCACCATTTACTTCAAACACACACACCTCTTCCACCTACCACACACTCCTCTTCCGCCTACCACACACTCCTCTTCCACCCACCACACACTCCTCTTCCACTCACCACACACACCTCTTCCACTCACCACACACACCTCTTCCACTCACCACACACTCCTCTTCCACTCACCACACACACCTCTTGCACCCACCACACACTCCTCTTCCACTCACTACACACACCTCTTCCACTCACCACACATTCCTCTTCCACTCACACACACTCCTCTTCCACTCACCACACACCTCTTGCACCCACCACACACTCCTCTTCCACTCACTACACACACCTCTTCCACTCACCACACATTCCTCTTCCACTCACACACACCCCTGTTCCACTCACCACACACCCCTCTTCCACTCACCACACACACCTCTTCCACCCACCACACACTCCTCTTCCACTCACCACGCACACCTCTTGCACCCACCACACTTTCCTCTTCCACTCACCACACACCCCTTTTCCACCCACCACACACCCCTCTTCCACCCACCACACACTCCTCTACCGTTAACGTTAAGTCCGTGTTTAAGCTAGGTCGAGTTTAATTGAGTTTATCCTCTATTATAAAATATTCATTTTCTCTAAATTAATCAAAGACACGTTTTCTTAAGCCAAGGTTTATTGGGTAACTGCAGCAGGTACTATTCGCAAGTTTTTGAAACTATTTTCGAGAAATGTTCGGCGAAAATATTGAATAATTTGTGCTAACGATTTGTAGAATGTATTTGAGTATTATAAGTATATTAAGTAAAATAATACTGAAAATTGGAGCATATATTAATTAGAAAACTGTAACGAACTTAAATGTGAATCGTAGTAAATATTAAATGGCTTTAAATTCTTTTATTTTTACTTTTATCCTCTTCACCACTGATCGGCTCGTTACCCGCTTCGGCGGTCGGTCATGTCTCTGCTACCCAATGTTGGTAAGTACTGGGCATGCACTGGCTCCTGAATGTATCTGAACCTGCTCCAGTGTTGGTCAAGTCTGGTCATGAAAGAGCTCACACTCGTTGCCGTCACAACACTCTTTGGCAGGTTGTTCCAAGAGTTCATAATTCTCACTCCGAAAAAGTAACCCCTCACAGTTTTCTGGGCTTGCAGCTTCTTCAGCCTTGAGCTGTGACCCCTTGTGGGGCGAGCGTCCGCCAGCTCCAGGTAAGGACACTCGACTGAGTAGTGCCCTTTGAGATGTTTATACATCTCAATTAGGTCCCCCCTTGCCCGTCTGTAGTCTAAGCTACGCAGTTACAGGCGCTCTAAGCTCTCTGGGTAGCTGAGGTGTCGAAATGCCGGCACCTGTCTGGTGGCCCTTCTTTGGAGATTTTCAATCAACTGACAGTCCCTAGCATATCTCGGGGACTAGACAGTACTCCAGGCGGGGAAACTTTATTGCAGAGAAAATGCAGAAAATTCTCAAAATAAATTAAAGTATTTAGAAACAGGGGTGTGGAGGCCCCCCTCATTATAACTACCCAAGAGGGTGGGGTGGCGAGTGAAGCGAGCCTAAACTTCACTCAACAAGCACACATGACAATTCTCTCTCTCATTTTACATCTGCAAGACATGTTTATGTCTACTCGTGGGAAGTTCACGAATCATGGGCGACGCAAGTCTCCTCTTTAATCGACAGACACATGACAACCGATGTGCAGATACTACGCCTCCCAACCCCCTCCGACCGACTGTCAACAAACACAGCGCCCTGATGGCATTCGTAATGGAAGTGATAATGAAAAAAATATTTTATTTGTTTTTTTTTAACCTCAATTTCGTTATTCCATGTAGTTCATTTTTAATCAATATATGTTTGTAGAATTCTAAATATATTATTAGCAACACAAACAATAGCATTCATTACAAATATATGGTTCATAGGAAAACCAGGTATTCATGAATGTCAAGGAGTAGCTAGCCTAATTTCTATCACGCTTCTTGCTGAACATAGTTTTACGTGATGGAATAGATAAACATGAATTTTAGAGAATGAAAATAAAAATAATCCAAATGAATAAACAAATAAATAAAATATTGTAATATGTGGAGGCCCCCAGACGGTGGAGGCCCCTGGGCAGCTGCCCACTTTGCCCACTCCTGAATCCGGCCCTGGGTGTTTGTGATACTGGGGTAATATGTTTGTCTCACACTGTCCCGGTGTCACGTACAGTACATGTGTAGTTCGATAAAATCTATCCAAACTTAACGATTTTGGTAGTGAAACAGTTTATTTAGCCAGAAGAACACAGATACTGAGTAGATTAAAAATTATAGTATTAATATGGGTGAGCCAGTTGAGAGCCTGAGCTCTCTTGTAGGCACCTGATAGATGCTGTACATATATCTCAAGGAAATATTATGTAACATTTATTATCATCTGGAATAGTACACGTAACATGGTGGTAATAAGAACATTTCAGAATGTTACCACGGTTATCATTTCGATATTTGTTTATTTTATATTATTTTATTTTATTTATATTTTATTTTTTTGCATTTATATTATAAGTATATACATAATTTACAAAGAAAATTGAAGAACATAAATATGGTAAAGGAGGGAAGCAGTACAACATGGGTTGGATTACGGTGGAACAAGAGGACAGCGCTGTCAGGGTTATGTCTAGTTGGCAAATATATTTTTTGCAATGTTAATTTCTTGTCTATCTACATGATAATTTCTGATAAAACGGTTTTGGTGGTGCAATAAAAGCAGGCATATAAAGTAGGTATTACAAATAATATTAATACTTAGATAATAGATATTTCTTAAGTGATGATTTAAAGGAAGGGAGCGAGTTTTTGCTAGGATGGGTGGGGATAAGTTGTTCCACACCTTCACACCATGATATTTTATGGAGGTCTGGGACTGAGAGGAGCGCATGAGGGGTGGCCTTAGTAGCTCTTGGTGCCTTAAGTTGTATCTCTGATTATTCCAGTATGTAAGCTTTGGGAGAGTTCCCTTTAACTTGGCTTATATATAAATAAGTTGAGGGGTTGCGTTACAAACCCCAAATGGTCTTTTCTCTATTTATTGGTAAAACTATATTGGTCACAGTCTATTAATAGATGCACCGTAATTAACACTGTAAGCTGTGAGTGTTAGTTAAGGACGGGGCTCAGCTTGACTGAGTTAGGTCATCCGTCTGATTCTCGTGAGCTTCAAGTGAGGACTGGTGCCGTGAGGGGAGGCTCTGAAGGAGAGGCTGGGCTGACCCTACATTCTCAAGGTCGGCCTACTGATAGAGGAATTTCTCCTCACGTGAACAGCACATGGCAGCTCACAGCTTAATCGAAAATTATCGTGGGGTGATTGGAATATATAAACTAAATGTATTAACCCAAATTTATATAATTGTTATTGCCATGAGACAGGGGCTAATACAACGCTCGGTCACCACCTTCCAAGCTTCTACGAGGAATTAGCTTCTCACAGAAAAACAAAAACAAAAAACTTTACACAAACCTATCCATGTTACATACATATGTGTGAAATCACTAAACTGAAGCAACTGCAACCTGGGGCTCAGCAGTTACTAGGGTCCTAGTCTTAATTGCCTTACAGAATAGTATATTATGTACAAAGGTAAATTGAAATGACATTGATCTTTAGGAGCAAAACAAAAATATTACTGCCAACATTGTTGTCAAGCAAGTGATTGACAGATTTGTAAGCAAATAGGGCACAGCAGTAGGTGTTAATATCCTCGAATTTAAAATTTTCAGTTTAGTAAATTGTTCGTTTTTGTGATCTTTTTTTTTTTTTTTTTGTTCAAGTAGGTCATTGTCTGCACAACTCTCTTTTGTGCAGTAACCAGAGATTGTGTTTTGGAAGAGCCAGAGGCTCCCCATAGTGTGTGACAGTGTATCAGGTGTTGGTAAAAAAGATCAGAATAGATTTTTTTCATTGCTGTAAGAGTGAGTGACTGTCGAGTGTGATACATGATACCGCACTGTTTATCGACTTTACTGTGAATGGCTTGTTTGTGGTTTCTCCACAAGGGAATTTAGTATTTAGTTTGCATTTGGGGACTGTATTACCAAGGTATAGGGGGTCCAAATCTGGGGGTAAGTTTTTCCTTCTGTGAAAGACCGTGTAGTGGGTTTTTCGAGGTTTAAGGCCAGTTTATTACATATTACCCAGGTCCCGACTTTTTTCAATTCAGTGTTTATAGTTCTCATCAAGGAATGAAAATCTGAGTTGCTTGCATAGAGATTACTATCGTCTGCAAATAAGTTATATTTTATGAGTGTGCTGGATGGACTATATGTACAAAACAGTACTGGACCGAGAATGGAACCTTGAGGGACGCCATACAAGATTGGTGAGGAGTCAGATTGATGATTATTATAGCAGACATATTGCTTCCTATAAGACAGATACGAGGTAAACCAATTGTGGGACAGGCCCCTAACGCCGTAATGTTCAAGCTTTGAAAGGAGGATGATACGGTCGACAGTATCAAAGGCTTTAGAGAAGTCCAAGAATATACAGACTGTGAACGGACTGTCATCGAAGGAGTTTAAGATGTCATTAGTAAAGGATAGCAGAGCACTCACAGTTGACCTTCTAGCTCCAAGTCCAAACTGAGAGTCTGTAAAGATGTTATTGGCACCTAATTTAAAATACTCTAATCTAATCTAACCTAATCAATCCTAGCCTAACCTAATCGTTTATTCTGAGGGGTAATATGAACACGGCTTAAGCTATCAATGATGTTTTGATCGGACTGCGCATGCCCAGAACATTTCCAGCACTATACAATTTTTTTTTTTTTTTTTTTTTTATTGGGCACCTCCCTACAGCCTTGTGTAAGGTGAAGCGCAGAAGCGTTTACAGCGCCCAACAGGGAAGCATGCTATGTTCATGCTTGCCTTTACGTCTCATGAGTTACGGACGTAGAAGCCTGAATACGAATTCGCAACTTTCGACTTACAACAGGTACCTACTTTACTGCTAGGTGAACAGGGACTAATGGGGGCTAGGAAGTATGTCCAAACAACTTCCACCGACCCGGGAATCGAACCCGTGACATCTCGCTTGCGAGGCAAGAACGGTACCGCTTCTACCACCGATCCCCCGCACTATACAATCTTAGCAGCTGAACGCAGATCCCGCACCTCCCCTCTGAACCCGTAAATAAGATAAGGTGGTGAGGGATGACGTTGTAACGACGGCTTGTTACCCTTGAGAGTTGTCCAGGTGGAGTCTAAAAGAGGTGGGGGAAGAAGGGGAGGAGGAAAAGAAGAATGAGGAGCAAGAGAAGAAGAAGAGGAGGAGTAGGAAGAGGAGGAGGTGCAGGAAGAGAAGAAGGTGGAGTAAGAGGAAGAGAAGTAGGAGGAAAAATGGGAGGATGAAGAGAAGAAGAAGAGAGGAAGAGAGGGGCTAATGAAAATGATAGAGGGGCAATAGGAAGGGAAGGAAAGGGAGAAAAGAGGACGACAGGGGAGAAGGAAGTCAAAGAGAGAGAAAAGGGGGGTGTATTGGGAGTAGCATGGGTAAGAGAGAAAGAGGAGGAAGAGGAGGAGGAGGAGGAGGAGGAGGAGAGGGAGTAGGTGAGACCGTGAGACCTCAAGGCTTCAGCACAAAACAACACACAAGGGAACAAGTCTGGTCTAACCTGTTTACAATTTCACGGTGGGCGGGGCTAGCATCTCACAATCTAGCCAGGGTCAGTATAAAATTACCCCACCAATGTTTGTAAGGTCGGTTCTCTCAATGGCTTCAACGGGATGATTGTCCTTACGGTTATGTGTACCTTCATGTCATAGCAGGGAGAATACTGACCTCAACGGCATGAATGAAATTAAGAATTACGTCTAGTGAATCATTTTTATTTTGTTTTTGTTTCACTTGCTTCACTAACTAGAATATTATTGAGTTATTACAGTAAGTTTGTCTTCTATATTGGCTCTTCATTTAAAACTTTGTAAGATAAATGAGTAAATACGTTAAATTATTACCCTAAAATATTATAACATAGAGATAACAATCTTATAAAAATGTACCTATCTTTGAGTACCTTAAAGTATATCTGTACTGGTACTGTATCTGTCCGTGTACCCTGTATTTATAACTGCGCCTCTACCTGTATTGCAAATGTAACTTTTTCATACATGTTGTCCCTCCTCCCCCCCCCCTCCAAAAAAAAAAATACTGCCTTGACACCAATGCCCTTTGTCACAGATCCTCATATTAAGCGTGTACTACTTTACTGTAATCATGAGAACTAGAAGAGGTAAATAAATGCCTGTTAGAGACATCAAATGGTGAGCAAGTCAGATGTGGGTGACAGTATATGCAATTTTTTATTAATTTCCGTGCAAGTATGCAAAATGTCATGGTATAATTCTGTATATATTATTTATGAGGAGTTGTGTATGCTGTCGTAAACTTGACATCTCTGTACCTACACTTGGATCTATATCAACTTGTGCTTGTATCTGCATCTGTTTTTGCATCTACCTGTAATATACATATGTATCTGTTTACCTGCCACTATCCTGTTGCTGCACCTGTATATTTTGCCTGTAATTATATATTGTATTTGTTGTACGTATATTTACAGCTGAACCCATAGAAAATAGACAATTTTGTGACCCATACATGTAAGAAAAATTTCATCTGTACTTGTATATGTACTGTAACTGTTATTATACATATACATTATCCACGAACTTACAAATTATACTGTTCTTGTACATATACTTATATTCTCACCTATACTATTCTTGATTCTGTTTGTATCTCGGCTTATAACATATACCTGTATTTTGATTTGTAATTGTATCCACCGACTACAGTTGTTTCCATACCAATAGAAAAAAGTGAAATAGAAGAGTAAATCTCACCTGCCTGACCTTAACACTCTATCAGTTGTGTAAGTTGAAGGGCGGCAGGCGAGGACACGAGCTGTTTGTTTCTGACTAGCGTGGGATATAAGGGATCTTGAACACTACTTGGAAGATATTTAATTCTATAACAGACTTTAGGGGAAGAGATCGTGTACCAGAGGGTTTATATAACACATCTGAGACTCTTTCTTGCATCTCGTATGTAAAAACAGGCTTCAGACTAAAGTCACATTCATCAACATACACTTGGAACTCATGATCAGGGCCGGAAATAGAATATTCATCACTCACAGGACAAAAAGGATTAGGTCGCATAGTTCCAGAGTTCCTACGAGGCCAGTGGCAGGATGTTGGGCTAGGATTCTCTAAGGTTTGTTCACTAAAGTTACGGTTCGTGTCGTCAGTGAAGAAGGTGTGGCTACTGTTGACACACCTGAAACTTGTAGTGTGAAAAGTTTTCCATATGAGTCAGTCAGTTTATGAGAACGCATCGAACGGGCTCGCTGAAGCTTAAGGCAAGAGAAAGGTGGCTAATGTGGTAAAAATAATCACACAGAGACAATACTATGAGTAGAATTGAAGCTTAAGCGAGTCAATGAACTAAGAACCAGTAACCCAATTTAATACGTTCTCACGATATTAATTAACTGGGAGATTCATCGTAAAAATCTCTAAGAATCCGACTATGTGCCGCTAGTAAGTCTTCACATCACCAGTAAAGTGGACAACATATTATCATGGTAGTGTTTGGGTCTCGGTGTGGTGGTGGACATAACTGACACGGGGAACACCCGACGTACTGTACCTCATTCACCACCAGCGGCCTTGTGCACCCCTCTTGTATGCCACACTGACTCTGATGCGCACACACACACACACGCCAAACACACACACCACGGACCTACTACCCTCCACCACGGACCTACTACCCTAAAACCATGGGCCTACTACCCACACCACGGCCCTAGTGCCCTCCACCACTGACCTACTACCCTCCACCACGGACCTACTACCCTCCACCACGGGCCTACTACCCTCCACCACGGACCTACTACCCTCCACCATGGGCCTACTACCCTCCACCACGGACCTACTACCCTCTACCACGGGCCTACTACCCTCCACCACGGACCTACTACCCTCCACTACTGACCTACTACCCTCCACCACGGACCTACTACCCTCCACCACGGACCTACTGCCCTCCACCACGGATCTACTGCCCTCCACCACGGATCTACTGCCCTCCACCACGGACCTACTGCCCTCCACCACGGACCTACTACCCACACCACGGCCCTACTACCCTCCACCACGGACCTACTACCCTCCACCACGGGCCTACTACCCTCCACCACGGACCTACTACCCTCCACCACGGACCTACTACCCTCCACCACGGGCCTGCTGCCCTCCACCACGGACCTACTACCCTCCACCACGGACCTACTACCCTCCACCACGGGCCTGCTGCCCTCCACCACGGGCCTGCTGCCCTCCACCACGGACCTACTACCCTCCACCACGGGCCTACTACCCTCCACCACGGACCTACTACCCTCCACCACGGACCAACTACCCTCCACCACGGACCTACTACCCTCCACCACGGACCTACTACGCACACCACGGCCCTAGTGCCCTCCACCACGGACCTACTACCCTCCACCACGGACCTACTATCCTCCACCACGGGCCTACTATCCTCCACCATGGGCCTACTACCCTCCACCACGGACCTACTACCCTCCACCACGGACCTACTACCCTCCACCACGGACCAACTACCCTCCACCACGGACCTACTTCCCTCCACCATTGGCCTACTACCCTCCACCACGGACCTACTGCCCTCCACCATGGGCCTACTACCCTCCACCACGGACCTACTACCCTCCACCACGGACCTACTACCCTCCACTACGTGAGAGAACCATTGGTCTTTAAGGTCTTGCATCACGTGATAGAGAACCATTGGTCTTTAAGGTGTTGCATCACGTGATAGACCCCCATTGGTCTTTAAGGTCTTGCATCACGTGATAGAGAACCATTGGTCTTTAAGGTCTTGCATCACGTGATAGAGAACCATTGGTCTTTAAGGTCTTGCATCACGTGATAGAGAACCATTGGTCTTTAAGGTCTTGCATCACGTGATAGAGAACCATTGGTCTTTAAGGTCTTGCATCACGTGATACAGAACCATTGGTCTTTAAGGTCTTGCATCACGTGATACAGAACCATTGGTCTTTAAGGTCTTGCATCACGTGATAAAGAACGTTTATACTTTGAAAGTTTGTATAATGAATTAAAGACTTTCTAGTATTTATATTGAAATAGATTGGTTTCTATTTAAAAAAATTAGGCAATAAATAGAAACCTTTTTATGTTGAGATAAAAAACATCTTTACCATAAGAAATTGAATTAAGGGCTTAGAAAACATTTGGTCTCTAAGTGCGTAAGAAAACCTTTGCTCTGTTTATATGTTCATTGAGTGTGAACTTTTGACCTTAAGTTCTTAGAGATAACTTGTGATCCTAAGTTCATGGGCCCAACCTTTAATTTTTAACTTGATGAGTAAAACCTCATGAAAATATAGCCTATTATTATTATTATTATGGATATAAGCGCCAGGTCAGTGCACCCAAATCTTCAACTACTTGCTGCACAACATTTGGTACTAACAAGGGCGGACTATAATGTATTATTGTTATTGACAGTACAAGTGTCGAGGCTCAGAGTACAGGGCACTCAACTCAACTTAGTAGGTGTACTAATCCTGTTGACCAGGATTATACAAAAACAAAAAATAAAATAATCATTCGTTGTGTGAGAGGACAATAAAAACTGTGAGTTAAGTCGATAGAGTTATATTGTACAAAAGATAGAGATTATTTTCAGAAGCAAAACGATCATCTTTGGCACGGGATGATGGGGACTGCCTGCTGACGAGGCCTCCCCTAATCTCCCTATGAGATAATGGACGGAACTAACTTACACCCTAATCCCCAGGGCGGCGGCGTGGGCGCGGAAGTGGGCGTCCTTGGCGGCGGCTACATTAGCGGTGTCCTGTACGTTACCTTGGACGCCTGCGGGCACTTTGTCCGCTAGGGGGCCCGTCCACTTACTGATGGTGTCAGGTGAAGCAGCAAACCGGTGAGTGGCTGGCTGAGGGGCGGGGACGTGTCCTGCCCGGTGTCCTGCGAGGTGTCCGGCGAGATGTCCAGCATGGTGTCCAGTGGAGGGAAAGGTGTTAGGGCCAGGAATGAACTGTTGGTTGCCGCCCAAGCTAGCTGAGAAGGAGTAGGCGTTGAAGGCTGGAGGGGCAGCGACGTGACTGGGGAGGGATGTATGGGCTGCACCAGGGCGGGGAGTTGCGTGATAGATGTGTATGTCAGGTGCCAGGGCCGCTAGTTCCGCCAGGCGGTTGTACTCCAGCATGAAGGCATTTCTGGCAGCATGTACTTCAGGAGTCTCGTGAGGAAATCCTTGGCCGAATGCCACGCCAAGTACTACACTCATGATGACCTGAAACACAACCTGGTCGTCACAACACCATTCTTCTCTATCTCAAACACATTCAACAGCTACTGTAATTATAAACGATCAATACATGTACAGTTTAAACTAAAAAAGGTACAGTATCTTCCTCGGGGTAACAGTAAGAGTCGTAATTGATTAAATAGATTCACCAGCGTAAGTACTCACTTAGCTATAAAATAGAGATACTGTACAGTGGTGACAGCGTCATAGAGGATGATAGATGATCAAGGTTCACGTATTGAGGAACATTACTACAAGCACAGTATAAGAACAAGTACACGAGTGCGTTAGAGTTCATCTTTAGGTCAACAAGTGCGATCTTCCTACAAAGACAGGAGTACAAAACTTACTTTCTACAGATATTGTCAAATATTTCACCAAGATCATTGAAATGTGACTATCCAACTTTACACACATAGATCTGTTCGAGAATGAACTACTAAAATATTTTGTTAATACACATTAACAGTTCAACAAACTTACTCATCTTAAGCATTAAATTTTACTGATGACCAATTAACATGGATCAGTAGCTTAAGGCCACCAAATATCTTCTAGTTTAAGCCAGCTTTAACACATATTTCAACATTATCGTACAAAAGACTGCTGCTACTTACGAGGGAACGCATGTTGCCGAGTTGATGTTGCTTCTGAGCGTAAGGACGAGAGAATAATGCTGGAAAGCTGGGCGGGTTGGCTTATATACGGCTGAAGGCGGGCGACCTTGTCAGCTGGGCCCTCAACACTTGCCTGGGGTCGCGCGGGACGGCCGTCACTTGCTTATTTTTCTCCACTAACAGGCCTACACCAGGCTACTATTTGGAGCCTTTATTTTTGTTTAGCGTCTCCTAATGGTATGCATAATTCTGTGTGGGATCCTGGAAGCTTATAGAAAACTACTGAAATAAATACTAGTGAGGAATTTCTGATGCTGAACAATAATATTAGTCATAGAGCAGTGGATTATTTGGAAATACTACTTTTTTTCTCCATGGCTCTAGATAGTGTACTGTGCAGGATAATGAATGATATTCAAGATGCTTAAGGGAAGTATTCAGTCGGAAATTCTCGAGGAGATTATGAAGCTTAACACTACCACCACCTAACATACTCCAGTCCAATATTTCGGACAGGATTATACTGTAGTAGAAAGCGTCAGATACGACTATTGAATCGAATACTGCCGAAGAAATTCCCAAGTCGAACAATAACAATAGCATTCTCTCAAGTGATTATTTGGGACCTCCACTGATAACACTACTTCTTTTCAATTTCTCTAAAATGGGAATCTCCAGGATACAAGATGGAATAAAAGTGGCTCAGATGGTTGAATTGAATTATAAACGACAAAATCTCTATCAAGAACTAAATTATAAGGCCGAAACGAAGTATCTGGGAGAGTTAGCATGACGAATAGACAGACACAAACACAAAATTCCTGGAGACATTCTCACTCTCACCAGCGATTAGTTACTTAGGTCAATATCACATACGAATTCTTAATATATGGGGTCACACTATTGAAGGACTTTTTGAATCAATTTCTTTTTATAAGCTCCCCCAAAACAAAAACAATGTGAATAAGACGCATGCATAAAAAGTGAGACAGAGAAACAGACAAACGGACAGGGAGGTAAAAAACAAAGAAACCTAGAAATCCTTGAAAGAAAATGTGATAGATGTTATAATTAGTATTGACGTTAAGTTATTTTTTCATGTTCATGTTTTTATACTTATGAAGTTTTTATTGATTAATTGATTCTTCTTCTGTTATTAATGTTGTTGTTGTTATAGTTATTAATGTTATTATTGTTATAGTTATTGTACTTTCTTCTTCTTCTTTATTATTATTACTATTATTTTTTTTAGTTGTAAGAGAAGTCGGGAATAAAAATCCCTTTGAGATTAACAGAAATTTGCAAATAATATAACTAATAATAACGATGAAAAATAATTACACTATAAATTTAATTGCCAATGACAAATTAATTATGGTGATAAAAATAATACATAAACATAAATACAAGATAATAAATATAGTTATAATACAAATAAAATAAATTTATCAAGTAGTACAGGAATAAATACATAAGATAAGGCAAGAATCTGTTGACACTTACCTTTCTTCGGTGATGCAGTTTAAAGGCTGTTATTTCAGATACGTTTCTCAGGTCACAAGTTACGGTGGAGGGGAAAAACACATGAATATCTAACGATCTCGGCTACTGAATTCCGGTCGGCCTTGTACTAGTTAGCCTACGACATTAATAATTGCTCCTATATAGTTAGTGTAGCTACTATAGGTCCTTGCTGTTACTATCATCCGTAGTATTAACAAACTATTTACGATGACTTAGTATATTCCTAAGTTTATCTGAATTAACAAACTAATTTAACCCTCACCCTAACTCATTTACATCCGAACGTATTTTAATAACTAATTTAAAACTAATATGTAACCAGGGTGACCAAGATGGCATCGGGAGACTGCAGAGAGACACTAATCACCCTCTTAATAAAACTCATTCTCACGTGTCCAGGTTGACAGGTGGTGAACGCTGGGCAACGTGGGGTTACTGTTTGTTGTGGTGAGGATGTGTTTAGCCTCTGGTCACGCGGTGGTGGTCTGTTCTAGTGAAGGGAAAAGGAATAATGTGCTTACAAAAGTATATACCACGTTAGACCCGGACGAGGATACGTTTAACACTTAACACTTAAAAGAGACGAGAATGGCGTATAATTTTGGCCTTATTTAAGTAGTAGACTCCGATCTTGGTAATGGCCGAGGTTCAAACCTAATAGGAGATACTATAATGTCAGTTTTCTACAAGTCACAAATTGAAATAACAATTTGGACAAGAGAGTTTAAAATAGGTTGTGCAGGGATGCCTTTGACGACTCAGGTTCAAGATGGTTTACATGACTAACCTCTGGAGTGAAGCATAAAGGATAAGAATGAAAGGGAGATGAGTGGGGAGAGGGAAAAGAGAGTGGGGAGTGGGAAAAGAGTGGGGAGAGAGAAAAGAGAGTGGGGAGAGGGAAAAGAGTGGGGAGAGAGTGGGGAGAGGGAAAAAGAGTGGGGAGAGGGAAAATAGAGTGGGAAGTGGGAAAAGAGAGTGGGGAGAGGGAAAAGAGAGTGGGGAGAGGGAAAAGAGAGTGGGGAGAGGGAAAATAGAGTGGGGAGAGGGAAAAGAGAGTAGGGAGAAGGAAGTATAGGCTGTGGTTAGGAGGCTGTTGAAGTAGTAGGTAGGGTCATGACAGGAGGAAGAGGAGTGTGGGATGTGTTTGAGAAATGGGAGTGTGTGGACAGATGACTTTACCGTAGGATATGTTAATATGTCCTCAAGAACACCTGTTTCATTGACGTAATTACTTAGTGGAGGATATTATGCCACATTAACGGTTAGGTTAGGTTAGTTAAGGATCTGGAAAGACGGCTGACTGACTGAGGTAGTTAGGATACAGTAAGCCAGTAGGTGTATTATCAGTGTTACATTATGGTGGTTAAGGTCACAATTAAATGTTTATCATAGTGTTACAGTGTGGGTACAGCCTCACTAACTGTTGACATGTGTCTGTATCCTGACCTGATTCTGGCTACGATTACAGCATACTGTGTGGTTCACTTACTGCGTTGGTCATACTGGCACCTCTTGTTACAACACATGTGGCTCACTTACTGTGTTGACCATACTGGTACTGTACACACATGCCAAAAAGTATCTTTTCGGAGGGATCCGATGAAGTTAAAATGAACACTGGGCCTCCTGTTGTTCTCGGTAGGGTTGTCAAAACATTTTTCGTCCGTTTTATCATATCGTCTAACACAAAATAGCACAAGATATTTTTTGAGCGTGTATACCTCGTGTCACACATGTTGGCACACTAATACTATTACTGTCAAGTATTTGTGTGTGTCTCAGTTTTTCCAAGCTGAAGATATTCTGTCTCCTATTGTTTGTTTTTTATGAAAACTTTAGATAGTCCAAAGTCATGGACTGTGTTATCTTTGTTGCTGCCTCGCTGGCCAATCAATTTACATATTCTTGTTTCCTAATGCCAGCATGGGACGCGCTTGGTAGTGCTCTTTCACACTCACTCTTTTTATTCTTCAAGAAACTGAAGAACGTGTTTGGTATTTCTGTGTGTGTGTGTGTGTGTTTAACTGTTTGTGATCGTGAATGCTGTTAGTCCGTTTATAGTATATGTGTGTCACAGTGTGCACGTATAATTTGTTTGTACACTATATGCATTAGTGCAAGCATGAGAGTATTCCTAGAACCATTTGAGTATGTGAGTAATCTGTGTTGGCGCGCTAGTGAACGTGACCGCGCAGGTATTTACTCACACAAGCTCTCTCTCAGCGTCTCTCTCTCTCTACCTTGACCACAACACACAGGTGGCAGGAAGACCGACAAATTCGAGGTTAACGCTAAATTGACCACCACCACCAGATGCTATAGCCAGGTAAACACTCTTAATTAACCAGATAATATTCCCAGGTGGATACTCTATTAACCGATTAGTACATACATACATTACATACATATATTACATACATACATACACCCTGACCTCTGAGGCTGTATTATAAATTGGACGCGGAAGAGACATCAGTACTGGAAGGTTTGTACGATAATATAATAAGTCATACGGATCCTGTGATACGCTTCCCTAATAACACGAGAGAGAGAGAGAGAGAGAGAGACTCACTTTAGGTTAGGGTTACATATCATCTGTCTCATTATTATGCCGTTATTATTCTCTTCCTTCAATATCCATCTTTACTACTATCTTTCTAGCCTATAATTATCCCATTATACTTTTAATGTCATTTATTATTAATTATCGCTTGAGTCTGAAAGGGTTAATCGTAGTGACATGACACCAGAAAGGGTTAATTTAAGTGACGTCATAACACCAGAAAGGGTTAATTTAAGTGACGTCATAACACCAGAAAGGGTTAATTTAAGTGACGTCATAACACCAGAAAGGGTTAATTTAAGTGACGTCATAACACCAGAAAGGGTTAATTTAAGTGACGTCATAACACCAGAAAGGGTTATTTGCAGTGACGTCATGACACCCAAAATGGTTAATTCCAGTTACGTCATATTTGGGGAAAAGGTTAATGGAAGTGAACTCCTCATTACGTTACCAGTTAGGGGGGGGGAGGGTGGTTAATTTATGCCCTTTTCAGACGTCTCTCTGTATCGTAACCCAGACATTATGGAAAATTAACATAATAATCTTTGTGTCGTCGTAAACCAGTTAAATGCGTTCTTAAGTCAACAGTTACGGGGGTAAAATTTCACCTACGAACCTTTTAAGAGCCTGAGTGAGTCGTGGTGCCGTTGTGAACTTTCGGCGTAACACTAACAAGGACGGCGATAATGTCTCGACACAAAAAGATAGAAAGATAGAGGGGGAGAGGTGAAAGGCAGGAGGAGTGAGGAGAAGGAAGGAAAAAGGAGGAGGAAGGAAAAAGGAGGAGGAAGGAGAGGAGAAGGAGGAAGAAAGAGAAGGAGGAGGAGGACGGAGAGAAGGAGGAGGAAAGTGGAGGAGAAGATATGAAGAGATAGAGGAGTATTAGGCGGAGGCGTAATTTAGTGTTAAAATTTTTGTGAACGAGGTGTTGGGATTATTTGCTGTTCCAGCCAGCAGTCATTTTGGCAAGTTTCACGAGATTTTCTTGTATATATTGACATATTAATTATATAAGAATTTTATAGAATGTATAGCATCATTTTTGTTATGATTTAATTACATATTGTAAGTCTCGATCACAGTAGAAAGTTCTAGAACTTCCCAGGCGTGTCTTGTTCCGACTTGCAATTCCTGGGTGGTACTAGGATGTTCTTGGGGCGGCTGATAAGGTCTATAAGCTGCAGCGAGCTGCCTAGGGAGGTCAATCGATCGTTTCTGTACACAGTGTGATGTACAAGACTAACCAAAAGATAATTAATTGTTGTTCAAGTATTGTGGAATTGTTGTGAGCTGACTGTATATATACGAAGTGAGAAGACCAGTTGGAAGACACCCTGTGAACAGTTATGTGGAGATCTGGTGATTATTAAAGAGGACTACAGTTCACAAGTGTTTCAGTGACCTGGTGGAAATCTACCTGCCTGTTGTTTGTCTGTACACTGAAACCGATCATCGGGAAATTACCGGAGGATAGCGGGACAACCAGTGATAATTCGATGACACTTGCGAGATATCTACTGCTTCTGTATTTACGACCCTGGCCGCTAGTAACCAGTGGTGGAAGCTGGTAAGAGGTAACAGGAGGAGAGAAAAAAGGAGATAAAGTAATTGTACTAAGTAAGGCAGATAGTTGAAGGTGCCACATTTAACTGAAATATGACCAAATAACTTCATCACCAACATGAGCGGCTCGCGAACGTTGTATCGAGTGACCTTCTGATCCACAATCCCCAAGATGTTGGACCACCCGGCTTTAAGTCTGCCACCCAAGCAGAACACTGAACTACAGGACTACGCTATCTGTCAGGGTAACAAACTTGCTGGGTGAGACGTGTTGTGTCTTGCTCACAAAGTGTATCACCACCGACCCTCTTATAATGAACAAGGTTTAACAAGAAACCCAACTGGTGACGATACACCCGAGTCTACCTGTGGCCGTTATATATTACGAAAGTTATCTGGGAAAACCACTAGGCTGTCAGTATCCCCACACGCCCTCTGCCCCACAAACACTACCCAAGAACACCACTGTAGCACAAACAATACCAAAATAACACCACTGCACCACAAACACGCCACTCAACCACAAAAACAGACATACAGGACTACTATAAGCACAAAAGAAGGGTCCACGAATAAAGGGGTGTCGTTTACAGCACAGTGTCGCAGTCCCTCCCTAGTGACTGTCTTCCTGGAACTATATACTGTACTGTAATATATTGTTTTGTATTATTATTATTATTACACACACACACACACACACACACACTCATCAGAATCCTGGACCGTAAGCATGAAGTAACCCGGGGACTTCAGAACCTGCTGTGGATGGGAGGTAGATGTGCTACATATGCTGCCACCAGGCGTTCAAAACCTCACACAAATATCAATTCTTATACTAGAATGTGCAAGATGGTGGTGTGGTGGGGAGAATTGGTAAGATTGCTAAAGGTTCTTATAATACTATATTTAATTATATAGCACCTTACAGAGATTGATACACGACATCTGTTCCCTAAAAGTAGATAGGGAGTCTTATAATGCAATTTAAGTGGATAAAACAACATTACCCCCCCCCCCCCCCCCCAGGTATCCTCACCTCACACTGAGAAATAAAATCTAGTTGTAACCAGCAGGGTGTGCCGGTAGGGCAGCCTATAGACACCTACTGCCTTCTGAATACCTGCTGCCTGCTAAACCCCCATTGTTAGCACAAAGGCTCATGTATACGCATCTACAGACTCCCCAGAAAGGCTCTTCCTCCAGTGTTATTTTCATACTCATACTTGGAGACTAAACTCGCTCGTACAATGTTTGAAGAAGTCAGTTGGTGCCCATACACAGTGACATCAGGACGGCCGTCATGTTTACTGAGGTTCCAAGTGTTCCCTGAAGAATGCAGTGATGGGTAGGGAAACACCGGGTAACACTGAAGTCCATTTATCTATGGATAAGAGAAATACAAGTGGTGACTAGCGTGTGCCATACACGGCTCACACAGTCAGACTGAGACTCCCTTGCCATATGGCAGCCTCGGGGCAATGTTGCCACATAACACGTGCAGTGTTGCCACGTAATTATATACATAGGTGCTACTCGGCACAGCAGCTTATATACAAGGTTGCTACTCGGCACAGTAGCTTATATACAAGGTTGCTACTCGGCACAGTAGCTTAGATACATAACCTACATTTACAAACAAACTCGCTGCTGAGTGAGACGTGTTGTGTCTGCTCACAAAGTGTATCACCACCGACCCTCTTACTATGAACAAGATACACAATTTCAGGCGACAACACACCTGGTTCTACCTGTGGCCGTTATATGTAAGGAAAGTTATCTGGGGAAACTCTGTTAAATTGGGGAGCCTGTTTGATAAATCATATCTGTTGTCACCTGTAAGTTGTGTATCTTGTTAAACCGCTGTGTGTGTGTGTGTGTGTGTGGTTCGCTCCTTGTGCACCCCAAGTCTACCCAGTTGTGGATTGGTACCAAAGCTTACAGTTGGGGATATGAAGTGAAGGCGACGAGAGCAAAGGCGGCTACACTGCCTCCTTGCCGGAGAAACACTTATAGTCTACAGTGTGTGGTATCCTCACAAAGGTCTATGTACATTATGATTTTTTTTCAGGGACGTTGTAGTCAATTTTAAACCCATTGTTTCACTCGCTTTATAGGAATATTTCTTATGATTTGATTAATGGAAGAATAATGCTAAGAGCAATAAGGGGTTTAAATTTTAGACAGACAGGCAGGCAGACAGACAGACAAGCAGACAGACAGACAGAAGTACGTACGCACATGGACACACAGAAGCACACAAATATAAACACCCATAGAATTATAATAAATGTTTGGTCCTCGTGTTCGAGGTTGGCCAGCCCTGCAGGTGAATTTGTTTAGGGTGTGCTAGTGTCGCCAACACAATCACTACACCTTATGATAACGAGCTGTCCTATAGTGTCAAGAAATAACTAAAAGACACCGGACAACTCGCCAACTGCATTGGCTAACCATTACCCCGGAACACAATCCGCCAATCGATTAACATCCAGGTCCCCAATTACTTCTGGGTAGACAAGAGGCGAAAGACGTAAGAAACTTGCCTATGTTTTCACCCTGCCCGGGGATCGAACCCGGGACTATATACTTGTGGTGCGAGCGTGTTGACCATTATACACATACACAGACAAGCGCAGGGGGGGGGGGGGGGGCAAGACAAATCACACACACACACACACACACACACAAAAGCAGTAGTAGGGAGCGGAAGTACATGAAGGTCAGTAAGTAGACCAGCTCTTTGGACAACCTACTGTTCTACGGCGTGACCTCCGACTGCCACCTGGGGAAGGTCTGACGTAGAGAGATGATAAAGGAAGGTGGAAAGAGGCTTGGAGGGAGGATGGGAGGAGGATGATAGAACGGTAAAGGGAAGATATAAAGGAAGGAGTAAGAGGCGGTTTGGAGGATTGTAGAGGGAGGGTAAAGGAGGGTGAAAGTGGAAGTATGGATGAAGGAGGGAGAGAAGGAAAAGAAAAAGTGGATGAGGGTAATGGAAAGAGAAAGGGATACGAAGAGACAAGAGGGGATTGGGGAGGAGATAGGAGAATGAACGATAGAAAGAAGATAACAGGCAGGCGAAACAAGAAAGGTCAAACAAGAAACAAGAAAGGTCAAACAAGAAAAAAGGAAGGTCAAGCAAGAAACAAGGAAGGTCAAACAAGAAACAAGGAAGGTCAAACAAGAAACAAGGAAGGTCAAGCAAGAAACAAGGAAGGTCAAGCAAGAAACAAGGAAGGTCAAACAAGAAACAAGGAAGGTCAAACAAGAAACAAGGAAGGTCAAACAAGAAGAGAAAGTAAAAAAACAAGGAAGGACAAAACAAGCGACAAGGAAGGAGACACAAGGAAGAGATATACCATACCAGGTGTGTTGGGACGAGGTGGTGGGCGGACCTTGGTATTCCCTGGAGCAGGTAAGGTCGGGAAAGGTATCACCTGCATGGGGTACCTCAAACTCCACCTACCCTCCTGGATATTGAACATTTGGACATAACACCTGGACATAACAATAACACCTGGTCGTAACCCCTGGCATAATACCTGAACATAACACCTGGACATAACCCCTAGACATAGCCCCTTAACTTAACACCTGGACATAACCCTTTAACATAACACCTGGACATAACCCCTTAACATAACACCTGGACATAACCCCTTAACATAACTCCTGGACATAACCCCTTAACATAACTCCTGGACATAACCCTTAACATAACCCCTTAACATAACCCCTGGACCTAACCCCTTATCATAACCCCTGGACATACACCTGGACGCATTACCCGAGCCACACCTCATCAACCAACACGATATACATCACCTTGATAAGACCCGGAGGCGGATCTATTGAAAGAGACGATAATGAGTTCCTGTCACTTTTGTTTTTCTCTCCCTATCTGTCTTTATCTGTCTGTCTGTCTGTCTATAATTTTTTCTATTTTCTCCTTATTTGCCTGTCTGTGTCTCTGTCTTTCTCCATCTCTTTCTGTCCATCCATACATCTCCTTTTTTTCTCTCTGTCTTTCTAAGTGTGAGAGACAGGGAGGCGGCCTCGGGAACCACTTGTCGCTGCAGCTGGGTGGTGGAGGATGGCAGACACAAAAACTGAGAGGAGAGGCAACAGTGTACCTCGGCCTAGACACACACAGGGAAGGATGTCCTCGACTGTGTAAGGCCGTGATGCAGTGTAATGTAAGAGGTGGCCCCATGATACTGTGTTGTATAGTACAGTACAATGTAATATCTGTCTGGTCAATTAATCTATTTGTATATCTGTACACACACACACACACACACACACAGTAGTATGTAAGTAAAAGAACAGGTTAATAAAAAACGGGGGTAGGTGTTTATGTTCGGGTGGGCAAGGAATGGGTTGTTTAAATAAAAGTGGGCGGAAGGTGGGCGTAGCAACAAGGTAAGAGAGACAAGAGGCGGAAGACTGCGTTAGTTGATTATGACGACACACAGGGTCATGTGTGTTCTACGCCCCCATGGTCATCCTTCTTAACTACGCTATTCATATCATACATAGTTACGAGGTATAATATCTTCAGAGCTGTTGAGTAATATATTGAAGTTATTTTATAGTTAGATTTTCTTTTGTATTTTTATGGAAGTTTGTCTAAACCTGTCAAATAACACCAGTACATTGGGGACTTCATTGCCTGAGGTCTTGTACGTGCGACACAGTTCTTTATGTGTATGATTTTTTTCTTCTCCCACTACGAGATATGTCTAAGCTATTTCGTGGTCATTTGTATTCAGGATTATTTTCATTTAGTAGGTAAAAACATACTATTCATACCATACTTATATTGTAATTTGTATATTTCTACATGTTATACTATGCCACTGCTGGAATCCCACAAATCTCAATTTTGTCCCATCACTTTTGTTTTTCCAATGACATGCATCAAGGGCACCCATAACTGGTCTCTGCTCCTTATACGGTCAAACAACATCCTTCGTCAGCGATAGAACTTACGTACAAAAATTTTCATATATATTGGAAATTTGGGAACAGAATGGTTATTGTTTACTTGTTGATACCGATGGTGACGCAAGAGCTAGTTTTGCCATAACACTGTTCTGTACAGTGATGACCATCGGGATAAAATCTATTCATAATTATTTTTTTCTCCAATTATCAGATGGTGTCTCGGTGGTCAGTTTGTGTTCCTATTTCCTTTGCAATAGTAAATACATTCCGAGTTCTAAAATTTTTACACCGATTGATTGCGTTTTAGATGTGTCTTTGACGCTTGCAATTTGGTGAGGAATCAGGGAGACTACCTTAAATTCACTGATGAAGCGATAAGTTTTTAGTAGCCTCCGCGTCTTATGCACTTCGTCAAATTGGCCAAAAAAATCTTCAAATTATGTTTACTTTTAGGAGTAAGGAACATATTATGTACAACGGGGAAAATATGAGTTATGGTCCTCCCCCAAAAATTACTAAATGGTCCCGTAGATAAACAAAACGTCTCACGCGGCGGTCCCGGAGTAACGGCCCTACTCCCTGCAAGAAAATACATTGTCTGGTTTTCCTTGTTCCGCTATCGGAATTTAATAAGGTGCGTTAAATAAAACATTCTCGGGAAGCTTTCCCAGAAAACAAACCATTATAAAGGATATGAGCCTCAAAGAAACCTTAACTGATTTCAATTTCAATCGGAGTCCCAAGAGGTCGCTTCTTGTTCCTATTCTCTTCTGCATAATTATATACATGTTTCTCCTCTCAGGGCCAGAAGCGACACTCATGCCTGTACCGGACTTAACCTTTCCCGACAACAGTCTATCATGTGTGTGTTAGCCTATCAGGTCTCCGCCCATCATCTCCTTCCTTATTGTTTACCATGCCGGGGTCACCCACTTGGCTCATCGTTCTCCTTTGCTCTCTGTTCCTACACGACTTCATCCCAAATAAACTGAACTATATCTATGTAATCTTCATCTTTTAATTTCTTCTTTAATCGTCATCTCTTCCGTTTATCTACCGTATATATCTATGATTTTCTTTGTGTTCTGAGAGTCTCGTCATCATTTTACCATCTCCTGCCCTGTTGTGTAGGATAATACATTAGCCCGTGTTGCAGGATGATGACACAAATACTACAGTGTGTTATAAGATGATGAGACAATTATTGGTCTGTGTTGTAGGATGATGATACAATTATTGGTCTGTGTTGTAGGATGATGATACAATTATTGGTCTGTGTTGTAGGACGATGATACAATTATTGGTCTGTGTTGTAGGACGATGATACAATTATTGGTCTGTGATGTAGGACGATGATACAATTATTGGTCTGTGTTGTAGGACGATGATACAATTATTGGTCTGTGTTGTAGGACGATGATACAATTATTGGTCTGTGTTGTAGGACGACGACACAATTATTGGTCTGTGTTGTAGGACAATGATACAATTATTGCCCTACTTTTTGCCCCATTTGCCCTCCCTGCCCTCCTCCTGACACTCATCCGTGAAGATTAACACGAAGGACGCCAGGATCAGGCCACGACGCTCCACCCATCCGGAACGTGACGTGGTGAGGGTGGATCCTGACACCTCCAGCTGGGATAGGTGTGTCAGCAGGGATGTTTGTGTCAGCAGGGATGTTTGTGTCAGCAGGGATGTTCGTGTCAGTACAGATACAGATGTTTGTGTCAGCTGGGATGTTTGTGTCAGCAGGGATGTTTGTGTCAGCTGGGATGTTTGTGTCAGCTGGGATGTTTGTGTCAGTCAGCAGGGATGTTTGCGTCAGTCAGAAGGGATGTTTGTGTCAGCTGGAATGTTTGTGTCAGCAGGAAGGTTTGTGTCAGTAGGGATGTTTGTGTCAGCAGGAAGGTTTGTGTCAGTAGGAATGTTTGTGTCAGCAGGTATGTTTGTGTCAGCAGGTATGTTTGTGTCAACAGAGATGTTTGTGTCAGCAGGAAGGTTTGTGTCAGTAGGGATGTTTGTGTCAGCAGGGATGTTTGTGTCAGCAGGTATGTTTGTGTCAGCAGGGATGTTTGTGTCAACAGGGATGTTTGTGTCAGCAGGAAGGTTTGTGTCAGTAGGGATGTTTGTGTCAGCAGGAAGGTTTGTGTCAGCTGGAATGTTTGTGTCAGCAGGTATGTTTGTGTCAACAGGGATGTTTGTGTCAGTAGGGATGTTTGTGTCAGCAGGAAGGTTTGTGTCAGTAGGGATGTTTGTGTCAGCAGGAAGGTTTGTGTCAGCTGGAATGTTTGTGTCAGCAGGGATGCTTGTGTCAGCAGGGATGTTTGTGTCAGCAGGAAGGTTTGTGTCAGCTGGAATGTTTGTGTCAACAGGGATGCTTGTGTCAGCAGGGATGTTTGTGTCAGCAGGGATGTTTGTGTCAGTCAGAAGGGATGTTTGTGTCAGCTGGAATGTTTGTGTCAGTCAGAAGGGATGTTTGTGTCAGCTGGAATGTTTGTGTCAGCAGGGATATTTGTGTCAGCAGGGATGTTTGTGCCAGCTGGAATGTTTGTGTCAGTAGGGATATTTGCGTCAGCAGGGATGTTTGTGTCAGCTGGAATGTTTGTGTCAGTAGGGATGTTTGTGTCAGTAGGGATGTTTGTGTCAGCAGGGATGTTTGTGTCAGCAAGGATGTTTGTGTCAGCAGGGATGTTTGTGTCAGCAGGGATGTTTGTGTCAGCTGGAATGTTTGTGTCAGCTGGAATGTTTGTGTCAGCTGGGATGTTTGTGTCAGCTGGGATGTTTGTGTCAGCAGGGATGTTTGTGTCAGCAGGGATGTTTGTGTCAGCAGGGATGTTTGTGTCAGCAGGGATGTTTGTGTCAGCTGGAATGTTTGTGTCAGCAGGGATGTTTGTGTCAGAAGGGATGTTTGTGTCAGAAGGGATGTTTGTGTCAGCAGGAATGTTTGTGTCAGTCAGAAGGGATGTTTGTGTCAGCAGGTATGTTTGTCAGTCAGCAGGGATGTTTGTGTCAGTTATCAGGGATGTTTGTGTCAGCAGGGATGTTTGTGACAGCAGGGACTGTTTGTGTCAGCAGGGATGTTTGTGACAGCAGGGATATTCTTGTCAGTAGGGATGTTTGTGTTAGCTGGGATAGAACAGTAGGCAATAATAGAATTGTCAGCAATGATAAAAACGTCAGTGGTTATCGAACTTGCAACCATCATGGCTGACGACCTGACCAATAGAAGCTCTCCCAAGATGCTAAAATAATTATATAACTCAGTATGACATTTTCCTTCATATAAACAATACGTATTATCATCCCAAAAGAGCATTATATCATCTGAGCAAAAAAAAAAAAAAAACACGTTTATTTTCATCTAAAACTATACATAATATATCATCTAAATAAACTCTACATATCACAATTACTTCTACATAGTGTCACACAAGTTTCTATATACGTATCATGAAAGCTCTACATACTATCATAAGAATTCTACAAAACTAGACACACATTATATACAGAAAAAGAAACTACATATTAATCAAAGAAGAAAAAACTATATTGTTTCATCCTGGTCGAGTTTCATATTACATCTTCAAGGCATTGTTGTTTTTGTCCAATGTTTCACCCTGGTTGAGTTTCATATTATATCTTCAAGGCATTGTTGTTTTTTGTCCAATGTTTCATCCTGGTCGAGTTTCATATTATATCTTCAAGGCATTGTTGTTTTTGTCCAATGTTTCATCCTGGTCGAGTTTCATATTACATATTCAAGGCATTGTTGTTTTTGTCCAATGTTTCATCCTGGTCGAGTTTCATATTACATCTTCAAGGCATTGTTGTTTTTGTCCAATGTTTCATCCTGGTCGAGTTTCACAATACATCATCAAGGCATTGTTGTTTTTGTCCAGTCTAGCTCCCCAAGACAGTTAAGAGTCACCACGGGGCAGAGTCGTGTTGTGCTACTGGGTGAAATTATTGAATTCTAGTCTTCCATGTCCTTATTAGTCAGTGGAGGAGTCAGGCGGGTTACAGGGAGCCCAGACCGACAGACAGACAGACAGACAAAATAAATCCCCTGAAGAAGGAGGTGCGTACCAAACCAGGGGGAGATATAGATCAGGATTGCAGGTACAAAAAATGAGGAGAAGATGCAAGCTTGATAAGAGGGTGAGGGCAAGATGGACAGTGTGTGAGGAGGTAGGTGGATCTCTGTGTGTGTGTGTCAGAAAACATACGATGGAAACTGAAAACAAGGTCAGTGTTAATATAGAGACGTGGGCAGGCAGTGAGAGAGAAAACGAAGTTGACAGGAGAGAGAGAGAGAGAGAGAGAGAGAGAGAGAGAGTTAGCATGAGGATGCTGGATAATGACAGTGTAACTCAGGTTAATAAACGAAGATATCAGAGCAAGATTAGGAATGGCACGTATGAGTGATGAAATGAGAGAGGCAAGGTTGAGTGTGTTTGGTTATGTGGTATGACGAGAGGAAGAGGAATGAGAGAGGAAGGGAAGGGGAGGGGAGGGAAGAGGGTTAGAGGGAGGGGAGGGGGAGGTGAAGAGGAGGGGAGAGAGAGGGGAAGGAGACGGGTGGGGAGAGGAAGGGGTGGGGAGAGGAGGGAGAGGCGAGAAGAGAATGAGTAGGGGGGGGGAGGCAACCAAAAGAACCCAGAATAAGCCAATAAGAGGAAGAAAATCAAGAGGAAGACAGAAATAAAAGATGGAGGGAAGTATTATGAGACACACAACGTTTGGATGAGAGTGAAGGAAGCAGACACTAGTGAAGGTGTTGTATGCCAATTCGACAAACTAAATTACCCAACCTTAGGTGATGGTTAAAGGAAGGTGATGTGGGTGTACTGTATAATGATCATTAGACTGTATCAGAATCAAGTCTTCTTCCTCTACTTCATCATCATCACCATCATCACTGTAATCATCATCATCTGTCTGCCATCATCATCATCATAGTTCAGTACGATGATGGATGAAAGTTTCCCTTCTATACTTCCACACTCTTCAGTCTTATCCTGGTAGTAAGCTCCTCCACACCTTGTGCTTGTTGTTTCGCTGCCTCATCCCCACCACCCACACGTCTACCTCCCACACCCAATGAAGCACCAAGCACCAGATACCTCAATTAGTTATCAAGTACAATATCCCTGACGTGTTGCCTCCCGTGTCCTCAGAGGCATTTCCTCATAAATTTATAAAAACGATTACAGTTTCCTCACCACAAATTACCTGAAATTTTCCAACATATTGACCACAATTTTGTGAGATAATAATTATATTTGAATAAAGCTAAATTACAGGAGAACAGAATAATTAGCGTTTGTGGAATAATAATATAAATATTGATTTTATTATTATCATTCAACCAGATTTTTTCTCAAGCTCCGGACATACTCGGTGACAACCACATACGTCATTGGCCACATTCTCTCACGTCTCAACCAATCAGTGGATAGTATCATACTGATAAGTGACGAATGAGGGGCCGGCATCTGACCTTGGGAAGAGTGCAACTCGTGTTTACGGTTTGTCACTTGCCTGGTAGCAACCCCTTGTTCTAGCTACTGGAAATTCTACTTATTTATCGATGATTTAATGTCTCTAGGTGTTGAGCTGTCAGGGTCATCATGATGCACCGTTCAACTAAACCTTAAATTATACACCAGACAGCAACTTTTGTAATTAAAGATGGTGATTATTCAGAGCAAAGACATATTAAGACAACTAACATGTACAGTACAGTACTCTGAGCTGTGACTAAACGCTCTCAGTCTATCTTTGTGAGAGAGAGAGAGAGAGAGAGAGAGAGAGAGAGAGAGAGTCTGGTATGTTAAGGGGAAGTCGGGTATGTTAAGGGGAAGTCGGGTATGTTAAGGGGAAGTCGGGTATGTTAAGGGGACGTCAGGTATGTTAAGCGGAAGTCAGGTATGTTAAGGGGAAGTCGGGTATGTTAAGGGGAAGTCAGATATGTTAAGGGGAAGTCAGTTATGTTAGAGAGAGAGAGAGAGAGAGAGAGAGAGAGAGAGAGAGAGAGAGAGAGAGAGAGAGAGAGAGAGAGAGAGAGAGAGAGAGAGAGAGAGAGAGAGAGAGAGCATGAAGTCCGACACAAAAATAACGAGACTGACCCTATAACTCGATCGTTTCACTCAGTACAAGTGGACGTGTGTTGAAGTATAGACATGTTCTTACACTCGGTCGTAAAATGTCGGATGCAAAACTGAGCAACGAGTTAACATCAAGTTTCTCGTTAAACTTAAGAAATCCGCGACGGAAACTTTTCAATTATTGACTAAGGCTTACGGTGAAGAGTGCATGTCTTGTGCACGCGTTTTAGAATAGCACAAACGATTTTCGGAAGGCAGAGAAACCATGAAAGATGATGACCGCCCAGGCCGTCCACGCATAGTAGTTACCGATGACAACATTGAAAAAGTGTGAGATGTGATTAGAAAAAACCGTAGGTTGGGTGTTCAAGCACTAGCTGAGAAAGTTAATTTAGACAGGGAAAGTGTTCGACACATTCTAACAGCAGAATTGAACATGACAAAAGTTTGTGCATAAATGGTTCCAAAATGCTGTCAGATGAACAACACGCCAGCCCACAACGCTTTGTCTGTGAAGCAGTTTTTAGCCAATAAAAACAACACTGAGCTTGAGCACCCACCCTATTTGCCAGACCTGGTTCCCGGCGACATCTATCTCTTCCCAAAGATCAAGTCTGTGCTCAAAGGAACCAATTTTTTGTCGGTAGAAGAGGTGAAAGCAAAAACGACGGAACTCCTCAACAGCCTTACAGAGCATGATCTGCGGAATTGCTTTGAACTGTGGCAGCATCGTATGCAGCTGTGTGTCAACTCAGAAGGGAACTACTTTGAAGAAGGTCACAGTTAATTTTCTTAATTTGGTAAAAAAAAGAGTTACAGCATCAGCCTCGTTTTATTTTTGTGTCAAACAACATATGTTAGAAAAAGTCGTGTGTGTGTGTATGCACACAGGGTGATGTAATGCATCTAGTGTGGCAGCATTATGTTAGTGTTAAGATGCAGGCACTGCTTGCTCCTACTCGCTTTCAGCTACCGCCGCAGGCTAGCCCTCATGGTGAACAGGGAAGCAGCTTGCACAAGTCTTCGCCAGCCAGACAGCCGCTTCACCATCAAAATTCCTGCTGGGTCTCCTTGTGGCAACACACGGTATTTGGGTGCCTCGTGGGCCCAAACTAGACCAACAGGGATCTCGGAGCAGCAATGGGCCCCAGAGGGACGGCGCATAGGCTCACTGGCATGTGGACACGGTTTTAGCAGCCAGGCCGAGTCTGTTTGGCCCTGCCCGCTCCCCCTGCTATACCCCTACCAGCCTTACTACACCAGGATCGATTCAACAAAACATTCTAGTGATTAGTGAACGATTGATTACGGGGCAGTGCAATAATTGATTACCATACAGTGCTCGATAGTGCACCCCAAGGAAAAGTCAGACAGTGGGCACTTTATCGGTCACCTTTAAAGTGCCAGTGACAAGGACCACCGCGGTGTTTACATCTATCGTGAAAACTGTGTCGGCGACCCCAAGCACCAGGGACAAAGACCACCGTCTTTACGACTGACAAATATTAACAGATGTTTACCAGTGTCAGTGTCCCTCAAAGTGCCGTCAGTGACAAACACTTTCGTCCGCCCACAACAGATTTCAACAGATGGCCACCAATCACTTACTCCCGACGCACTCTGTACCATCTAAAGCGTGGGAACGGTTATCCTGATGGCAGTGTTATCCGGCTACTCAAGTCACTGAACATATTCCACGCGCGTAGCCGTAGACAAGGCCGTCATGCACATAAGCCCATTAGAACCGTAACCTCCACTAGGAAACCGGAGAAACCCACCCCTGACAGACCATACCACCACACTGAAGTTCCACGGATATGGTATGATCTCCCGTCTTTACTGCTATCCAACGTCACTTCCCTAGCTAACAAGTTCGACGAGCTGGCAACTACAGTCAGGTCAACCGCCGCGAGCGTCGTTGCCATATGTGAGGCTTGGCAAATTGTGCCTGAAACGTGTCATATTGAGGGATATCAACTCTTTCATCACCTTCGTTCACAAAGACGCGGAGGAGGTGTTGCCCTCTTCTGTCAAGATGACCTACGCCCGTCACGCCTGGATGTTCAAGTCCCAGCAGATGTGGAAGCATTATGGGTACGTGTCGTGCTACGGGCCCACCCGCGCAACACTGCTTCCATCATAATCTGTGTGGCATACCATCCGCCTCGATCACCCACCAGAGACACTCTTATCAATCATCTCATCACCACCTCAGACCACCTCAGAGTTAGGTACCCATGTGCCAAGTTAGTATTATGTGGGGATTTAAATGAAATTGACACCACTGATATCCAGGACCAGCTATCACTATCACAAGTTGTGACCTTCCCCACACACGGTCAAAATACCCTTGACCTTATCTTAACTGACTTAGCGGACCAGTACCAACCACCTCAACCAATGCCTCCTATCGGGTGTAGCACACACTTATCAGTGCTCTGGTCCCCAGCTGCCACTCCCACTCAAGTACAGAGACCCTACATCAAGACCTACAGGCCGATTACTGACTCTGCAGTGCGCCTATTCGGGCAGTGGATAGTTCACCATCCCTGGACTGAAGTACTTAGCGTGGATGACGTGGAAACCAAATGGATAAATTATACCAACACCACCACGCAAGCTCACCACCACTTCTTCCCCGAGAAGTCCGTCAGATCTCACCCAGCTGACTTGCCCTGGATCACACCTCGGATCAAAAGACTTATGCAACAGAGAGACAGAGCCTTTCATCTCAATGACCACATCCGCTACAGGTCACTTCGCAACCGAGTCATCCGCGAAATACGCACTGCAAAGAAGTCCCACTACCCAACCAAATTACAACACCTGAAGCAGACCAACATCAGTCAATGGTATGGTAAGCTTAAAGAACTCTGTGGACTAAACAATAAGACACACCCCCTCCCCTTCCTTAGCCATCTCACTAGTGTTGACGCAGCTGAGCAAACAAATAACCATTTCGCTACTATATGCCAGACGCTCCCACGGCTTGACACAACAACTCTCCCTGCTTACCTACCAGCCCCCCTTCCCACTGACTTAGTAGAAGAATTTGAAGTAGCAAAACGCCTGGACAAACTAAAATTAACACGCTCTACCACCCCCATTGACTTACCAATGAAACTCTTCAAGGAGTTCTCCCCGGAGCTTGCTAAACCCCTCTGCTCCATCATCAATGCTTCTCTCAGTCAAGCCAGATGCCCAGCTGACTGGAAGACCTCTTATGTATCACCAGTGCCCAAGTCAACCAGCCCACAATCCTTAAATCAGCTACGACCTATTGCAATCACCCCAATACCCAGCCTAATCTGTGAAAGTTTTGTGTTCGACTGGGCTTATGCTGATATTGCAGGAGTCGTAGACCCTCAGCAATTTGGCAACATGAAAACTTCCTCCACCACTCACTGTCTTGTCAGCTTTCTCGATTACATATACCGCCATCTCGAGAAACGAAAAACGTCTGTAGCTGTCGCCTTCATTGATTTCACTAAAGCGTTCGACCTAGTCGACCACAATATAATCATCAACAAAGCTATTGACCTCGGGCTTCGAAGAAGCCTCATACCATGGCTTACAGACTTCCTCAGTGACCGACGCCAAGCTGTACGCTTCCGAGGGGCTGTCTCCACCTTTCAGTCACTCACCTGTGGCGTCCCCCAAGGCACCAAGATGGGACCACTCTGCTTCCTTATGCTCATCAATGATGCCCTAAGAGACACCCCTGCTCGCTGGAAATATGTCGACGACTCCACCATTGGGATCAGCGTCAACAATTCTGCTCCCAACTATACCGCCCTTCAGGATTTATTGAACAGTCTCCAAAACTGGGCCACCAACAACCATGTCACCATCAACCATACCAAGACCATGGTTATGCACATCAACCTCTCCTCCGACATTGTCCCACCTCCTTCCATACTCTAGGTCCGAACACACTCCAGGTTGTAGATTCCACGAAGCTCCTCGGCGTCACCATAGACAACAAACTAAATTGGAAACCACACGTCAATGAAGTTGTCAAATCCTCCAGTTTCCGTCTCCACCTCCTCCGCCGACTCAAGTCCCTCGGAGTTCCTGCACACGAGCTCCTCAGTGTTTACACAACATTCATACTTCCCAAGCTCACCTATGCCTCCCCCACCTGGTCTTCCTCCCTAAATGCCACACAACGTAAACACCTAGAAAAAGTACAAAAGAGGGCATGCAAGATTATTCTCTCCCCCTCCTACTCCACATATCAAGAAGCGCTCAACGCACTGACCCTTTCGACTCTCACTGACCATCACCACGACCTCATCTGCAAATTTGGTAAGAAGCTTCTACACCATCCCCGACACCGGCTCCTACTACCACCTGAGATCCCTTGTCCGAGAATTGCTGTTCGACACCACAACCGCATCCAGCCCATACGTGCACGAACTGATCGCTATAAGAACAGCCCAGTCCCAACCATTGTAAAAATTATCAACAACTTGTAATACTGTAACACTGTCACTATGTTGAAATGAACTGTAGTTTGAGCTTTTCCCCATCTAAGTTATTATATGTCTTATTTGTGTCACTTATGTTACTTGTATATTATTTGTAATTCGTAACCCATTCCCCAAATATGTAACTGTATATTTTCAGCCTTCTGGCTGCCAAGCTCCTTCAATAAACCGTTAATTATTATTATTATTGTTATTATTTAATGATAGTTTATCAGACCACAGCTTACACCCCGAGAAATACAACACATATAACAGTAAGTAGATGAGCAGATGTGCACCCACGCAAGTTGACACCCTACAGTGAGAGTAAGACCTGACCCAGGAGAGCTGACGGCCACAAGGTACTTCGATATGACCGTGTTACAACCACACCTGGGCAAACACAGCTGTCCAGACCTGACCCAAGAGAGGTCAGTCACATTGACCCAGAGTTCTCACTGCCACGCGATTAGCTTAACCCTGCGACATGTGTGACTCAAGAAGCAACCCCTCCAGCCAGTACATCTGTCTAGTCACACCCAGGTCACCTGCCGGCTGGTGACCGCCAATATATCGGCCCTGCAGCTCCCTCCTCGGGGGCATTCACATTCAGGGTCAGTTAGCACTCGGAGACTCATTGTAACGGGGAGGGAGCCAACAGCTCCTCCCAAGAGGGAGACTTCCCTCCCCAGCACCGCGTCTCCAGCTAACAGAGTCTCCCATAGGAGACACACGTGAGTCATTATCAGAGCTAACCATAGGTGATTACTTACGGTGGGAAGTGTATCCATTTTATGTTTGTGTCCGAGAGTCAGTGTCTAGTAACAAATATAATGTTCTAGTAACTTCGATATAATGTTCTATTAAATGTGTCTGTGTCATTGAGTGAATAATAAATAGCTGTACTTAGAATTGGTATTTAGAAAGATTTCCCCAAGAATGTATTTACAGTTAAATAACTAACCGGTTACGCTACCAAACTTCCTCACTTTACACTCCTACAACTAAATATTCTATCTATACTTTCTACCTAAATCCTCCTCATTACAACATCCTGGCGCCTACCAACCACTGCTGCGCTGCCTTGCAGATTAACCTTGGTAGGTATAGGGCTGCAGAAGCAAACCGTGAACGAAATATAAGTATTGGAGCCCCGCAACAGGCAGACGTACTTACAGGGCTCCAACAATACCCCAACAGCGGTATAAGCGGAAGAAGTGACCAACATGGGAACCCAACGACTACACCGGTAGATGAAGGCAATGCATGATTGTACTTTCGACCGCATAAGGATGTTATGCGGTCGAAAGTACAATCATAATCACAGATCAAAACAAAAATAAACTACACAATCTCTTATGGTCGCTGAATGGAATGTCAGGACCCTTCTGGACATTACCACAAACGAGCATCCTGAGTGAAGAGCCACCCTTGTGGCAAAAAGAGCTGACTAGGAATAGCGTCGACATAGCAGCCATTGGTGAGTCCCGGCTCCCAGACAAGGGTCGACTCACAGAATGGGGGTCTGGCTCTACCTTCTTTTGGAAGGGTAAGCCTGGTGCGGAGAGAAACCGCATTTATGGAGTCGGCTTTGTCATCCGCCAATGCATCCTACATAGACTAACTGAAATACCTGTCGGGATTAACAAGTGCCACATGACGATCTGAGTCCCAATGAATCACTCACGTCATGCCTTCTTCATCGGCGCATACACTCCAACACTGGATGCAGGGGATGACATCAAGAAGGCCTTTTATACCGACCTTGACAGAATGCTAACCTCTATCCCCAGAGAAGATAAGGTTGTGCATTGGGCGACTTTAGTGCCAGAGTTGGCAGAGATGCTGACATTTGGCAGGGAATCATATGCAGAAATGGACTAGGCAAATGTAATACCAACGGCCTACTCCTCAGCAAGTGTGCTGCACCAAACATCACTATCACCAATACCTTGTTTCGGAAGGCCGACAAGTTCAACGGTTCGTGGCAACACCCACGATCCAAACACTGGCATCTCATTGACTACATCATTGTCAGAGAAAGAGATCGCCGAGATGTCCTCATCACCCAACCCATGCTGGCACAGACCACTGTGACACTGATAATTAATCAGCTCATCAAATCCAAGTTCTCGCTTCACGTCGCACCAAACCGGCGAAGGCAACAAGCCTCCAGAAGAGGTTTTAACACTAGGCGTCTGGAGGATCCCGCAGTAGCACATGTCTTTTGAGAGCAACTCGAACAAGGGCTGATAAGCAAGCAACCCAAATCCCAGTGACGAATGGGGTATTCTCGACACTGTCATGACAAAAACCTGCAGAGAGACCCCTGGCCAGATCGAAAGAATACACCAGAACTGGTTTGATGAAAATGACCTGGAAATCAATGTACACATCGATGATAAACGTGTTGCTTTAACTGATTGGCAGAACAACCCTCAGTCTCGAACCAAAGCTGATACCTTCTGCAAGAAGAAAGCGGCGGCCCAGCGTAAACTTCGTAATCTAAAGAATGATTGGTTTAAAAATAATGCATGTGAAATGCAAAAACTTGCAGATCAACACAAGATGCGCGAATTTTTCAATTCCACTAAAACATTTTATGGCCGAATCATTCATGGCGCAGCCCCCCTCTGCTCATCCGAATGTAACTACCAATTTAAAGATGAAGAAAGCATCCTTTAGCACTGGAAAGAGCACTACCATTCGCTGCTGCATCGAAACACCAATGTGGATGTCCTGGCTACCCAGCAGGTCCCTCAGCATCCAAAGCTGACCCACCTCAACTATCCTCCATCCCTGGATGCTATCAAACAGACGAAAAATAACAAAGCCTCAGGGCCCGATGTAATCCCAGCCGAGGTGTATAAAGCATACGTAATAGTTCTCAGAATTGTAATGATTATATTAAATGTAAGAATTGTCTTTCATCTCCTAATTTTCTTAAGTGAAATAATTACATTTAGCCAGTAAGATTTATCAGATATATTGGTACTATTTTAATGAAATGAGAGAGAGAGAGAGAGAGAGAGAGAGAGAGAGAGAGAGAGAGAGAGAGAGAGAGAGAGAGATAAAGTTACTAGTCGTCTTGTTGGCCACACTGTCGGCAACAAGCAGGGGCAGGAAGGTCGGCTGTGGTGTAATAATATAGTGTATACTCGTCTCCGGTGTGTGGTTGTGTCATCTCTCTCTCCTACCTGACGACCTTGTGTGCTGCACCAGACCTACCACGCCTGCCACGCCTACACCTGCCTACCACGCCTACCACACCTACCATGCCTACCGCGACTACCATGCTTACCACGCCTACCACGTCTACCCTGCCTACCACGCCTACCATGTCTACCACGACTACCATGTCCAACTACGTATACCATGTCCACCATGTCTACCATGCCTACCACGACTAAAATGTCCGCCATGTCTAACCACGCCTACCATGTCAACCACGTCTACCACGACTACCATGTCCGCCATGTCTAACCACGCCTACCATGTCAACCACGTCTACTATGCCTACCACGACTACCATGTCCGCCATGTCTAACAACGCCTACCACGCCTACCATGTCTACCACGTCTACCACGACTACCATGTCCGCCATGTCTAACCACGCCTACCATGTCAACCACGTCTACCATGTCCGACATGTCTAGCCACGCCTACCATGTCAACCACGTCTACCCTGCCCAACCACGCCTACCATGTCAACCACGTCTACCATGTCTACCACAGCTACCATGTCCGCCATGTCTAACCACGCCTACCATGTCAACCACGTCTACCATGTCTACCACGATTACCATGTCCGCCTTGTCTAACCACGCTTACCATGTCAACCACGTCTACCATGTCTACCCTGCTTACCACGACTACCATGTCCGCAATGTCTAACCACGCCTACCATGTCAACCACATCTACCATGTCTACCACGTCTACCACGACTACCACGCCTACCATGTCAACCACGCCTACCATGGCAACCACGCCTACCATGGCAACCACGCCTACCATGGCAACCACGTCTACCATGTCAACCACGCCTACCATGGCAACCACGTCTACCATGTCAACAACGTCTACCATGTCAACAACGTCAACCACGCCCACCATGTCTACCACGTCTACCATGTCAACCACGTCTACCATGTCAACCACGCCTACCATGTCAACCACGTCTACCAATGTCAACCACGTCTACCATGTCTACCACGCCTACCATGCCTACCACGTCTACCACGTCTACCATGCCTACCACGTCAACCACGTCTACCATGTCAACCACGTCTACCATGTCAACCACGTCTACCATGTCAACCATGTCAACCACGCCTACCGTGTCTACCATATCTACCGTGTCTACCATATCTACCATGTCTACCACGCCTACCACCACCACCATCTAAACCACCACAGCTACCATCCTCACCCCCACAGCTTCCACCAATACCATCAGGGCTTCCACCATTACCATCACTGCTACCACCATCACTGCTCCCACCATTACCATCACTGCTCCCACCATTACCATCACTGCTACCACCATTACCATCACTGCTACCACCATTACCACAGCCGCCGCCGCCCCCCCAGCAGCATACTAAGGACAGTCTCCACCTCTCAGCATCGCCCTAAGAAGACCTGTTTATAAGAAGCCTCAAGGTTCACCTCTGAATTCCTTGTTGACGTTTTTGTAGCAAATCCGTTTCTTGAGCACGTGATGCGTTTTTGTGGAGTCGGATTCTATCAGTATCTCTCTATGTTATTTAAGGTGTTTCCCGCTACATGGCTAATGGATAGTTTAGTGCATGGATGGTGTTATGATTCTTTATCGCTATCTATCTCTATCTCTTTTTCCCTTATCTCGTCCTTTTCTCCCCGTCTCCACCCCCCCCTCTCTCTCTCAACTAACCAACCAGAGACACTTGCCTTGGAAACATCCTCTTAGAACCTCTTCTTCGGTTAATCAAGGCCACACCCTCACCAGTATTAGCTACTTACCTGACACTACCCAAGCAGCTGCGAACAACACCTATATTTAGATCTTATGGAGGTGGAAAAACTGTGCCCGAGTCAGTCTTATTTTGGGCATACGTAGAAGCAAGTATTAAACACCTCACTCATACACAAACACGTACACACAGATACACACACATACAGACAGAAAGCAACAGGGCAGACTGCAAGCAAAAAGGCAGACAGCAAGTAACAGGGCAGACAGCAAGCAACAGGGCAGACAACAAGCAACAGGGCAGACAGAAGACAACGATCAACAGGGCAGTCAGCAGAGAACAGGGCAGACAGCAGAGAACAGGGCAGACAACAGAGAACAGGGCAGACAACACACAGCAAATCAGACAGTAGGGCAGACAGCAGAGAACAGCACACACCTGGCCCGCACCTACTGCCTGAATTGGTTGTTAACCACCGTTCACAGGCCAAACACTTATCTAGCTTGTGTATGAGAGAGAGAGAGAAAGAGATTACTTATTTATTGTCTTATTTATTATATTTTTCAGTGAAAGACTATGGGTGAAATACCAGACAGAAAACCCGCTTGGACTCCGTGAGGCAGGATATGGACATACTGTACACTTTTATCTGGCAACCTCTGCAGTCAACTCTCCTGTGCAGCAGCAAGCATTCCAGTAAGATCACAGTGGCAGAAGAGGTGACCAAAACGGAAACACAACGACTACACGCACACTGGCAGATGGAGGTAATGCACGATGGAAAGTACTACGGTGAAAACGAACATATTATTACAACTATCTACCCAGTTGTTGGACCAATAGATCAGCCACACAAATAAACTCACGTCCAGCTACCGTCCAGCTCATTACACTCACCTAAAAGTCTTATAGTGATAGACGTACGGGGACAGGCAGAGATGACTGCCAAGAGTCCTTAGTCACAAATCTGCTCTTTTTTTTGTTTTTGTTTTTGTTTGAGGAATAGCCCACCCGGGCACAGGTCATCGACCCACAACGGGGCCTGGTGGGGGGGGGGGGGGGGGGTAAAAAAATAAAATTTAGAGGAGAAAATTCATGTTAATTTCCACCACAAAGATGCAGAAAAGCCATCTTTTTGAAGTGAGACAGATTGTAAGAGAATGGAAACATAGAAAACGTCAAAGCATTCCACAGTTTTGCTGTGTAAGGAAAGAAGGATGTACTGTACTATAACGTGCTATTCTAGTGTGAACTACATTCACACAGAAACGGTGGGCACCGCGGGCAAGACGAGTGTTGCCGGCGGTACACAGAATGTCAAATCCACAGAACATTGCCCATTAAAGTACCTGTAAAAGAGAGAGAGTGAAGCAACATTGCGGCGAAGAAAAAGGGAAGCGAGATTGTTGATTAAAGGAGGAGAGTGAAGACGAAATGCCTTTGTTTCCACCCTATCTAACAGTTGGACGGAAGAAGTACTCCAGGTTAGGACGAATGAATCCCTTATCAACCTGAAGCATCTGCTCAGGAGTGAAGTAGCTTCGGCATCTGTAGCTACTGGCATTTTGGCAGCAGTTCAACCTGGTCCTGTCTGGTCAGTTGAGCAGCCTTATTCAGGAGCCAGTTTGCTCACCCCTCACTGGGAAGGGCTAGAAACGATCTCCAAACATAGCCTGCCTATTACAACTTTCCTGAAACGGCAGCCGCACCTAGTAAGGTCATCCGCAGTGTGATTTGAAACATTACAGAAAATGTCCAGTTATAACATAGACATAACAACTATAAGTGGGTGCTGGCTCCCAAAAGTCAACTTACTTCTGGAAGGAAAGTCGCTACGGAGCTCAATCGCATTTACGGAGTTGACTTCATCATTCACCCTTTAATCATGCAGAGGCTAGATAATCGAAATTCCTCTTGGGAGTCAACGAGCGCCTCATGACACTCCGAGTCCCACTAATGACTCGCATTAAGGCTAGTACGCCCCACCACGGGATGCAGAGGAAGACATCAAGGAGGATTTTATGCTGACCTTGATAGAGTGTTGACCTCAGTGCCCAAAGAAGACAAGGTTGTGCCCCTCGGTGATTTCAATACCAGAGTTGGCGAAGATACTCCCCAACACAACACAACCTCCAACACAACACAACCTCCAACACAACACAATATAACCTCCCAACACAACACACCTTCCCCAACACAATATAACCTTCCCAACACAACACAACCTCCCCAACACAATATAACCTCCCCAACACAACACAACCTCCCAAACACAAAACAACGTAACCTCCCCAACACAACACAACCTCCCAAACACAACACAACCTCCCCAATACAACACAACATAGCCTCCCCAACACAACATAGCCTCCCCAACACAACATAACCTCCCCAGCAAAACATAACCTCCCCAACACAACAAAACCTCCCCAACACAACAAAACCTCCCCAACACAATATAACCTCCCCAACACAACAAAACCTCCCCAACACAACACAACCTCCCCAACACAACACAACCTCCCCAACACAACACAACTTTCCCAACACAACACAACCTCCCCAACACAACACAACCTCCGCAACACAACACAACCTCCCCATGACAACAAAACCTTCCCAACACAATATAACCTCCCCAACACAACATAACCTCCCCAACACAACATAGCCTCCCCAACACAACACAACCTCCCCAACACAACACAGCCTCCCCAACACAACATAGCCTCCCCAACACAACATAGCCTCCCCAACACAACATAGCCTCCACAACAGGTGCAGGTATGTATAAATATGTAAATTTGAGGTGAATAATAGATTGCAGTAAATTTTGGGATCTTATTGTTAGTTCAAATATTGTGCTTGTTGTTATCATTGACGTTATTGTTATCATTGTTTTTGTGTTGTTGTTATTATTGTTATTGTTATTAATATTATTAGTAGAAGTAGTATTATCTTTATTATCATTATTATTATTATTATTATTGTTTACAGAATTATCATAATATAAAATAATGAAGGCTCAATGTAAGGTGTCTGGATAGATACCTGTATATAAATGTATAAATGATTCAAGAATATGACAATTGGCTGTCCTTGCCTAAAACAGTTCCACGAATCCTATTGTGTTGAATCCTAAGCTCAAGCAGAACTAAAGATACAAATCCTTACATCCTGGAACCAAATTCTCAAGTATTTCGTAAATCAATTATTATTTTGTAACTTATGAGAACGAATTAGGTACTACATTTAACATACGAACAACTGAGGGACTAATATTCTCATCCTATAAATGAGTCTGTTAAATACGTTCTTGCATCTCCAATTACAGGGGCAATTATCACACGAGTTTTTACGGACCTAAGGTGGGTCACTTCTCCCCTTCCAGTTCCCTGCCTACCCTCCAAGCAGCCTTACCTCCTATCCCCTACCCTTTGCCTCCGTTCCCAATCCCTCTATCCCTTTCCAGCCCCCTTCCTCCTTCCCAGCTCCTGCCCTCACATCCTGGATACTCCCTGTCATTGAGATTCACCTCAGGACCGCTCAAGGGCTCTTCATTCTCACAGTTTTCTAGACGACGTTCGAATTATTTTCACTGTGATCTGTCGTGGTGAGTCTACTTGCTTTAGTGTGTATTCAATGCTCCCAGTACTTAACTTCAATAAATATATTAATAATGAGAGAGAGAGAGAGAGAGAGAGACGCTACCAACAACTCTGGTCATTACGTCGCATGAGGTTTGTGGTTTGCTAACATTGACATTTAATACAGGTAAGCTGCTGTAAAGTTTCCCGGGGGAGTGTTGTTTTTGTGTGTGTGTGTGGCTTGTAGTTTTAAGATTGGATCTAAGTCAGTTATAGTTGAAAAGCTTGACCCAAAGTACAACATTCAATCATGATCAAGCTGTCCTTAACCTCTGACCTCTTGATTTAGAACTACAGTTTAGTTAGGTTTTTACATACAGGTTCGTTTCACCCCTGTAACACCCTAATTACCCAAGTGATCCTGTGGCCCTCATATTTGACCTTTTGACCCCACAGAAAATCATGGCCAGGGGATGTATAGATCTGTTATATTCACTTTAAAGAACACTGGATAGGAGGAGGTTAATAAATGCATTAATTCGTACAGTATCCAGGTGTGTAACTACGACTGCTAAATAAAGTATAAATAAGGATGGAACTTGATCACTTTATGCATGATTTATTATTGTGTTCAGGTGAGTAACTAGACACACAGACTGAAGCATAACGCAATACCCTCGATGTCCGCGAGTCATAACAAACTGATCCAGTGATCTTGATCTCTGATCTTTGACTTGGTAAAAAGCAGTGTGGCTCAATATCATGTCGTGATCAACGTCTCCACCAAATGTGAACTTGTCAACATTTCTCATTATTATATTGCGTTCCAGAATGACACACACACACATACACAAACAAACACACTGTTAGGTAAATGCCAACAAACAATTTATTCTTCGCGTGTTTTGGGCAGTAGACTTAAACACCCAGTGTGAAGGATAAGGTTAAATACTAGGACAAAATATTGGGAGGTTTTGTGTTTTCCTTCCACCGAGATTAAACCGTAGGTGATGTTAGGCTGACACACAGAGGGAGAGGTAAGACATATGGGGGTCATTGATGACCTACTGTTGAGGGTCAGGATCTATCATAGTGTAATATTATCTCTAAGTTGTATGGAGATCGAGTGTTCGTATCAAGGACAGCACAAACGATCAACAGAGTCTGGCGTTCCCTCATCCCTGCAACGATGCAACTAATGGAAACACCACCAGACGAATGTTCGCCTGCCTTCTGACTGTTGAGTTGGTCTTATGTGATAAGTCAGCTCACACACATAACTTGCCGCCTGAAGAGTATCGACCGTTATCGAATTGCCAACGATTATTAACGGATTTCTAACGGTACTCACATGATTTTTAACGGTTATCACAGGATTTACAGCGGAATTTATCGATGGACAGCAGTAGCAACAGCAGAAGCAGCAGCAGCGATGACAGCGACGGCGGTAGCAGCAGCAGCACGATAATAATTGGTTCAGGCGACCATGGGAGTGCTGCATGCCTGACCTTTATTACCAACATATACAAATTTGGGTCGGGCGGCTCAAAAGTTCGCACGTTGATGTTTTTCCTGACCGGATTGATAATACACGCAGCTCTTAGTAGAGTCCGAGCCAAACTGATCACCTGAATTCGGCCCGATTTTTGACGCTTATGTTAGGGGTAGGCTAAGCTAGATTGGGTTAGGGGTGAGGTGGGTCAGCCATAGTTAAATTATATTGGGTACATTTAGGTTACAGGATCGTTGGCGTGTTAGTCCCGTGGAGTGTCAGAGAAGTATGGACGTCATAGTCACCATTGTTAGGTCGGGTTAGGTGAGATTAGATTTTCTATGAGACGAGTCATTTATATGGATTTTGATTATATGATCGTCTCTAGCCAGTCAGAAAAAAACTACATAGAAGTTATTAAGGCAACTATCCTTACTTTATATATATTTTAAACCATTTCACGAAATAGTAAAATCTTTACAGGCAACAAGAAGCTACAGTGGCAGTGCTGTAGATGACGAGCTCTCTAATTAGTTCAGGGTTAGAAGGAGTCAGACAGGGCTGTGTTCTATCTCCAACGTTGTATGAAATTTATTCTGAATTTTTAATGAGAACTTAACATTTGTGATGAAGGAATAAAATTTGATGGCAAAGTAATATAAAAAAAATCGGTATGCAGATAATACTGTTCTTATTAGAGGGTGATGAGACGCCACAAAAACTTGTTAACAGATCAGTAAAGAAGGGTGAAGAACGTGAGGTGAGAGCTAATGGTATAAAGATAAAATCAAAGGTTATTTACAAATTAGAAATGAATCCTAAAATAGAAATCATTGTAGACCATGGCGGACAGCTGAGGTGAGGGAACGCATGGCTGACAGCTGAAGTGAGGGAACGTATGGCTGACAGCTGAGGTGAGACACGTATGGTTGACAGCTGAGGTGGGGTCATTCTGTATCTGTGGAAGTGGAAAAGCGTCCTGGAGGCTCGTTAAGGACATACTGACTTACTAAGTCACTTTCCGGTGCACACTGACGCACTGAACTCGACCGTCAACACTCTCCTCATCTGCAAATTCAAGTACCCATTCACACCTGGGTGGACTTGGGGTGCCCTAAGCTTGAACCAACGACCTCTAAGGATTGGAAGCGAGAGATGTTTCCACGCTGCCACATTATCCCTGAATATACTGTATAAAATTCTTCCCAGCTCGATTTGCATATGTATAACCGTATATGACAAAGTTAAAGGCGTTTTTTCACCAATTGTAAAATGTCAGTAGTCGACTCGGGGAAAGAAGCGGCTCTCAAGGTGTGTAATGTAATTATTATCTCCGTCTTAAATTGTGTGGGGTCTTTTTTTTGGGGGGGGGGGGGGGTGGGTCATAATCTCAAGTGTAAATACGGGTTCGACTTAGAGGTTCCTGTTCTTGAAGTAATTGATATTTTTTTTTATAGCTCTTGGTCATCCACGATTTAACTCTCCTACCTTCAAATTCGCTCTCACCATTTCCTCCACCCATTATTCTCACCTGATATCCATTTTGACCCCCCTTATCCTCAGCCCACTAACACCTACCCACATCACGTTCACCTCCAAGGGTGGCAACAACTTCGGCCCAATTCTCATTTCAGTAAAATTCATCCGAGTTTAAATATCGGCAGTGAGAATGAGACAACAGCGTGAACTAGAGTGATTTTTAGAGATCGTGTAGGGGGGGGGGAAGAGAGAGAGAGAGAGTGAGTTTTGTCAGGTTGTGTATGAACGTTTATGTCGTCGTGTCTCTACCTGTATGATGAACTAAGTATCATCAGGTATTATTAATTTAATGATTACAAAATAATTAAAAATGCAATGGTAAGATTAATTATTAGCAAGAATAGTAATGGTAGTAGTAGTAGTAATGACTTTGAAGTACAGTTGGCTAGTGGAAGGCATACCCGCCCAATGTACTGTATGTGTGGAACATCCTACGACATCAACCTTGCCACGGTGTGCGAGAAGGGAGGACTCGTTTACATGAGGCACAGCGACGAAGTTAGGGACCTCACAGAAAATATGTAGGAGATATACCGCGACGTCACTGTAGAACTGACCCTCCCTCCCACTGGATGGCGAGCACTTCTTTCACAGGACTGCCAACACAATCAACATAGCCCTCGTGGACGTCAGTGACCGAGGATTCCGGACGAGGATATTCGATCCCGTGGCTGCTTATCACCATGACCTGTCTCTCGAGGCTGCGCACAGTAAGAACGAGAACTACAAGAACAAAGCTATGCTGAGAGAATCGAGAATGTGGACCAAGGCAGTTTCACTTCACCGGTGTTCATAACATCGGGTGGAATGGGACTTAGTGCAAGGTGCTTCTACGCCAGACCGGCTGAGGTGTTATCAGAACAGAAGCAGCAACCCAGAAGTTACGTCTTGGCCTGGTTGAGGTGTCAACTATCCTTCTCCTTGCACAAGTCTGCTCTGCTTTGTCGCAGATGTGTACTAAGAGGCAACAGTCCCGGAATGCCGCATAGACATGCAGCTTAACTAAGCTAGATTAGATAATTCTGTATTAGGATAGTTAGATAATAATATGTGTGGAGCGGAGGTTGGAGGCCACAAAAACGTCGTAATCACAGTCACAACCTTATCACTAGCATATAACTACCAACACAATTAATATAAAAAGAAAAAAGTCGAAGTTCCACATCCGCAATATAAAAGCAAAAATAAACATTACCTCAAGTCAATGATGATTGCAGGTACTGCCAGACCCAGAGAAAAACAGCAAGATACCATGTTTCATCGCTGGCTGGGTACTGAACCTTGGAGCTGAGAGTTTTTCTTCTTGGTGAATAAAGCGACGTCGTAACTTCCTTTCAGGTAGCGGTGTTGGTGTAGGTAAGAGGTCACAGAACGACATCTTGTCTTTTTGTAAGCTGAGGTAACTTTATCTTACTTCACCTAAGGTAAGGTAACACTATAACCTAATCCAACCTAACCTAACCCAAGGTAATTAATGGTAGCGAGTTCTAACTTAACTTACCTTAACAAAATCTAATCTAGTAACACATGCTGGACACAGCCGGCAAGACATGAAATGTTGGAAGAAACAGTCACTGATATGTTATTGTGATACGAGATAACAGTCTTATAACTCACAATATCACAGAAACGTTCATCTTGATCAGAACATTTGAGTAAATCTGTACCATAGCTACAGGATCTGTTGGTTGAGAAACGGGTTCACAGTGATGACGAGGGAGGCTATCCAGGACTTAATATAGAACAGGTAGGGCCTCCTATCTGTTCTCACCTTCAGGGAGTGAACTTCTGGATTGTGACATTGGCATGAATACCAAGTGATCCATGAAAGCTATGTAAAAAAGTGAGACATCTTTTCTAGATGTGAATATTCTGAGGCAGGAAGTTCTACACATCAATGATGCCACAGGGAAAATATTCAAGGTAATGACACGATGAATTATGTTCTCTGGAAGTTAAATGGACTGGGTATCAAGGTCTTCCTGATGGCGGGATTTTCTGAGATCTTGTGGAATCGACGAGGACCTGTGAAACCGACAAAGACAGGATGAACCGACAAGGACCGGTTGAACCGATAAGGACCGGTTGAACCGACAAGAGCCTTTGGAAGAGGAGTTGAAACACTTAGAATTTCGAGAGCCTAAAAGAGTGCTATTTGAGGCTAAATGAAACTTGTATACACTGGAGAATTTGTTAAAACTTGATTTCCTTCTAAATCTCAGCTAACATAGATAATTCTGAGGATTTTGGCACACTGCTGAAGGTCTGCAGATGATGTCTAATAAAAGTCAGTTTAACTTCAGATGTACTCACTTCCAAAAAGTTATACCAAGGAAAAAAGTTATTGCTATGTTGTAAGAAAGTCTTATGCATTTTAAGACCTAACCCTTGCAGTGATCAGGGCCAATATTGAGTCCGCTCTTAATTGATGAGCAAACCCTCAATATAAACTCGAATTTTCGTGCATGTATGTACTTTAGACTGGAGTGTATTTGTATTTATCAGGTGTTGTTTTAGGAAAATTAGTATATTACTGTCCAAGAATTACATCTTTGTGCTGAAGATTATTTACATTTGTGTTGAGCTCCAAAAAAAAAAAAAAATCACTGTATTTGCCTTTGTGCTAAACCAAGAAAATCTCACGTATTTGGTACAAAAAGGGGGGGGGTGGCCTTCAGACTGATGAAAGGACAAATGGAATGTGACGAAAGATATGCTTTAGGGTCCTTTTCCGAAGGAGCTAAAGAAACAAATTTAATAGTATTTTGCTTTCTAATGCATTAAAAAAAAAATGCAGGAACTTTATCAAGACCTAAATAATATTTGAATTAACAAAAATAAATTGTGTTTCAAAAGGTTTTACCTGTGTACTTTCCTTCATCCATAAAGTAAATCTCTCAGAAATACACATCTTCTCGGTCTTCACATGAAAAACAAAACTTTGCATTTATACTAAACAGAAAGATATACAGGACATTATCCTCTTACTTCATCCCCCCAAAATAAGCATAAGTATTGTACTAAAATTGAAATGAAAATATTTTTTTTAGCTTATCCTGAAAATAACTTTACAGATATGTTGTACAGGAACATTTCATCCATTCAAAACAACTTTACATTTAATCTAAACAGAAAAAAATGCAGAGGTATACTAACTTTCATCTGAAAATAAAGTTTGCATGTATTGCATTGAAATACGTAAATATTTTATCTCTGCCTGATAAAGAGTAAATTTTTTGTTGTACTGAAAATTAGACAAACTTAGACTGCACTTAAAATAAACTTCATATATCATGATAATTATAATTATTGAGGCGAGAATAAATACATATGTATGTCATCTGCACCTGAAAAAATGCATGTACTGTACAGTGTACTGTACTAAAACACATGAACCTTACCTCCATTTGAAAAACAAACACTACGGCATATCTCTATAAATCTCATTCTAAATGTTACTTCTACTTTTAATCAAACCTATGTATTGTAACCTAACCTCACCATAAAGCAAACCGTGTTAGAAGCTTTGATTAACCTCAGTACATGACGTTATCACCGCCAGGTTTCCTGTACTGTACCGTCTGCAGGGTTAGGAAATAAAGTTTGCTCCATCATAAAACAAAGTTCAGGCTTTAAAGTTTGCCTCCACTTTATAAAATAGTGAAGGATAAATTTAGCGTTATCTTAAAGCTCATTAACTCTTATGTTTATTTCAAAGTAATTTAAAGTTTTGTCTTGTTGGATTTTAATAAAATTTCAGCCTGACACAAAACATAAATCTGGATGTGCATATTTAAAAGCTGCACCTATGTATAACCTTACCTGGTATAACTGATACAAAATATGAAGAAGTTTCAAACAATTAGGATTTTGTACTTACCACAGATGCTTCTGAAGTTCTCACCTGTAAAACCATAAGCCAGTGTTAGAAATCAATTTTTACTACAGTAAGATTATTTTTAAAAATCTTATAAAACAATAAACCACGTCATAATACAGTATTATACTTCTTTGACACTACTGCCATGATAAAAACTATCACTGATTAAATTTTTTAATTAATGCCACACTTCAGGTATTATACCAACGGCCTTCATTCCAGTTAAGAAAATAAATCATCAACCAGTTACTAATATATTATTATGCCGAGGCATAATTTCGTATTTTAATTTTGTAAACTATGTGTTTTGATTATTTTCTGTCCCATGCAGCAGTTAATTTCGCAACTTTTGTGAAATTTTCGTGTACATAGTGATATATTAATTATGTAAGAATATTCTAGAATGTATTGCATCATTTTTGTGCTGATTTACTTTTATTGTAAGACTCGATCAGAGTAGAGCATTCTAAAATCTCCCAGGCATATCTGGGTGATTCTAGGGTGTTTGAGAAGCGTCTGACGAGGCGTATGTTAGAGGAGGCAGGCTGCCTAGGAGCAGTTAGTCGATAACCTCTGTTCATAGAGTAAAGAATAAGCCCTGGTAAAACAACTGAAGACAATTGATGTGCAAGTATTGTGGAATTTTTGTGAGAAGACTAAGGAAATGTAAATTGGTAGTGTGCTGACTATATACTTGAAGTGTGGAGTTAAGCTGTGAAGACATTACTCTGTTAACAGTTGTGAAGAACTACTGTTTATTAAGGAAGACTAAAATGCACAAGTGTGTTTCTGTGACTTGGTGAAAATCTACTTGTCTATTGTTTATCAGTACACTGATACCGATCGTTGGGAAAATACTGGAGACTGGCGGGACAGCCAGTGGTAATTCAACAACTCTTGTGAGATATCTACTGCTTCTGTACATATGACCATAGCCGCTGGTAACCAGTGTTGGAAGCTGGATAAGCAGTGAAGGAGGAGGGTCATAACAATATCATTTCTCACCTTTACTACAGAATAATACTATTGTCTTAAAAAAAATAATAATAAATTTTCAAAATATATTAACACCCACTTAGAATTACGTGACTTTTAAATGAACAGCAACAATGCGTTAAATCCCTTTGGTAGCAGTGAGCTGATAATTTGTTATATTCAATTACTTCAATGAATGTAACAAACCATAGATGTTCCTTCCTTTTCCTCCTATACCAATGTTGATGTGCTTATTGACATTCTAGCAAATAAAAAAAACATGTATATAATTCTAGCTGGAAGGGAACACTTGACCATTACCATCAAAGCTGAAATTTTGGCATTATCAATTATGGTTCGTTACTCCCGAAATTTAGATCGATGATAATTTTTGTAATTCAAGAGAGTGCCATTCATGATTATTCTTTTTAGAACTAAACACTGCAGTTTGTTTGAAAATGCAACATAATAGTTCAATTTTGTACTGTGTTACAAGTATAGTAATTAAATTAAAAAAGTGTTTAGTGATAATAGTTTTGTGTTATTGCAAAAATAAAAAATTTAACTAGTCGCTAATAATGCAAATGATAAACTTACAAAATAACAAACAATAATGTCTGGCTTCATTCGGGTTAATGTATATACTGTATACCGAGACTTACAGTTAGCCTTTCCTGACTCAGGTAACCACCTCAACCTAACAGAACTTAACCTAACCTTACTTAATTTCCCTAACGTGGGTAACCAATTCAACCTAACCTAACCTAATGTAACCTAACCTATCCTTACCTAATCTAGCCTAACCTAACTTTACCTTATGTAGCCTAGCTTTACCTTACCTAATTTAACCTAACCTAACATAATATAACCTAACAAATACCACTTTATGATACAATGTCATCAAAAATTTGAAGAAAATGATAATAGTTTCTCATAGTATGCTTATGTAGTAATACTTGGCATGAGTGATCTGGCCTTAGGAACTGCCTGACGATATTTCTTCATAGGAGATAAAAGTTTTCTTACAATGAAACATAAAAAAAAAAAAAAAAAAAGAACTCGGGAAGGGATACATTTTGTCCCCCCCCCCCCCCAACTTTTACGATTTTTGACACTCTTCCGTACACAGCTTAACAACACTTGACCTGCCATCTGGACGGTGGTTCCTTTTAGTCAGAGATTGTTGTTGTTCTTCCTGGAGATTTTTTATTTATACAATTATGATGGTGACTAAGTATCACCTCCACAAATTCTTTTATTTCAAAGAGTGTGAACAGATTAAACAATCAACCAGAATACATCATTATTCCTGTAATTACTATGGCAAAAAAACAAAAATCAATTCATTTCCAATATGACATCATTGGCACCCAAAATGTCAGTAGCTAGCAATGAATCATAAAAGTGGCAAAATATTCCAGACCTCATCTAAAATACTACAATTATTTCCTCCGCCCATTTCATAAGTCAAAGCTGATATTTCGCGAAAAAACTATTCCTTCTGAATTTTATGTCTGTTTCTCGAGGTAAGAAAGCTTTTATCTTCTATGAAAAAAATTGTCAGGTAGTTGCTAAGGCTGGAACAACATCTTGAATATTACCCAAACTAGTAAAAATACTCGCTGGTGGTCTTGCTGGTGGCATCTTCCCGAGGTCACTAATTATCACTTACCGGGATTTCTTATTTTCACTTAACCAAAACCACCTATTTTCACTTAACAGATATCACTTATTTTCACTTAACTGATATCACTTATTTTCACTTAACTGATATCACTTATTTTCACTTAACTGATATCACTTATTTTCACTAAAGTGATATCACTTATTTTCACTTAACTAGATATCAAGTAATGGTGGAGGAGACGGTTAGCGCCAGAAGGACTTTATGAAATTGCAGATGGTGTGGTCAAGACGATACGGAGTAATAAAATTAAAATAACATTGTCGTTTTTTTCATGGTTAATATTGACGACTGACCCGGTCGCGGTGTAATTAATTTTCATGGATCTTTTCTTACTATATTTTCATCGCTGAGTTCGGATATACTATTTATTTATTAGTTAAATACTTTGTTTGATAGATAATTAGGCCTCTAGGCTTGCATTATCGGCACTACTTCGTTTATGAAGTCCGAGCCGCTTCTCTCACGTCCATAAAAAATGTAAAATTACATCATTTGACAGTGAATTATTTTCTGTTTAATATGCAGAGGGTCTGGAAGCAGAGCAACCCAGCTAGAAAGTTAGATAAGTTAAGTAGGTTTCTTTTGTTAGTTTAGTGGAGTCTTCTAACAATGCTTCTGCTGCTTGTGTTTTTTATCAACTAAGGTTGTTAGGTTTAATTTAGAAATAATCCCATTTTAACCCATTTGCCCTGAGTACGACTATGTTCTTTGCAAAACACAGTGAAATTGTGGCGTTTTTAACTTATTTTCTATGAAAAATCTATGACGGGTTTGTAGTTTATAAATACTATTCGTTTCAGCCTGTCCTTCGTTCGTAAAGTATTTGTTCGTGGGCAAGGCATGAAACAAGAGGGAAATAATGAGGTAAAAGCATTGCAAACACAGATCATATGGCAGCTCACGTAGTCTGCTGCACGGGAGCATCTTTGTTTACATGCTAAGAAATAAACAACATCTCATCAGGCATGTTTATGGTAATTATTGATGACTGACCCACGGCCGATTATTATTCATAGAAAACGATTATAGAAATGCACAATTTCACTGTGTTTTATAGAGGACACAGCCGTAGTTTGTGCCAACGTGTTAAAAAGTGGTTATTTCTAAATTAAACCTAATCTAACCTCAGTCGATATAAAAACAAGCTGCAGAAGCATTGCTAAAAAAACTTCACTAGTCTAACCAAACGAACCTAACTTCCTATCCCCCCGGTACATTAAACAGAAAGAGCTTACTATGATCTGGCGAAATTTTATGTTCTTTTTTTGTGGACATGAGAGCAGCCGTCCATACCAAACAGTTCTTAAGCATACACTGAGCATTAGCGTTGATCAAACCTGGACAGCGAAGTGTTTTGAAATACATCAATATGACTGGCTGTTTACATCCTGGAATGAGACGTCACCACAGCATTACCACCAACAAAAAAAGTAGTGTGAGCCAAGGCGCCTAATGATCTACCAAACGAGGCATTTGCACAAGAAATGCTTATCATATCAGAACTCACTGATGTAAAAAAAAAATCGTCCGTGGGTTAGTCGTCAATATTAACCAAATCGAAACGACAATGCAGAGGTTAGGAAGTTAGGTGAGAGGTTAGGTGTGGGTTAGGTAAGGTGAGGTGGGTTAGGTAAGGTGAGGTGGGTTAGGTAAGGTGAGGTGGGTTAGGTAAGGTGAGGTGGGTTAGGTAAGGCGAGGTGGGTTAGGTAAGGTGAGGTGGGTTAGGTAAGGTGAGGTGGGTTAGGTAAGGTGAGGTGGGTTAGGTAAGGTGAGGTGGGTTAGGTAAGGTGAGGTGGGTTAGGTAAGGTGAGGTGAGTTAGGTAAGGTGAGGTGGGTTAGGTAAGGTTGGATGGGTAAGGTGAGGTGGGTTGGGTTAGGTAAGGTGAGGTGGGTTAGGTAAGGTGAGGTGGGTTAGGTAAGGTTGGATGGGTAAGGTGAGGTGGGTTAGGTAAGGTTGGATGGGTTAGGTAAGGTGAGGTGGGTTAGGTAAGGTGAGGTGGGTTAGGTAAGGTGAGGTGGGTTAGGTAAGGTGAGGTGGGTTAGGTAAGGTGAGGTGGGTTAGGTAAGGTTGGATGGGTTAGGTAAGGTTGTGGGTTAGGTAAGGTGAGGTGGGTTAGGTAAGGTGAGGTGGGTTAGGTAAGGTGAGGTGGGTTAGGTAAGGCGAGGTGGGTTAGGTAAGGTGAGGTGGGTTAGGTAAGGTGAGGTGGGTTAGGTAAGGTGAGGTGGGTTAGGTAAGGTGAGGTGGGTTAGGTAAGGTGAGGTGGGTTAGGTAAGGTGGATGGGTTAGGTAAGGTGGTGGGTTAGGTAAGGTGAGGTGGGTTAGGTAAGGTGAGGTGGGTTAGGTAAGGTGAGGTGGGTTAGGTAAGGTGAGGTGGGTTAGGTAAGGCGAGGTGGGTTAGGTAAGGTGGTGGGTTAGGTAAGGTGAGGTGGGTTAGGTAAGGTGAGGTGGGTTAGGTAAGGTGAGGTGGGTTAGGTAAGGTGAGGTGGGTTAGGTAAGGTGAGGTGGGTTAGGTAAGGTGAGGTGGGTTAGGTAAGGTGAGGTGGGTTAGGTAAGGTGAGGTGGGTTAGGTAAGGTTGGATGGGTTAGGTAAGGCGAGGTGGGTTAGGTAAGGCGAGGTGGGTTAGGTAAGGCGAGGTGGGTTAGGTAAGGTGAGGTGGGTTAGGTAAGGTGAGGTGGGTTAGGTAAGGTGAGGTGGGTTAGGTAAGGCGAGGTGGGTTAGGTAAGGCGAGGTGGGTTAGGTAAGGCGAGGTGGGTTAGGTAAGGTGAGGTGGGTTAGGTAAGGCGAGGTGGGTTAGGTAAGGCGAGGTGGGTTAGGTAAGGCGAGGTGGGTTAGGTAAGGTTGGATGGGTTAGGTAAGGTGGGGTGGGTTAGGTAAGGTGAGGTGGGTTAGGTAAGGTTGGATGGGTTAGGTAAGGTGAGGTGGGTTAGGTAAGGCGAGGTGGGTTAGGTAAGGCGAGGTGGGTTAGGTAAGGTGAGGTGGGTTAGGTAAGGTGAGGTGGGTTAGGTAAGGTGGGTTAGGTAAGGTGAGGTGGGTTAGGTAAGGTGAGGTGGGTTAGGTAAGGTGGGTTAGGTAAGGTTGGATGGGTTAGGTAAGGTGAGGTGGGTTAGGTAAGGTGAGGTGGGTTAGGTAAGGTGAGGTGGGTTAGGTAAGGTGGGTGGGTTAGGTAAGGTTGGATGGGTTAGGTAAGGTGAGGTGGGTTAGGTAAGGTGAGGTGGGTTAGGTAAGGTGAGGTGGGTTAGGTAAGGTTGGATGGGTTAGGTAAGGTTGGATGGGTTAGGTTAGGCGAGGTGGGTTAGGTAAGGTTGGATGGGTTAGGTTAGGCGAGGTGGGTTAGGTAAGGCTGGATGGGTTAGGTAAGGTGAGGTGGGTTAGGTAAGGCTGGATGGGTTAGGTAAGGTGAGGTGGGTTAGGCAAGGTGAGGTGGGTTAGGTAAGGTTGGATGGGTTAGGTAAGGCGAGGTGGGTTAGGTAAGGTTGGATGGGTTAGGTAAGGTGAGATGGGTTAGGTAAGGTTGGATGGGTTAGGTAAGGTTGGATGGGTTAGGTAAGGTGAGGTGGGTTAGGTAAGGTTGGATGGGTTAGGTAAGGTAGTGTGTAGAAAAATTTAAAACAATTCCTTCTGGTGGCCACCCTCATCTACACCTTTACCGTCTAAGCTATTGATTACAACTATAACATTTTCAAAATTCAATACTGGGTGATTTATGCCAAATTTACCTATAATATTAACGATATTTTTACCAATAAATTCTTAAATACGTTTGAGAAGTTTGTTTACATCACAGCTGTTTATCTAGGCATAACACTTATAACTTTCTCACCTTTCCACACCATAGCTTTTATCTTAGATCTTTGTAGCGCCATTATTCCAGCAATGTTTTATAAAGTAGACGTGGGAATCAGTTCACAGTACTGTAGCTGGTGATGTGGAAGACGGCAAGTGGTGTCGTCTGCTAGGCTGTGGTTGGTGACTGATGGTGGAAGGTCAACGTGGAGAGCGCTCGTGGTTTTGCTAAATTCTTCAATCTTTTACTTATTTTATCATCTCAAGTTTGTATTCCGTTATAGTATGTGGAGAAATAATATTAATAAAATAAATATAAATAGATGGGCAAAGAAATATATTAAGTGTCGTATATCTTTGCTGTAATAAATATTTAATAGCTTATAAAGAACTTATCGGTACAAATTGAACATGTTTAGAAAATTAAAATTCCACAGCTCATAAAATATTTTTTTGACGATCTAGTGAAACAAATTTATACATAAAAATTACTATTAATACTAAAACTAATATCAAAATTGTAACAACCATTGGGAACTTTTCGTGCGCGTTTATAAGACGTACTGTAATATGGCAAAGACTATGGCAATAATATATAGCTGCATGTTTACCTGATTCACGTGTTAAACGTAAAATGGACTGTGAAGAAATTATTTTAGGCGTATATAGTACTGTATATAAGAGGGCATCAGGGATCGTCCAGGATGATAAGAGAATAGTGAACACCATAATTATCTGTTAGGACAGGATCGAGGTCAGTTGGTTTGTGTAAACCCCCCCCCCCCCCCCCATAAAACAGAGGTTCACCCATACTAATTCTCTCCACTTAACTGACCGTGAAGTTTGCTCTTAATAAGACGATTATACCCCCCAAAATCATGCTGGTATAATAACAACAAATTCTAGTGGTCATATCCTGTACAAATATATATACAGAATTAAATGCCTAGTCATAGACACCCAGGAGATGTCTTTTAAAAGGTTTGTGACAGTTGCAATTACCTTATTTCTGTATCGATTTCTTTCATAGTAAGATTAATGAAACTCTTGGATGGAAGTCGATTTTTCTGTCATTTTAAGCACCCATGTTTAACAAATATACAGACGTGGCTAAAGTTCCCTCGACACTTGGTAATATTTGAAGTGTCACCCACAGTCACCCATGAAAGTACTGTAGCTTCTCCTGCTGTTCCACGAACCCTGAGATTCAGAAATAAAGAACCTGAGGCAATATACACTGATGCATTAATTTGTCTTTAAATGCTTCGGGGTTCGTGGGTCAGGAGGAGAGTAGACAGTTAAAAACGACCTTACAATCCCAGTCAGGTGATAATTTAACTTACAAATATTACCGAATCCATTTTTATGTTGTAGCTTAAGTGTGTCAGATGGAGGTGTTCTCACAATAACATTTACAAGGCCTGTATAAAGTACAGTCACCCAAAAAAGTCCTGTCGCGAACCATGAACCCCGAGATTCAGACTCATGAACCCGAAGCAGTAGACACTGATACATTATTCTGTCCATAAATGCTTCGGATTCAAGAGTCTGAATGTCGGGGTTCATGGTTCGCGACAGGACTTTTTTGGGTGACTGTACGGATGGTGAGGAGACCGGCGGGTCCTAAGGTAGTTAACTGGTCAAGGAAATAATATTAAAAGTGAATTACGAGCCGAGAATCAGTGGCGTGTAGCAATAAGCTGGTTGATAACATTTTACTGGTAGACGGTAGAAGTTATGGAGTGAATGGTGGAGAAAGAGAGAGAATTTATGTGGCTAAGTGTTAAGAAAGAGGGAGGAGATAATTACAAAGAAAGAGAGAGAGAGAGGGTGAAGACAGAGAGTGCAGAAGAGGGAGAAAGAGAGAGGGAGGGTGAAGACAGAGAGATCATAAGAGGGAGAAAGAGAGAGAGAGAGAGAGGGGGGGGGGGTGAGGAGACATAGAATGCTTAAGACGTAGATAGAGTGAGAGACACTAACCTAACCTAACCTAACCTTCTATAACAAGGTAATCAAGGAAGGCATACCTCGCTCCAGCCGAGCTATTGCCGCTGGAACGGAAAACCCCAAGCTTGTGACGCAATTTCTCTGTTTGCTCGTGTTTTTATTCACTGAACCGATGAAGGATCTGCAAAATCTCCAAACTATATTTATTTGGAGAGATTTTATTCACCAGAGTCGGAAACGTAATGACTAAAAAAAAAAACTGCATATTTTTTTGTTTATTGTAACCTTGATTTTTGACCTTTCATGCAGCCTTCCATGTCATTTTTGTTATAAATTTATCTATAACGTCATTTTCTGGAGAAAGGTGACGTCACAGAACAAAAATTCAGTGACATATTTGATGCATTTCGTCGAGGATTCCAAAGGTGCATAGGTCCATGCTCCGGCAACGATGAGCTCCAGAGTTTTGAACTTTCGATTACCAAGACCGTGATCATTATCCTTGACTCCTAGACCAATTCACCCATGAGTATAATCAGATTTGGTACTGATATGGCAATATATTCTTCATTACATCATTGGCGATGGTGAGGAAACAATGACAGACAGACCAAAACACATAGGGTCATTCTCTGGTCGGGGGCGAAGTAAAAACCAATCTAATATAAACCTAATCTAACCAATAGTAACTTGACCTAACCTTTTATAACCTAAGCTAACAGGACCTACCTTACACACGGTCCATTCCCGACATACCTGTAATCTACGACCCTAAAGTACGACCCACTGTAGGCATGTAGAGCCTCAACGACTACATTATCGACCACAACAGTCCAGGAATTCTAACTGCCTTCTACAGTATGTGTTCTACCCACTTTGTTTACTGCCCCCGTCTCTCTCTCTCTCTCTCTCTCTCTCTCCCTCTCTCTCTTTCTTAATTTTACATGTGGTGGATCAAGAAAAAAAGGAGGGGGGGCATGAAAGGAGAGAGTGTTGATGGAAGACAAGTGAAGAAAGTGTGAGAAAAAAGGTCAAGACAACATGTAGAAAAGTCCACACGTACTTGTTCATATCCCCAACTGCTGTACTACGGTAAAGATGAAATACCTCTCTGCCTGCCTACCTAACCTACCTACCTACTAACCTGCCTATCTTCCTGCCTACCTAACCTACCTACCTACCAACCTATCTACCTGCCAAGATAATAAGGAGAAAGATTAGTTACAGTGAAAGTCAAGTGTAGAGAGTGCTACACACACACACACACACACACACACACAACCTCCAATTACAGTGTTTTAACCCGTATGTAATTTACTAATTTACTAACATAGTTTGGTTCACTAAGAAATACTCACAAAAAAACTAACAAGGTTCACATAACTCAATAATTCAGAGTATCTTGATATACAAAGACAACTGGAATAGATTTCTTCCTAAATATATTCCCCATACAGTGATTGGTCTAATTAAACTAATCATTCAGAGTAGATCTATATAGTTTAAATAACACAGGTAAACTATCGGAGGAATCTACCTAACTTTCTGACCCAGTCATGCCTATCGTCAATTTTGTAATACAACTGAAGTGAACTATTTAGATGCGTTCTTATATAACATTTTCGTATTAAAGTTTACTGTATTGTACTAATGTAATTCATAACAACTTTACATTAAATAAGATTATATTATATTGTACCGCATCGTATTTTATTATTTTGTATCATATTTAACTATTTTTTACCTTATATTACAGTACAGTTATTTAGTCAGGTTAGTAAGGGTGTGGATAGAGCTCTCAGCACCGTGTTTACCCGAGTGGTCCTCCGTGACGTGCCGAGGTGAGTCAAGCATCTGTGCCAACTTACACACCCAGGTGGACCCGTAACCTCGCCCCCCTCCCCCCCGGCCTCACCTCCACAAACTTAAATTTATAAAAGGAACGAGGGTGATGGGATTAACTCTTCGGGAGGTACATTTTTGCAACGAGGTAGTTTAAGTTGTAACAGGTGATAAAGAATTATCTTTTTGGACTAGGTATTTTAACAGGAAGGAATACTATTTGCATTATGTATCATGAACAGACGAATTACCTTTCTGGGTTAGGTTAGAATATGTTCCAAGAATTTCCTTCATTGGCGGCACATAATTGCGAAAAGATAAATTGTTGGCAAAATAGATGAGACAAAATTTCTTTTTTAAGAGATATATTCCCATAAAACTGTGATGTATTCCTCCCTCCCTCCCCCGAAAAGAACAGGGCATTACATTTCTGGTGGGGATGTTTTGGCAAAATAATAAATTAATCCCCCTAAAAGCAGGAAACAATTATACTTTTGGGTTGCACCATTTGGCAAAAAAACTTGAGAACATTGCTTAAAAAAAGGGGGAACAGTGAATTACATTTTCTGAGAGGAGTTATTCTGGCAGCTATTTGGTCTGGTGTCACAGGTACATAAAACAATACAGTAAGAGAGTGCGACCTCGTGTAGATAAACATTCACACACATCAGGAACTCGGTCACTCCTTCCTGGATACCTGACTCTTACAGAAATGTGAACTGATAACAAAGCGAGATGTGTGTTTCTTTACAATGTAAGTATAGAGGAGAACATGTTTTCGTGTGTGTGTGTGTGTGTGTAAAGAAAGAAAAAGGGGAATTCCTCTCTCGACTGGGTAATTCGCATCAAGGTGGGTCGGTAGTAAAAAAAAAAAAAAATATTCTTGTGTGTTTATTTACAAGACTCAGGGTCCACATACTCAAACCCCCTTGTGATTAAATATTCTCGTAACTGGAGATGTAAGAACACATTTACCTGAGAGACTTAAGGTAAAACATAAAATGATGTCCCAGGGCAGCACCAAATTACACTGGTGCTTTAAATGTATTTTGGCTCCTACTTCATGTTAAGTGAGTGTATTTAGTAAAGGTAGAGTCTCAGTATAATCTTGTCCCCTGAATGGTGCTAAATATACGTATCAAGTTAAGATCGGGGTCTCAAGTGATATTTTTCCCGTTAAGTAAACATATCGACAGACAAGATAAAGTCTCAGTGGAAATTTTGTCAGTTATCTGATATTAAACAAACATAACTAGTAAGGGCAGTTTTATCAATATAATCTAGATGGTATTTTAAGATGTTAACTTTTTATGCTTTAACTTAAGGGTCAACCAGTCAGATACATTCTAACATCTTCATTTACGAGAAACATTTACCGCATGAACTTTTGAGAATCTGGATCCAGGAAATACTCCGAGTCTTCTAAAACAGGAATCACTTATATGTATGTTGAATAAAAAACAGAAATAACGATGACTTGTAGTTTCATTCACCGTTCACTTGTTTCAGCGTTTGGTGTAACTGGGACAAATAATAAGAAAAACAAATGATTATTGACACACGATGAATTGAGTTAGAACCTTGTTATGAGTTTATTTTATACTGTTTATGTTATTGTTTTGATTTACAGTACTTGGGATCTCTCTCTCTTTCTCTCTCTCTCTCTCTCTCTCTCTCTCTCTCTCCCTTTATCTATTTCTGCTTTATTTTATTTCTATATTATCCCTTTATTCTTTATCTCTCTTTTGCAAAGCTTCCTCCCCTCTCTCTTTACTAACGATGATTGAATCCTTTGCCGATGATAATTTAACCCTTTGCTGATGATGATTTAACCCCCTTGACGACGATAACACCGACCCTTCAGGACTTAAAGGGTTAAGGCAGATTTTTAAAGGATAAGGAAACAATTTTTTTAGGTCAGATTTTAGGGGATTACAAGGCGCTATTTATAATATATAGATTAGGGGTACAACGGTACTATCTTACAAGGTCTAGGACGCCATAAGACGATGCCGTTAAGGAGAGCTTTAGGACATGAGGAAGTCATTTATCTTTAGGGAGATATTTAAGGACATGTGGTAGTCTCGTTTATTATTTTTTTAGGGATACTATGATAATTTTTTTAAGGTAAGTATTATTGGTGCACAGAGGCTGTTTTATGGTTGATTATATACAAAATTACTCTATAGAATTAATAGAGACGCAATGAAAATAATACACACACACACACACACACACACACACACACACACGAAAAAACAAACAGTTTCTACGTTAAAAATTCAGAACAAAAAGGAAGCCGTTTTTCAAGGGCGTGTTACAGGGGACCAGGAAATCGTTTTGAGGAAAGTGACTAGATTTTTTTTTTTTTAGTTTAAACACAAAAGAAAAAAGAAAAAAACACACTAAAGATATTTCTAGGACATGAATAAAGAGGTTTAATTAAACTATTTTTTCTACACAAATTTGAAAGGATATTGGAACTATTCTTAATTAAGTTACAGGTTGAAAGTTTATATGAATATAATTTTTAGGTTGGAAGACAAAGACTTGACAGACTTTTCTTACAAATTAAAAAGGAGAATGAACATATTTTAAAGGGTAGGAGGGTATGGAAGAGTAATGAACGAAGACGCTATTTATAGAAAAGAAATATAAAGACTTGTGAGTACATATCAGGAGACCTATAGAAGCATTATGAAACCACTAATAAAGGGGCGAATTAAAAAGGACAAAATAAAAAGGACAAAGAAGCCATTTTTTAGGACAGATATGAGAAAACTCGAGATATAAAATAAAAAGTATAAGTTGGTGACTTTAATAAAGGAAAGACGTGAGAGTTTGTTTAAGGAATGCAGGTTAAAAGAGACACGGAAGCCATATATATATTCTGTACACGCCGACACACCCAGCCTGGCGGGAGTGTGGTCGGAGGGTAAACATAAACACGTTTTCCCCATACCAGTTTGACGAAATGAGGGACCTAGTTTTATGTTGCCTGGAGACCTCTCGGTGTGTTATGGAAGAGGCGAAGGGTGGAGGGGTGGTAGTGGCGGGTGATAGAGGGGGAGGGGGTGGTGAGGGTGATAGGAGGAGGGAAGACAGAGAGGAGGCGGAAGTATAAGGAAGAGAGAAGGGACGGGGAGGGAAGTCACATGCATCCTATAGCCCAGGTGAGGCGGGAGGGCGGCCCCTCTCTCACCACACAGTCATAACAAAAACTAGTCCACCTTGGGTTGAAATGGAGAGGACCAGAACGCCACCTTGCTGAACCGCTCCCCACTGCCCTACCTAGCACGTAGATACCACACATAAAAAAAAACTACTATTCTAGACATAATGGCTGGTAGTGCATATATAGAAAAGAATGAATGATAATTGGTGTATTGTTATATAAATGTATGTAATGTTTATAAGAAGACATAGACATATTATGCAAAGAGGTAGAATAAAATAAACTCTTGACGTTAATTAGGTCTTGCAATGTTCTGTAAGTTGATGTAATATTACTTTACCACTGAAAGACATAGATGAATACACACGTACAAAAAAAAAATGAACATCAGTAGCGGTGTAACATTAAACTGTTTCACGACTTTTTACTAAATCAATACTCGCATTTACACTCTAATATCCAGTTCCTAATCCTGGATGCTACGTATTATTCATATATCAATTATAAGTTAAAAAAAAAAAGGTAAATTCTTGAGATGAAGGTTTGGTTGTGGTCACCGATGTTAGTTAAATAAGTCAGGGTAATGAGATGGTTGGGGAATACATAGTAATGTTTATGTTTTGATTATAGGAAGACTTACAAAGTGAGGTCAGTCAGTCTAGGATATCCCAGATTTTACCATTTCGTTTGTTTAAATTCATATTCCACAACTTACACACATACACACACTATAGACATAAGTCATCTTTTTAAAAACAGTGTGGAATTACGTGGGATGTGAACAAAGCCTTACCAAGCAAGAGTTAAACTATTTATTTTATTATATTATTTAGTAAATTGTTCTGAATAAGTGTGTGTGTGTGTGTGTGTGTGTGTGTGTCTCCTCGTGTGTGTGTGTGTGTGTGTGTGTGTGTGTGTGTGTGATTGCTTGTGAATGTTTGTGTGTTTATGTTTGCGTATGTGTTAGGGCTCACCAGCTAGTAAAACAAGGTTATAACTACAACACTATATATAATAAGGTACACGCTCCACACACCCCTGTACCGACCAGTTAAGATTCAGGCAGTGTCACAGGTAAGTCTACGTGTGTGAGATGCCTACTGGTGCTCGTTACTGCCTCTGCTGCCTGTTGTTTCTGTTGCTGTGTTCTTTCTGACTGTTCTTCCCGTCTACTACTATCGTCATGTATATAGTTGCTATTACTATTGCTGTTACTATGGTACTATTACTGTTACCACTACTGTTGCTGCTAATGTTACTCGGAGCGGTTTTATTTAATATTACGTATACACCACGAAGGAAAGACAAAGGAAAGGAGAGAGGGTCCACACCGCACACTCAGCCTCTGGTACACGAGGAGGCAGCGGAGTCAACACTACACTTGCCGGCTTTCAGTTCCCCAACGGTATACTTAAGTACCCATCTACAATTGGGTGGACTAGGAGTGCCCCGGGATAAAAAGAGTGAGCTTAAGGACAGGAGGCGAGCACTGTATCCACCCGGCCGCCGCACTCCATACATGTGGTGCACCACAAGACATTAAGGCCGGGAGACCCGACCAGACCCCGACGTGCAGCAGGTGTGGAGGCCAGACGAGGGAACGATAACCCACCACTAGCCAGAGCCACTGACCAGGGAGCCTCACATGTCGTAGTGAAGGTCAGACGAGTTATACCTGAAAGCGGTGTAGTGTCGGCCACACTGCCTTCACTTTCATTCCTGTGGCTTTACTATTACTGATTAGTAACCAAACCTAAGGGAAGCTCGCTATATACTGGAAATAAGTATTTGATGGCTTCGTTAGCTATCCTTAGTCAAATTGCTTTTCTATTCACCAATGCTATATACCTGTACTGTTTATGTGTGCTGTATACCTACGTGGTCTATATACATGGTGAACTGTATGCTTGCGTTATCTATACACATGATGAACTGTATACCTACGTTGTCTAAGTTGTAATGAACACTTATTTGATGATTTTACTGAGTGGGAAATCTTATCCAATAAAATTATCACACAATGTCTCTCACCTTAATGATAACAAAGATTTTGGAAGGGCCGTTATTAAACACGTTTTCAAATACATTGGAAAATTTATTTAGTGATTAACAACAGCACAAACTCTTTTATAATTGCACCTTGATGATCTTCAGTGAAAACAACAACAAGTCTTTTTTAGTTCTATTCAGATGTCTTACTCAGCTCTCCACAGATTCTTCACTCAAACTACAGCAGCCTCACCAGAGAGTAATAAAGCCAGACAACACTCATCTGTACAGGTAGATCTCGCGCGTACAGCTGAGTGTCGTGTATCCAACTTGATTTCCTTCTATGTTACTAAAATAATATACGTAATAGTAAATGGCATGAGTGCACACAACCTAAGATAAAATTTGACCTCACCATCATGCCATCATCACGCAGCATTGAGATTTTAGGCAACAACCTTTATTTTGTCTTTCCTTCGTGTGTGTGTGTGTGTGTGTGTGTGTGTGTGTGTGTGTGTGTGTGTGTATAAACATGTACAGTACGTGTCCTTATGTGCGTGTGTCTGGAATACATGATGGTCCTGATCACTTCTTAACAGCCACCCTAACGACCTTAATGGCGTCACAACAACTTAACGACTAAGGATTCACTTTAATCAGGATGCTCCACCAATCAGAGGAAGACCCACGAGCCAGATGTGACCAATCACGATAAACTTACTACAGGGAAAAATTGGTCTTAATTTATTAGTCTGTAGTGAGTAATGAGGTGACGGGGTCTTATGAGGTGACGGGGTGTTATGAGGTGAGGGTGTGTTATGAGGTGAGGGTGTGTTATGAGGTGACGGGGTGTGTTATGAGGTGACGGGGTGTGTTATGAGGTGAGGGGGTGTGTTATGAGGTGAGGGGGTGTTATGAGGTGAGGGGGTGTTATGAGGTGAGGGGGTGTGTTATGAGGTGAGGGGTGTGTTATGAGGTGAGGGTGTGTTATGAGGTGAGGGGGGTGTTATGAGGTGAGGGGGTGTTATGAGGTGAGGGTGTGTTATGAGGTGAGGGGGTGTTATGAGGTGAGGGGTGTGTTATGAGGTGCTCAACCGAAACACCGATGTGGATGTCCTGGCTACCCAGCAGGTCCCTCAGCATCCAGAGCTGACCCACCTCAGCTATCCTCCATCCCTGGATGCTATCAAACAGATGAAAAATGACATGGCCTCAGGGCCTGATGGAATCCAAGCTGAGGTGTATAAAGCAGGAGGACCTCTGCTTCCCAGCCGTCTCCACTCTCTCCTGGAGAATATATGAGAAAAGGAGGAAATCTCTCAAGCTCTTAAACACGCCTCCATGGTCAATATTTATAAGAACAAAAGAGACCGGTCAGACTGTCAACTACCGTGGGATCTCGCCGCTGTCTGTAGCTGGCAAGATTATCGCCCGAGTCCTCCTAAACAGACTTCTTCCTGAGGAGGAAAACTTCCTCCCAGAATCTCAATGTGGTTTTAGACCATCACGTAGCACCACTGACATGATATTTGCTGCCCCCCAGATACATTAAAAATTCAGAGAACAGCGTCTTGACTTGTACATGGCTTTTATCGACCTAACAAAGGCCTTCGACTCGGTCAACAGGGAAGCCCTCTGGTGGACCCTCAGCCGTTTTGGCTGCCCACCAAAATTCATCGCCATTGTGAGGCAACTCCACGATGGCATGAACGGCAGTGTCCTGCATAAAGGCACCTAGTGAGAGTTTTTCCCCGTGCAAACAGGGGTTAAACAAGGGTGTGTACTGGCACCAACTCTCTTTTCCATTTTCTTGGCTGCCTTCCTTACTCGGGCAAGTGCCAATTTAGCCAGCGGGGTGAACATCGCGGGTGAAGGGGTTTTTTTTTGAACATAAGACGACTCAAGGCAAGAACAAAGGAGTCGGCAGCTTCCATTACTGAACTTCAATATGCAGACGACCTCACTCTTGTTGCTCACACTAAACACGATCTACAGGAGATCCTGAACACCTACGCAGGCGCGTATGCACACTTCAGACACACCTCCACCATCCATCCAGCTTAACGGTACTACCCTCTCTAATGTTGCCCACTTTCGGTGTCTCGGCTTCCACCTGTCCACCACCGCAGATATCGATGAAGAGATTCAACATCGGATCAGATGTGCATCTCAAGCCTGTGGCAAACTTCGAATCGTGTCTTCAGCTGTAGGGAGCTGAAATTATCTACGTATATCGAGCAGTGGTCTTCCCCATCCTGCTATATGGCAGTGGGACATGGGTCATATACAGGAGGCACCTCAAGGCACTTGAAAACTTTCACCAACGTAGTCTACGTTCCATCCTCAGAGCTCGCTGGGAAGACAAGAGAACAAATGCCAGTATTCTTGCAGACACCAACTGTAGGAGCATCGAGGCTACCATTATCCATGAACAACTACGCTGAACTGGCCATGTTACTCGCATGGACGACCGTAGACTGCCAAAGCAGCTACTTTACAGTCACCTAACGAATATCAAACGCAACGTCGGCGGGCAATTGAAAAGGTATAAGGATAGTCTTAAGACAAACCTGAAAAAGTGCCAAATTGACTCCCTCACCTGGGAGTCGATTACTCCACATAGTAACGCTCGGAGGAGCACTGCACGAGAAGGTAACAATGCTTTCGAGTTAGCCCGACTGCAAACCGAGGCAGACAAGCGCAGTTGCTGGAAAGACGCTGCCACACCTCCACATGTGCAACGAATGTGAACGACCCTGCCGGTCCCGTATCTGGCTCTTTAGTCACCTCAAAACTCACCAACCTAGGTGACATCCCCAATAATTCACATCATTGTATCATAGCTGGATGATCGTCATACTCGATTCCGAGTGACAGCAAAGTAATAGTGTGTGTGTGTGTGTGTGTGTGTGTGTGTGTGTGTGTTTATGTGCATGTTTATGTTTACGGTCATGTATTGTATGAGCACGTATGTATCTGTGTTTGTATAAATATGGATACATGTGTATATGTCAACAGCATGTATTCATGTGTATTATTATATATGTTCATCAATACTTGCGTGTGTAAATGTTTCAGAGAAAACGAGAGTTAGTAAGCAGACACCTGTTGTTGTGGCCTCGTTAACACGGGGCCTCTGTTATCATTACCATTCGCTTCGTGGTGGATAATTATTTCATACCCTAAGGCTTTCTGTCTGTCTATCTGTCTCTCTGTCTGTCTGTGATGGGTCTCCTACCTTGTGGTGTGGGGGTCAAAAGTTAAAGTCACAATAAACACGAAGCAAACATACAGGTAACGGGCTCTCTCTCTCTCTCTCTCTCTCTCTCTCTCTCTCTGTACAGAATGATGTAACCAATTAAAATACAGAACAGATTGAAAGGATATCTAAAGACGAGGAGCTCTGATGTAACATTAAGTTCTTCGTGTGGGAGAGTACACCTTTACCTCATTGGAACAACACCACATTTGGAAGAGGGTGAATCTGACTTTGCTACTGCTCTTGCTAATAAAAATAATAATAATAATAATAATAATAATAATAACAATAATAATAATAATAATAATAACCTAAAATTACCCTGGGGAATTAAAGTGAAAGTGAATTCGAAACGTTAGACAGCCGGTTAGGGACAGAATAGAAACAGTACACTGTATACTACACCATTGGTACCTAAGGAGGCAATGTAACCAGCGCAGAATTTAATCACCTTCACTTCCCTCTCTTTAAAGCTACTGTAGTTACTAATTTACAGTTGGGGTAGACTGGCGGAACCCCACAATCGAACCAGCGATTCTTAGGATAGGAGTCAAGCGCTGTATCCACTCTGCCACTGCATCATGATGAAATGGCGTCTATTAAACGTGTGCCCCAATCATAATGGTTAGGTGAGGTTGGGTACGTGCTATATGGCGCAATAGGTATTAGAATTGAAACCTAGTAGGACTGTTGGCACTGGGGTCTATTAGGACTGGGGGCTAGTTGATCAGCAGACCCTGGCTAGTATTTAGGGCTTGAAGGTACTGAGAGAGAACTGTCACTCAGGGGTTGGTAGTACTGAGAGAGAACCGTCACTCAGCGATTGGTAGTACTGAGAGAGAACCGTCACTCAGGGGTTGGTAGTACTGAGAGAGAACCGTCACTCAGGGATTGGTAGTACTGAGAGAAAAACCGTCACTCAAGGGTTGGTAGTACTGAGAGAAAAACCGTCACTCAGGGGTTGGTAGTACTGAGAGAGAACCGTCACTCATAGTCATGGGGAGGGGGCTAGTTTTTTGGGTACCCCCTTGTCATCCTGTGCAAGGTGAAGCGCAAAAGCGTTTACAGCGCCCATCTGGGAAGCATGCGGGGTTCATGCTTGCCTTCATGACTCGTGCATTAAGGGAGTAAAAGCCTGAATGGTCATGGGTTTCGTAAGCAAGTTACATAGATGGGACAGAATGATGAGTGTGTGGGGGAAAATTCCCGGTACAATTCATCTGTTTATGGCAAAGCGTGGCAGGTCCTGTCAAGTGCCAGGCCTGTCTCTAGGAGGAGGATATCTGGTCAGGGAGGGAAGAGGTGTTGGTAACAGGGTCATCAGTGGTTTGTAGGGAAGAGAGTCAGGAGTTACCCCGGGAGTTTGAGTAGGGCCCCAGGGAGCAGAGACTGGGGTGCAGAGCATTGAGGTCCCCCATAAGGAGGGTGGAGGTGGAGGTGATATGTTGTGGTGGGACAGGTACAGTAGGGGTGGAGGGAGGCACATAGGCATTGACAGTTGTTGAGGGACATACCTTTTAGTGTGATTGTGATGGCGTGTACGTCGGAAGTGTCGGCTTCAAGGGGGACTCCGAGAGGTTGGTAGGGGACGTCCCTCTTGATGTAGATACGTGGTCCACTAGCATGTCCTAATATTGGTCCATCGACGCGAAGAACAGGAGTGGATGGGCCCTAGGTGCAGGCATGCCGGTTTGGACATACTTCCTAGCCCCCATTAGTCCCTGTTCACCTAGCAGTAATGTAGGCACCTGTTGTAAATCGAAAGTTGCGAATTCGTATTCAGGGAGTTGTTGAAGCTTCCAATAACTTGATGACATAAAAATCATTGACTCTTCAGGCTTCTACGCCCTTAACTCATGAGACATAAAGGCAAGCATGAGCTTAGCATGCTTCCCTGTTGGGCGCTGTAAATGCTTCTGCGCTTCACCTAACACAAGGATGTAGGGAGTGCCAATAAAAAAAAAATATCTTGAGGTTCATTAGTGACGCATTTATTTGTGTGTGTGTGTGTGTGTGTGTGTGTGTGTGTGTGTGATAAGTCATCTTTTCCACCTACATCCATTGTCTATCTTTATCTTCCTCCTTTTTTCTCCCTCCCTCTCTCCTCCTACTGTCTCCTCTCTCCCTCCTTCCCTTCCTCCTCCGACAGTCTCTCTCCCTCCTTCCCTTCCTCCTCCTACAGTCTCTCTACCTCCTACCCTACTCCAACAGTCTTCTCCTTTCTTCCTCCCTCCTTCCTTCTCTCATTCGTTCCCTTCCCACATCCACCCTTTTTATTTTTTCCCTTCACCTTCCTCCCTTTCTCCAATTCTCCACCCTAAATGAAGTATAAATGACACACACACGAGAGAGACACTTGACCTCAGCCTGAACTTTATAAATAACAAGGGTAAATAATAATAATAATAATAACCACAATATACAGCACAGGTACACACTGGTTTTAGCTGGCGAGAACAAAGCTTTCTTGGGTTACGTCTTTTCCGGGCAAGTAACCTTTTCACCATCGGTCAACTTGGTGAGGGGTGGGTGGGTGAGTGAGGGGTGGGTGAATGAAGGGTGGGTGGGTGAGTGAGGGGTGGGTGGGTGAGTGAGGGGTGGGTGGGTCAGAGAGGGGTGGGTGGATGAGTGAGGGGTGGGTGGGTGAATGGTGGGTGGGTGAGTGAGGGTTGGGTGGGTGAGTGAGGGGTGGGTGGGTGAGTGAGAGGTGGGTGGGTCAGAGAGGGGTGGGTGGGTGAGTGAGAGGTGGGTGGGTCAGAGAGGGGTGGGTGGGTGAGTGAGGGGTGGGTGGGTGGGTGAGTGAGGGTGGGTGATTGAGTGAGGGGTGGGTGGGTGAGGGGTGGGTGAGTGAGTGAGGGTTGGGTGAGTGAGTGAGGGGTGGGTGGGTGAATGAGGGGTGGGTGGGTCAGAGAGGGGTGGGTGGGTGAATGAGGGGTGGGTGGGTGAGTGAGGGGTGGGTGAGTGAGGGGTGGGTGGGTCAGAGAGGGTGGGTGGGTGAATGAGGGGTGGGTGGGTGAGTGAGGGGTGGGTGGGTCAGAGAGGGGTGGGTGGGTGAGTGAGGGGTGGGTGGGTGAGTGAGGGGTGTGTGGGTGAGTGAGGGGTGGGTGGGTCAGAGAGGGGTGGGTGGATGAGTGAGGGGTGGGTGGGTGAATGAGGGGTGGGTGGGTGAGTGAGGGGTGGGTGGGTGAGGGGTGGGTGGGTCAGAGAGGGGTGGGTGGGTGAGTGAGAGGTGGGTGGGTCAGAGAGGGGTGGGTGGGTGAGTGATGGGTGGGTGGGTGAGTGAGGGGTGGGTGGGTCAGAGAGGGGTGGGTGAATGAGGGGTGGGTGGGTGAATGAGGGGTGGGTGGGTGAATGAGGGGTGGGTGGGTGAATGAGGGGTGGGTGGGTGAGTGAGGGGTGGGTGGGTGAGTGAGGGGTAGGTGGGTCAGAGAGGGGTGGGTGGATGAGTGAGGGGTGGGTGGGTGAGGGGTGGGTGGGTGAGTGAGGGGTGGGTGGGTTAGGGGTGGGTGGGTGAGTGAGGGGTGGGTGGGTGAGTGAGGGGTGGGTGGGTGAGTGAGGGTTGGGTGGGTGAGTGAGGGGTGGGTGGGTGAGTGAGGGGTGGGTGGGTCAGAGAGGGGTGGGTGGATGAGTGAGGGGTGGGTGGGTGAGTGAGGGGTGGGTGGGTCAGAGAGGGGTGGGTGGATGAGTGAGGGGTGTGTGGGTGAGTGAGGGGTGGGTGGGTCAGAGAGGGGTGGGTGGATGAGTGAGGGGTGGGTGGGTGAATGAGGGGTGGGTGGGTGAGTGAGGGGTGGGTGGGACAGAGAGGGCCGGGTGGGTGAGTGAGGGGTGGGTGATTGAGTGAGGGGTGGGTGGGTGAGTGAGAGGTGGGTGGGTCAGAGAGGGGTGGGTGGGTGAGTGAGAGGTGGGTGGGTCAGAGAGGGGTGGGTGGGTGAGTGAGAGGTGGGTGGGTCAGAGAGGGGTGGGTGGGTGAGTGAGGGGTGGGTGAGTGAGTGAGGGGTGGGTGGGTGAGTGAGGGGTGGGGTGCTTGTTGAGGTCATAAGCTTGGTACTTCCGGCGTGTGTGTGTGTGTGTGTGTGTGTGTGTGTGTGTGTGTGACTTTTGCTTGTTATTCAACGTTCTGTCAACAGGTATCTAACGGTTCCTGTTATTTACTGTACCTCTGTTAATACATAAGATAAACTGATGTCTTACCACCGTAGATTAATATAATGTTTTTCGTGTTTCTTCTCAATAGATACAGCTCTCGCCTCCTGTCCTAAGGAGCTGAAGTAAGTGGATTATTACTATACGTATTATTATAGCTATCATTATACTGGTAATAAATGACAACAATAATAATAATAAAAATAATGATATTTTTAATAACGATAATAATAATAATAATAATAATAATAATAATAATAATAATAATAATATTAACAATAATAATAACATGATAATAATAATAATAATAATAATAATAATAATAATAGCGATAATAATAATAATAATAACAATAATAATAATAATAACGATAATAATAATACTAATACTAATAATAATAGTAATAATAATAATAATAATAATAATAACAATAATAATAATAATAATAATAACAATAATAATAATAATAATAACGATAATAATAATAATAACAATAATAATAATAATAACGATAATAATAATAATAATAATAATAATAATAATAATAATAATATTAATAATAATAATAATAATAATAATAATAACGATAATAATAATAATAATAATAATAATAATAATAATAATAATAATAATAATAATAATAATAATAATAATAATAATAATAACGATAATAATTATAACGATAATAATAATAATAATAATAATAATAATAATAATAATAATAATAATAATAATAATAATAATATTATCGGCAATAATAATAATATTAATAATAATAATAATATAACGATAATAATAATAATAATAATAATAATAATAATAATAATTTAAATAATAATAATAATAATAATAATAATAATAATAATATAAATAATAATAACGATATTAATAATAATAATAATAATAATAATAATAATAATAATTTAAATAATAATAACGATAATAGTAATGATAATAATAATAATAATAATAATAATAATAATAATAATAATAATAATAATAATATAAATAATAATAACGACATTAATAATAATAATAATAATAATAATAATAAGATAACTATCATTTTTGTTCCTATTATAACCGTTATTATTATTACTTCCATCGTTGTTTTTACTCTATTGTTAACATACGTGTCGTGGTCACTGTTGTTATAAGTCCTGATCTTCTTATCATTATTGTTTTAGTATTTCTTTTATGAGCATTTCTCAGCACATTATCTATACGACCATTATTAGTGTTAACAAAAACCTAAGTGCCAGGAGTATGTCAGTAGTCATTCCAGTAAGACAGTTATCCCAAGCTGTTAAGTAATGAGACTAGTTCTTATAACTAACCATATTAGACAAGAAAGGCCGCGAAGAAAACGTCAGGTGGTATCTTAAGAAAACGTTCCCACGCTCTAAGTTAGGAAGAGTGTGATCATCTGAATGGCTAAGGAAGGACCAATCAGATCAAGCTATAGCATTGCAGTGGTTTCTAACAATTGGGTAGAAAGATATAAAAAAAATTTTGTCCTTACGTTATAAATGAAGAAAAATATTGTTAATACGCCGCCTTATGTTAACCAATGTTGCCTCTCATTATTTCTTATTTTTAATTTTTTAGCAAGAAGATGCAGCTACCTCGGGCGCCTACAGCAAGTTTCTGACAACATAAGGTTAGAAAACTCCTACGTAAATTCTGTCATAAATAAACAAATAAAATATCACATATTATAATGGCTTCCTCTATCACCTTTTATCAACAGTTATTTTATAAAATATACGATCATATCCGCTAACACATGTCTGAATGTGTCTTCGTCTCTGTATCGCTTGTGTCTGCTTGTCCCCTAGTCTTTGTTTATGTGTCACTATGTCTCTCCTCCCTTGTAAGCTACACTGCTCCTCTCACACTTATTATTAAATTTAAAGTGGTCAGTTCTCATCCTCTTTCCCCTACTAGCTAAGGGGGGGGGGGGGGGCACTCATGTCCTACAATTTAAGGGGACTACTCTTGTCCTACTATCTTGGAGGAGGGGACTACTCTTGTCCTACTATCTTGGAGGAGGGGACTACTCTTGCCCTACTATGTTGGAGGAGGAGGGGACTACTCTTGTCCTACTATCTTGGAGGAGGGGACTACTCCTGTCCTACTATCTTGGAGGAGGGGACTACTCTTGTCCTACTATCTTGGAGGAGGGGACTACTCTTGCCCTACTATCTTGGAGGAGGGGACTACTCTTGTCCTACTATCTTGGAGGAGGGGACTACTCTTGCCCTACTATCTTGGAGGAGGAGGAGGGGACTACTCTTGTCTTACTATCTTGGAGGAGGGGACTACTCTTGTCTTACTATCTTGGAGGAGGGGACTACTCTTGTCCTACTATCTTGGAGGAGGGGACTACTCTTGCCCTACTATCTTGGAGGAGGAGGAGGGGACTACTCTTGTCTTACTATCTTGGAGGAGGGGACTACTCTTGCCCTACTATCTTGGAGGAGGGGACTACTCTTGCCCTACTATCTTGGAGGAGGGGACTACTCTTGTCCTACTATCTTGGAGGAGGGGACTACTCTTGTCCTACTATCTTGGAGGAGGAGGTGACTACTCTTGCCCTACTATCTTGGAGGAGGGGACTACTCTTGCCCTACTATCTTGGAGGAGGAGGGGACTACTCTTGCCCTACTATCTAAGAAGTCGGGGAGGGGACTACTCTTGCCCTACTATCTTAGAGGTCGGGGAGGGGACTACTCTTGCCCTACTATCTTAGAGGTGGGGAGGGGACTACTCTTGCCCTACTATCTTAGAGGTGGGGAGGGGACTACTCTTGCCCTACTATCTAAGAAGTCGGGGAGGGGACTACTCTTGCCCTACTATCTTAGAAGTCGGGGAGGGGACTACTCTTGCCCTACTATCTTAGAAGTCGGGGAGGGGACTACTCTTGCCCTACTATCTTAGAAGTCGGGGAGGGGACTACTCTTGCCCTACCATCTTAGAAGTCGGGGAGGGGACTACTCTTGCCCTACCATTCACAAGAGAACTGTACCTCCCGAATCATCTAAGCCTTGCCCTTACTATTCTGACATTTCTCTGATGACATAACTCTTGTTTTATAATCATCACTTTCTGTCCTTGAGGTTGTTGCTACGAGGGACCAGTAAAAATAAGTATGAGAGGACAAACAGCGCCAATAAGAAAACACCACTGTCAAGGTGTGTGTGTGTGTGTGTGTGTGTGTGTGTGTGTGTGTGTGTGTGTGTGTGTTTTTTCCCCTATTTTGGAAGACACTTGAAGGTAAGCTGGTCAGTTTTTGTCTTTTTTGCTTGTTTGTTTGTTTGTTTGTTTGTTTGTTTGTGTGTGTGTGTGTGTACGTAATTGTATGTGTGTGAGTCTGTGTGCTTGTGTGTGTGTGTGTGTGTGTGTGTGTGTCTTGAAACACAGATGAAGGTTAACCAGTGGTGGGTGTGTGTGCTTTTATATGTTAAGTAACTGTGTGGTGGTCACTGCTCACACCCTCCTTAAATCATTTATAATATTATCATGTATTATATATTATTATAAACAAAGACTAAGAGACAAAGAGACATAGAGCTACATAGAGAAAGACTATATTATGAACTAGATGAGTTACCCAGCTAGGCCACCCGCACCTCCCGACCAAATTTCAGCTCACTATCTTCAAAAATGTGGAAGTGCATCCGATCCGCGCGTAAGGGATGCGGATTGGCCCAGCAGGGACAGAAATTTGGCAGGGAGGTGCGGGTAGCTTAACGGATGGTCGTGTACAATTTCTTATTCCTTTACGAGAGGGAAGCCGGGTAACTCACCTAGCAAAATTACCAAGTTTCTTACGAGTTATGTATATATTGTATTGCCTTGACTGTCACAGCTTGCCCTCCCTTATATGGCAAACACCTCCCGCAAGCGCAGTGGCGAAATCTCCGTCGAGGATAAATGGGATAAATGAATGATATTAAAAGCTGTAGTCCTCGTGAGAGATGGAGAATGTGTGAGGAATTTTAAAGACAGAGAAAACGTTTTGAGTGTAGGCTCATGGTTGTCAACTTACAAAGAAAGGCAACATGATCCATTGGGCAAGTAAGGCAAGTTTTCAGCTCGCCTCCTGGTAAGTTTCACCAATGTGGCTCTGTTAGTTATAGAGACAAAGTAATAGACAAAACGTAGAATATAACCATAACTAAAAAATAATTAAACTAAGAAATTTTGGATGAAAAATTAAAAAATCTAATCAGCTGATATGTAAGTAGAGAGATTTTAAAATAAGAGCCATTTAATATATGTATTATATCAGTAAACATTAATGTCCTCAGTCTGCCAGAGTCTCCTGTGAGAAAATAACACCCCACTAACCTTTCCCCCCGAGAATTTTAAATCACATTAAATTAAAACTTCAAAAATATCTAACCTAACCCAGTACATACATCATTAACTTAAGATTCTGTGTAATTATGAATTATTATTGTATAGATGTTTACCGACAGCATGAGACCACTTTACTTATAAGGTGTAAGGCATTAGTGGGGAGAGTTAGCCGATGGAAATAATGCATGTGAGTGTTTTTCAAGGTGAGGAAAAAGAAGAATTGTGACCTAAATTATAGATAGGAGTAAGCTAATGATTAGAGAGAGAGAGAGAGAGAGAGAGAGAGAGAGAGAGAGAGAGAGAGAGAGAATAACATTGATAGACAGATAATTAGATAAAGGAAAATTGATAGACTTAAGGATAGAGAGTAAATGAGACTCCGTAACTATTCTCATTGAAAAAAAAGACTAAAAGAAAATATATACAAATCGATAGTTACATGGGAAACTAACTCAAAAGACAAAGCCAATAAAGTGACTCCAATAAAATTAAACATTAAAATTCTCCCAATGAGCAATTATAAACATAACCATTGTTTACGTCAAGGTCAGGTATAGAAGAGCTATGTAAACCATTCAAGAGGTGGGTGTGGTAGTACTGTGGTGGACGGGTAGTCGCCACACCAGGGGTAGATTATCACTAGCTCTAGGTACTCTGGATTTTATGAATAACTCTAAGGTAGGTTTTAGGTACATCTCATATTCATATCTTTATTGACATGTAGGTTAACGTAGTGATTTTATGATACTGCCACCATTGGGTCTTTCACTTTATACCTATATGACTAAAATGAAGTAAAGTCCAGCTACTTGATGGGAATTCTTGTACCTAACGTTACAGCCAAAACAATCAATTCTTGCACTGATGCCCCTGAGCGAAGACTGGACCCACATATGGTATCTTCCTTCTCACCCGTGGTCACCTGGATCCACATATAACACACTCTGACATTTCGCCACACAACAGGTTCAAGGAGACACTTCATTTTTTTCTGGTGTTTATATGACAAAAAGAGAAGATCACTTTGGTATGCGTAAACATTTGCGTAACGTCGACTTTACGTTCCCCTTTTGTTGTTACGTGAAATATGCAAATTTCAACAGCTTAGCGCGGTCCTTGGACTAAAACGCAAGTTATTCTCTTTCCTGAGGAGGTGATGATACGATTAATTAGTTCACTTAAACAACGATAAACTAATTGTAACGGATATGGTGCCAAAATACACTTTCAACCAGCCTTTATTTTCTACCCAAGTAAGAGGGAAACTTTTCACACACAACTGAATCTACTGACCTAACCTAACCTAACCTAACCTAACCTAATCTAATCTAATTTAACCTAACCTAACCACCTCCACAGTATCACTATCGCCTCCACACACCACAACTACCGCCTCCACACACTCTTACCTCCACACACTCTCACCTACACACTCCAACAGTGCTAAACAACACCACAGTGACCACACCCTCAACTTAAACATTCATTATATATTTTTTTCCTTCCCTCAGAGTCCTACCTTTACCCTCTAACCTTATAACACTATCATCCCCCGTGCCATCACGACCCCGCCCTTGGTGCTCTGACCTTTATGGGTTACCCTATTGGTGACCTTGGTTAGCTAGAATAAGGTCACATTCGAGATTGGTGAGGATCAGTTATAAGAAGTTTAGGAAAGTGAATTTTACTACGAGAGATGAGAGTATTTTACACCTGTACAAGAATTGATTAAGATTTAGTGTACAGGTAGAGGAAATTTCAAAGGTGACGGCATCATTATTTCGAGATTTTTATCAATGTAAATACAAGTTTAGATAATATGATGTTCTGATAGAGTAGTTTTTACGTGACAACAACAACAACAACAACAACAACAACAACAACAACAACAACATCAACAACAACAACAATAATAATAATAAATAATAGACGCCAGCAAACAGTAACTCCCAACCTTTGAGAACTGTTTACCTAATTTTCCTAACTTAAAGAGAACTTATTGAAATTTCCCGTTTACTTCCCATCTTCTTAAAACACATCATATATTATATAGGTAACGAGAAAGATATGAAGATAGATAACGATAAAAATAAATAAATAAAGGAAGATAATAAAAATGAGAAAGGGAAAGAGGTTAAGAAGAAGAGAGAGAAAGAGCTAAGGAAGAAAAAAAAGGAAAGAGAGAGAGAGAGAGAGAGAGAGAGAGATAGAGAGAGAGAGAGAGATTGAGAGAGAGGTGATAAAAGAAGAGAACACAATTGCAGTCTTGTTTATTCACCTTTCACTTCAGTAACAAAGAAAAAAAATGCATTATTTCGGTCACTCCATTTACACATCTAACCAATTTCTTTCTAGTGATTCTTCAGTCGTAATTTTTCTCCATTAAAAATTAAGTCCATACAGTCGTTTTTTTTTTTAGTTGTTCATGATAATCTTTTTTTTTTTCTCATTGATAATCGTAAAACAAGCGAATTTTTTGGCCCTTGGTTTTCCTTGACCGACCTTCCATGGTAACTTGTTTTTGTGGTGTAAGCGATCATTTTTTTTTTTCAGTAAATAACTTTCACATATGGACTAAGCTTTTATACTTAACCTTTATCTAGTTTTTCTTAGATGATTTCTACTCGTTCTCGACTCACTAAACTTAAACATTTCCTGGTACTGTGAAATTAGTGTTATTTGTTATAAGTATTTTATTAGTATTTATGGTTTCCTTGTGTGAAACTTATATCATGATTTTTGTATGTAGTGAAGACACAGTAAGTGTGAAAATTTCCCTAAAGGCTTTAATAATTTACAAGTAGTCTTGGCAGTATGAGCCCGCAAGGGGTAACAATATTAATTTCCTTTTTCCGAAATTGGGGGGGAATTTGCATATTTTTACGTTGTTGCCATATGGTGGTCAAGATCCATTATTTTGTGTTTCAGATTCAGTTTACTGATAAAGACGTTTGTTTCAGTCCTAAAGATCATATATATATATATATATATATATATATATATATATATATATATATATATATATATATATATATATATATATATATATATATATTGAAAAGTTCTGACTAGCCACAAACGATCATAGTGACAATCCTAATGCTGTATACATCAATGAATAGCTTCATAGAAAACCTACCCTCACCTGATGTATAACCTATCCTACTTTAGATATAATCTGGATCTCTTACGATGGTAAATGACGTTTTAAATGAAACAGATAATTTTACCGTATAAAAATGCTTTCCTATTAAGTTGTAGCAATAAAAAGTAAACGTTATCCCTATTTAACGAAAATTGCAGTTGAATATGGAATAGCGTTGAGGGACAGTGTTTGAATAGTGACCCGCCCAAGCAGTAAGATAGTTGACCTCGTAGGATGAAGCTCAAAAACAGGAAGCCTTCATCTATTCCAGACAATTGGTGATTATTTTTTAAACTTCCAGACTTCTGACTTTTCTATCATTGATATATTTCAAGTATTCTCTCAGTGTTTACAATGCTGGAGAAAAATACACAGCCAGACTCACAACCTCTCATTAGTGCCACAGTATTGACGTAACCACCTTATTTATCCAATCAGTAATTTAATCAGCGAAGCAATTAGTTAAAGAGCTGAGTTAATGTATGTCAGCCAGTAATAGTCAACAAGAACATGAACTAGGAGTCACAACCTCTTAAACTCGACCGTATAATGCGTCCACTGATCACCGATTGACTTTCACTTTCTTCAGGATAAAATTACCGGGACGTTGGAATTATTCATCCGCCCCTAATTACCAAACCTGGGACACAACCTCGAAGCTGTATTTGTAAGTTCTCATATTTCTTTTTTAACGAATATTATAAAGAACATATCTTCACAGGTGTTTAAAAAAATAATTAAGAAATAAGTACCAAGGGTATTATATTAATTTGTGTGATTAGAACAGATAGGTAGTAAAGATAGGTGAAATTGACAAAATACTACGACTTTACATATCCCTCAAAGATGTTAATTCTTAAAAGACGGTGACCTGTTATGTTACCTTGGAAACCTTGTTGGCTACTGAAGGTGCTCCTTGTAGGTCATATTAGACTGATTGGTCCCTGGTTATTCCTAGACTAGTATCCGTGAGGGTCCTTCGGCTAGTTCACAGCTGGTTTTTCTTCAGGACTGGCCTTCACCGCTTGGCATTTAGACACATGGGCGAGCAAGGTCCCTTTACCGGTTGATTAGCGGGGGAGGGGAAGGGGGGTCGGACCTGTCACCACACCTGTTAACTGTTGTTATTTGTTACTGTTGGGTGTTACTGTTGTTAGGTGCTGTTACATGTTATTGATGTCATTGGTTACTGTTGTTATCTATTACTGTTGTTACCTGTTATTGTTGTCATTTGTTTCTGTTGTTACCTGTTACGGATGTCATTTGTTTCTGTTGTTATTTGTTATTGTGTTAGCTATTGCTGTTGTTAGCTGTTGATGCTGTTAGCTGTCACTGTCGTTACGTGTTACTGTTGTTAGCTGTTACTGATACCTGTTATTTTATTTAAAATTAATGTTGTTACCTGTTACCGTAGTTAATTTTAACGTTGTTTCGTGTTTTTGTTGTTAATGTTTTTGTTACTCTCTTTAATTGTTATTCTTTTGTTCTTGTTATAATTATTGCTGTTATTGTTGTTGTTCTTATTGTTGTTATTATTTGAATTATTAACGTCTTTATTACTGCTGTTAATTTAGTTTGTATTATTTTCATTGTTGTTTTTGTTATGACTGTATTAGTGTTAGGATCTTTGTTGGTTTTCTTATTGTTAATATTATTGTTATTTGTTCTTGTTATTGATGTCGTCTGTTATGACTGCTGGAGAAGCGACAGTGGCTCAAAGTAAGATTCGTACCAGACAATATTAAGAGATTTTCTTCCGTGTAATTACGAGGTAAAATTTGTTCCAATAACTTTATTTGATATAGATTGATTGGGTTGTTAACTAATATATTACATATCGTAATAAACTAATTAATTGATACGATAATTATCTTACACGTATTACCTTTATGGAAAGCGGATGCAGTACGATTAGATAGACACCTTGGCTAGTCAACGCTTTCTTAATGAACTAAGATTGAAATGATAAAAATCACTGAATTTTAGGATGTTTTATTTAAATGGTTTTATGACGTCACTTTTCCTCCCTCTTATGACGTCATCAGCCACTTTGGAAAAAAATATATCATGCTTTGTTTTATGACGTCACTTTTTCCTCCCTCTTATGACGTCATCAGCCACTTTGGAAAAAAATATATCATGCTTTGTTTTATGACGTCACTTTTTCCTCCCTCTTATGACGTCATCAGCCACTTTGGAAAAAAATATATCATGTTTTTAATTATTTTTTTGGCGTGAAAAATGACATTAATTGGGAGTGTCAACTAGTAATATATTGTTTTTCTCGAAATGTCTTAACTTTTGTGAAACTTTCTACTAAAGATAAAAATGAAACTTTCTTTATTTCTAGTGTATAAAGTTTATTTATACATTTATTTATGTATATATTTACAGTCAACCTTCTGCCTAATAATAGCAGTTTTTACCACATTAATGAAAAATACGTCTTACAGAAGAAGAGCATTTATAAATATATTGTGAAACGCCTTCAGTCTCATTGCCATCAGTTGTGAAGATGTTGGTAACTGTGCGCGGGCAGGACTGGGCGGAGGTTAGGTGGAAGTGGGTGGGAATAAGAAGGGGTGGGTTAGGGTGGATAACAATGGGTGGGAATTAGGTAAGGAAGGGTTTGGGTGGGTGGTGGTGGTGGTGGTAGCGGCGACTAAGTAAGACTAGGAAGGGGTGACTTAAGGTCGGTGAGGGTGTGGAAAAGAGGATGGGAATGGGAGGGGTTGGGTAGGAAAGGGTGGGAATAATCAGGAATGGGGGGGGGGGGGAAATTGGGCTTAGAAGTGACTGGGGCCGAGGGCGGCTTGCTGCTCAAGGATGCTGCGGTGGGCTTGGGCGAGGGCGCGCTGTGCGTCAGCTACCTCAGGTGTAAACTGCGGGTTCTGGACCTGGCCATCCACGCCCGCGGGGACGGAGTGAGCGAGGGGTCCGGAGTACTGAAGGGGATTGACCACGTGTCCTTGTTGGTTGGTGATGGGAATGTTGGGGTCGACGGGGCGAGCAACTTGTTGACGGACTGGTTGACGGAACTGCTGGGGCTGTTGGTGAGTCCCAAGGTTGTCGAGGACATCGAATGTGGGGAAGGCAGGGGCTCTCTGTTGCTGGACTGGGGCTCTGTGCTGGACTGGGGCTCTGTGCTGGACTGGGGCTCTCTGTTGCTGGACTGGGGCTCTGTGCTGGACTGGGGCTCTGTGTTGCTGGACTTGGCGGCGGGGTGCAGGGGCTTGGGTGGGGTGAGCGATCTGGTGCTGGGCGAGAAGTTGACCGATCTCTCGTGTTACGTCAAACTCTGCTGTGGGTTGTGCGGATTGTTGGGGGGCGGAGAAGCGGTGAGGGGCGGCTTGGATCTGATGGACGGGGACAGGCTGAGGGGCGCGCTGAGGAACACGCTGAGGGGCGGAGAATTGTTGCCTCTGAGGAAATAAGAATCACCTCCAGTCAATATTAGCCTTCAACTAAGATAAAGGTCGTGTTTTCAGGGAGACTGGCGATAGTTAACATCTATGCATTCACAGTTTTAATTGGGCGAAAATACGTAACTTTTGAAATGTTGAAAATCCATCTTTCTGTCAGAGACTACGTAAAAGAATAGAAGACCTTAAGGTTAGAATATCTGAGTCTTTGTGAACAGGTGAGGTAGAAAGGGACTCACCTGGGGTTGGGTGGGGACAGGTGAGGTGGAGAGGGACTTACCTGGGGTTGTGTGGGGACAGGTGAGGTAGAAAAGGACTCACCTGGTGCTGGGTGGGGACAGGTGAGGTAGAAAAGGACTCACCTGGGGTTGGGTGAGGACAGGTGAGGTAGAGGGGACTCACCTGGTGCTGGTTTGGTCTTGGGTCGGGGGCAGCATCAGCCAGAGCCTTCAACTGAGCAAACTTGTCGAGGAACGTCGCGGTGGCCTCCAGCACGTTTGCGTCTTGGGGCAAGTGAGCTTGTCTGAGGGCCTGGTTAACACAACCATGACGTAAGTCAACAGGTAAAGGTGGCACATAACTTTATATTACAATATTTGTGACTATGATTTAACAGACCAAGGCTGGGATTTACAGGTTAAGCCAGTGATTTCACAGGGCAAGACAAACTTAGCCTGAGTCTTCTGGTGACAGTCTACACGAGTCAAACTGATAACATACTGTAGCTCTTAGGTCATCTGTTTGGAACCTTCACACGAAGTAATTATTTTTATCTTTTTTACCTTTTCTGTACGTACATCAATATCAAGCTACAAGCTTGGCAGATTTTACGTAATAATACAAATACATCTTTAACAAAATCAGTTTGAAAAAGCCCCACACAAAACAGAATTCCACACACGAAACGTCTTACACGATGAAGCAGATTTTTCATAAATTTGACATTTCAACCTCATCTGAACGAGATTTAGTTACAATGAAGCCCACAACTCGTATACACAATCCAGATTTTTAACACACTTGAGGAGTCACACCCATATAAGAGACACACTAATCACACGTTAAGGCTGTAAGAGTGATGAAGTCCCTGGTGGTGATCAAGACGAAGGAGAGACAAATGTAAAACAAACAAAACAATTCTTGTGTAATCGTTAATTACCTGTAAGTGGTGGGCCTCCCTAACCTGAGGGAAGTGAGACTGTCCCTGGGCCGCCGCCATAGCCGCCATACAAGAGATGATCACCTGGTAACAACAAAATTACACGTTAGGAAAGTGGTAGAGACACACCTACACGTCTTATTAATTCTGCAAACAAGAATGTCATGCACTCAACAAGGGATAAGTATTGAACGTAGTAGAAACATACAGGAAGTACAGCAAACAAGAATTTAATCGACAAATAATAAAGGACACGTAATGGCTTAGGCAATCTGACGTTCTAATAATATCTGCAAGCAACAGGGATGCGTTATGAAGGGTTATGAGGGGTTATATATGGGCAGAAAGATGTATGGAGGAAGAGTGTAAGCAAAGGAACGCTTGTGAAATACGTCTTATAAATCTTCTACCTTTAAAAAAAACTCCAAACAAGCCGATAACTACTACTAACGTTTGCCTTGCTATAAACAACATGATAGGCGTTTAAAAAAGTGCTATTAGCCAGTCTGCCACATCATATAAGCTCAGTAAACGAGATGGACACAACTGTAGACACATGAGGTACTGCTGTCGGCTACCATACACGTACCACCACCGTAAAGAGCGATAGATTCTTCAGAGAGTCTCTCAGCCTAGTCCAACCTTAATACCATCTTACAATTCTTACTCTCCTCGATATTCAATCTTCTCTCATCTTCTGTTCATGACGAAATATTGAGCATCCTTTGAAAAAATCTTGTGGCGAAACGTCAGGAATAAAGCTACATCTCTTAGTCGTGTTTCGTTCACTACCACACTAACATCCAATCTTCATTTTGCTAGGTCGATTCATTACTGATATTTGTGTTAGTTTTCTCTCTATCTCATTATCCTTTCATGTTATGACTCTTGCCTCGGGGAAACCATCTTGCCTGGGGAATATCACAGAGGCTAACAGTCACTTTACATTGTCAAAGCTTTGGATTAAGCTGACATCTCTCGTCTGGCTGCTGTCAGAGAGAGACTGTCACACTGTTATGTGAAGGTCCCATTTACTGATCAATATCTGACAAAAACAGAATTACAAAAAAAAACTCGGCATCTTATATTAGTGAGGCTATTTTGAGAACTATTGATGGGTTAGAATATGGCAGAATTTTTAGTGAAAGACAGACACAGACACGGGGGCAGAAAATAATGTGTGAAGATTAATTCGAGCTGCAACAAGAATAGATGTGCGTTCTTTTGAAATATTATGAAAAAATTATTATTTGTTATAAGATAAAAGTGAAACATTCTCCATTCTTATAGTATTGATAAATATAATTCAATGTCTACAAAGAAAACAAAAAATCACCAAATTAATACAAACTTTCGTAATTAATGGAGATGAATTTTATAACAGTCTCCCCATAAACTATCGGCATGTCTCCGTTTTCCTTCAATCTTATCAGTGTCTATATTCTTGGGCGACGGAAAAAATGGGAAATAAACGAAAAAAATAGTAACAGAAGACCACAAAAAAGAGAAGAACAAATCAGGAATAAAATTACTAGAAAATAAACATTCTTAGACTGCACAATGGTTAAATATTTCTCCACGAGTAGGAATCATTTCTCTTGCGAAGGCCATCAGTGTGGAGCATAACGGAGGTGTGACGCAACAGTGTAGACAATGGAAACCACAACAGTTAATCGTTATATGAAGAAAAAAAACAGAAAACGAAAGAAGAAAAATTAAGTGAGAGAGAGAGAGAGAGAGAGAGAGAGAGAGAGAGAGATAATAAAAATAATGTAATATAATGTAATAAATAGACAATGGTAGATAAATGACTGCTGATTAGTAGGAAATAAGGACAAAGTGATAAATACACGAACAGACAGAAAAATAATTAAGCGTAGAGAGAAAAAGCGAGAGAAAATGAAGAGAGAGTGACAGAGAGAAATAAAAAGAAAGATAAATAATAACGAAGATAAAAGACAGATATATACACAGACGAATAGACAGAGAGAGAGAGAGAGAGAGAGTATATGGAAATGTACATGAGTTTGTAGCTTATACACCTTCATTGACCAGAGTGGCTTACACTTTTGCTAGAGAGAGAACACCTATTAACACCCACTAGGGCCCACAGAATCCACAACTCCCTCACTGAACACGGGACTTGAACACTAATACTCTTCTTATATCAAGGCACAACATCATGTGTGGAGTCAGCTGGAGAAGAACACCCATTGATGTAGAGGAAGTAAAAGAAGTTGTCTGTATACCTCGCCATAATCTTTCTTAACTTTCCACAGTGTAATCATCGGTGCTTCGAGGTGTTTGATTTATAAGAGTCGAGTTACATTCTATGAGTAGAAGTAAGTTTTGTTGTTTATTAAAGGAACAATAAGGATGGATTATGTTTAGAATACATATACCAAAGGATTTTTTAAACTATGGATAACCAAGTGGAATTCTGGAATCTGAAAATGAGGACTAATTGATGGTGTGACATATCTGTCCAAAACATCTGTTGCAAAATTCTATAAGGGTGGTGGAGCCTGTTTATGTGGCTCTAAAAAAAATGAGTTTCATTTGTTGGTGTGGATACTTCACGTTGTTTTGTCGTCTTTGTGAGGGAAGAATGAGAGAGAAGGAGATACTTACAACTGCCCTCATTGTGGTGCTGCAGGACTGACTGTGTCTGGGGACGCGGAGCGCCTTCATTATATACCTCCACCGCTGCACCGGTCGACCCCCAAGCCGGTAGGTCAGGACCTTTCGCAGCTCAGCGTGACGTGGCAACACCTCTAAACTCCTTTATTCTCTCATTAACCTGTTCCCTATATCTTGTACACCAACCACAAAAGCTTTAGAGCACCCTAAAGGCCTCAAACTACTCTTGGTTCATTTAGAAAACATAGAAACCAAGCGCGTAAAAACTTAAAACCACTTAGACATGAAGAAGACGATCGTTCTGAGAGGGACATTTCCGTAGTTTGACTCTCGTCGTGATCACTCCACTGGACGACCCTGATGGGGAAATGTCAATGCTAGCGAATACGGATGTTACGGGACGAGCAGCGGACTGCGGGCAGTTATTGCTAATGCTTGGTGATTGTCGCAACGATGAGCATAGTTCCTACTACCTCGTTCCCAGGTACTATACACACACAAACAAACAAACACACACTGGCTCGCGGTAAAATAAAATCTGATTTAGTGTGAGAAGTTAGATGAGGTCTTGATTGGTGGCTCTGGCATCTACTGTAAGTAGTTTATTGGAATTACTACTGTTATTATTATTATTATTATTATTTATGGTTCTTCAGATAGTTGTATGAAATGCAGATAATGACAAAAGAGACTGAAAACACTTGTTGTTGCTCCCACATATTGTTTTAGAATAAATTACGAAGAAGCTTTACACCCAAATATAAACATTGACATTTACTACTTGATTATCTCTGCACAGGTGTTCATGGTATTGAATATCCTTAATTCTGTACAGGTGCGATGCCTTTCCTCTAATAGTTCTGTGCAGGTGTATTGCCCATTCTTAGTTACCAAGTATAAGAATTGCCTATTTTAATTACCCAATTACAAGGATGCTACCCATTCTCTTTCATCTCTGTACAGGTATATACCCAATTCTATATTGCTTCTTGCAGGAGTTCTTGCTGACATCTGTCTACCAGTAATGTGACAAAACACGTGGGTGGTTGTGGTGGTGATGGTTAGAGGTCACAGGGATGGTAGTAGTGGAAGTGAGGGTAATGGTCAGAGGTCACAGGGATGGTAGTAGTGGTAGTGAGGGTAATGGTCAGAGGTCACAAGGATGGTAGTAGTGGTAGTGAGGGTAAAGGTCAGAGGTCACAAGGATGGTAGTAGTAGTAGTGAGGGTAAAGGTCTGAGGTCACAGGGATGGTAGTAGTGGTAGTGAGGGTAAAGGTCAGAGGTCACAGGGATGGTAGTAGTGGTAGTGAGGGTAAAGGTCAGAGGTCACAGGGATGGTAGTAGTGGTAGTGAGGGTAAAGGTCAGAGGTCACAGGGATGGTAGTAGTGGTAGTGAGGGTAAAGGTCAGAGGTCACAGGGATGGTAGTAGTGGTAGTGAGGGTAAAGGTCAGAGGTCACAGAGATGTTACAGGATGATAAAATAACCTTGTCGTCCTCCTCCTTTTTTCAGCACCTGTCACCCTGAGATCTTCATGAACTGTATCTTGACTCAGGCCTCATGGGGCATCTTTGACCTATTGACACACACACACACACACACACACACACACACAACGGTAGTGTTTTTGTCTGTCTGTCTGTCTGTCTATATCTCTGTATCTGTCTCATGCCTTATATTTATGTCCTAGCCTACACATACTGTACGTTTTTATACTACCAAACATATGTATACGCATATACATACTTTAATACATACATACATACATACATACATACATACATACATACATACGTAATAAATAAATAATGGTTGCCCTCGTGTAACGAGGATGGTCGGCCCAAGGGCCACCAAGGCTTGAATTTGTTTAAGGTGTAGAAGCTGTCGCCAACACAACAACCACACCCTAAGTTAACGAGCTGCTTGACCCAGTGTCAAGGAATAGTCCGAGAAGACTGGACAACTCGCCAACTGCACTGGCTAACCATTACCCCGGATCACGATCTGCAAATCGATTAACATCCAGGTCCCCAATTACCGCAGACCGTATTCCGGGGTAATAGTTAGCCAGTGCAGTTGGGGAGTTGTCCAGTCTTCTCGGACTATTCCTTGACACTGGGTCATGCAGCTCGTTAACTTAGGGTGTGGTTGTTGTGTTGGCGACAGCTTCTACACCTTAAACAAATTCAAGCCTTGGTGGCCCTTGGGCCGACCATCCTCGTTACACGAGGGACAACCATTATACATACATACATACATACATACATACATACACGGATAACAAATTAGAATCAACTCCAATCAAACAAGAACACACACACACGAGCTTAACAAATTAAACTTTTCTCACGTTACTACAGACAATCTGATGACTCGTGTTTAAAAGCGAGTGACCAAGACAATACCGCGTGGCGACAGAGCGTGAGGTGGTATCCGTGGTCGTGCGACACACTCAATGAGACGTAAGATACTGGAGGCGATGAGGTTAAAGAACTGCATTTTGGGTAATGTCGCATTTGTCTGTGTATTTGGTACTGTACTGAAAGGTAATGTTGCCTAATGATAATATTACTAATAGCTTTTATCGTTGATGGTTATGCTAATGTGGATGATAATTAATAATGATGATAATAATAATGATAATGATGATATTTTAGGTTAAGAAGAATATAAAGTAAAAACAAATATAAAAAGTAAAATAAACAAAGGGAAATATTTATAATAATAATATTGATATCAATGAAAATAATCTTTTTAATAACAATGATAATGATAATAATAATAGTAGTAGTAGTAGTTGTAGTAGTTGTAGTAGTAGTAGTAGGAGAAGGAAGACGAGGAAGCAGAGGAGGAAGAGGTGAAAATCAAGGAAGTGAAACAGGTGACAGGCAAGGAGGGAGAAGAGGAGGAGGAAGAAGGAAAAGACAATAAGAAAAAGCCAACTCTGAAATATATTGCTCGATATTTTTTGTGGCTCAGGGATAATGTACGTGATGGAATTTCTACCTTGGAAATTTTTTATGGATTTTTGTATATATTTTTACAGGTACTGAAAATCTATAGTACGGCCCGCCAAATTATTTCTGTGGCCCGCCACTGCATTTGGCAATCAGAAAAAAACAATTCTTATTAATTACAGAAAGGACAATTTTGGAAGTTGGGTGGACATAGCAGCAATACTGGCTCGTCGCTGTTAACCTGTGGCCCGCGAAGTAATAATAATAATAATAATAATTGACGGTTTATTGAAAAAGTTCTGCAGCCCGAAGGCTGAAAATATACATTGGACATAAATGATTTATTACATACATTGGTGGTTTAACAAAAGCCTTCATTAGAGAAAGGTAAAGGAACATACAGTGAACATATAGATTATTGTAGGTGCTGAACAGCAAACACGTAGTGTAGTAACTCCCTCCCAGATGGTGTTAGGAGGGACCTCACGTGGTGTAGTAGTTCCCTCACAGATGGTGTTATGAGGGGCCTCACGTGGTGTAGTAATTTCCTCACAGATGGTGTTATGAGGGGCCTCACGTGGTGTAGTAATTCCCTCACAGATGGTGTTATGAGGGGCCTCACGTGGTGAAGTAACTCCCTCACAGATGGTGTTATGAGGGACCTGATGTGGTGTAGTAATTCCCCCATAGATGGTGTTATATGAGTGAGGTGTGGTCCCAGGCCTTCCTATCGTAGACGGATTAACACATCGCTGGTTGTTGTTGGGTCTCACGGGCCGTTATCACTGGGTACCTGGGACCTCACTGTGTGAAGGTTAACTTGGGTGCGACTGTTAATGTTGAGTTGTTCTCACTGACTTAAGCACTGTTCACCACTGTTCACCTCTGTTTAACACTGGTTCCATTCCTTTCCTAAATGAAATTGTAACTTCTGGCGAGAACTTGTTGATATTCCGGTGGGGAGGAGGGTTCAGGGGAGGGAGTTGGTAGGGGCCAACTTAACAGTTGACCTGGTTGCTCCGAGAGGAGCGCCAGGTACGTCTTGACCCTTCGGTGGTCAAGGATGTAGTGCCACCATTCATGAAGTGGCCCTCCATCAAAAATAATTGCCCACCCCTGCACAACGGTAAGCAAGTCATGGGAGTAACTGTAATATTTCCCGGGAGTAAGTTAGCTGACGTTCAGGGTCGTCTGGCGGCCACCTCGGCAACAAGCGCGGCTTAACTATTCCCGGCTTCCTACTCCTTCAGCAGCACAAGACAGGAATATAAACATTATAATTTTACCAATTGTTCTCATCTGATTACACGTTTTAAAGGACGTGGTTCAGGGGGACAGTGTTGTTTTGTGAGAGAGTAACAGTGAGTCGGGTTGTGGGATAAACCTGCATACACACACACACACACACACACACACACACACACACACAAATAGAGAAAATTATTGACTTGTATGGATAAATAGTGAAAATAAAATAAAATTAAAAAGAGGAATATGATGTCACTGTTCCAAGAAGTATAGTGATTAGCAGTATAGAAGTAATTGAATATACGCACCAACAAATAATAAATAAATAAATAAATAAATAAATATTAGGGATGGTGGCCAGGCCTGGGTGGTGGAGACTGTGTGTATTGTGTGGATGTGCAGCCGTTTACTCAAGATTTATACAAATATATACAAATATTTTTTTATATATTTATTTGCGCGAGTGGAAATCTTTGCCTTCCCAGAATACACGGAAGTGTGTGTGTGTGGTGTGTGTGTGTGTGTGTGTGTGTGTGTGTGTGTGTGCGCGTGTGAGTGTGTGTGGGTGGGTGTGTGTGTGTGTATGATTCAGTTTATTTCCAAATCGCTATACAGGAGATAACGTCATGGGTCAAACCATGTCAACTACTAACTACAGAAGAGTCGGGGATTATAACAGGGATGACTCCGACGCGTAATAATGAACAGGGTCACACATATAACAATAGGGTGAGGGTTTGTGCTGTACTATCGTTAATTACACCCGTCTGCTTGAGCTTTGATGCTTTTAAACTAATACTCGTGCGTGTTCCCTAACCTGTTTTTAATGTTGATTTCAGATATGACTTCAATTTTCGTCTTTCACGCAAGGTTTATTGACAAACTAACATAAACGCTGCCCAGGCTCATCCGCTAGGCCACGGTAGGACGCCACCCTCCAGGAGGCTCCACATTGTTTCACTGTTCAGTCCCCAAAACTTCTTCTTCCATCAATAGTTCATTAACGGTGTATGTAAGTTCCACCATGTTTTTCACTACAACGGTACAGAGAAGTAATTTTTTTTAGCATTAAACTGTTATTATTTTATTGTCTAATCATCACTACATATAACACCACCCATCATCACTACACATAACATCATCCATCATCACTACATATAACACTATCCATCATCACTACATATAACTCCATCCATCATCCCTACATATAACACCATCCATCATCACTACATATAACACCACCCATCATCACTACATATAACTCCATCCATCATCCCTACATATAACACCATCCATCATCACTACATATAACACCACCCATCATCACTACATATAACAACATCCATCATCACTACATATAACATCATCCATCATCACTACATATAACATCATCCATCATCACTACATATAACACTATCCATCATCACTACATATAACACCACCCATCATCACTACATATAACACCACCCATCATCATTACACATAACACCATCCATCATCACTACATATAACACCACCCATCATCATTACACATAACACCATCCATCATCACTACATATAACACCATCCATCATCACTACGGATCGGTAAAGTAGTTTCAAGTAGTTTCCAAGATTCTCGTGCGTACATACACACAAACAGACAGACTTCTTTGTTCTATATAAATAGATGGAATTCTTGTCTCATCAGTAGCTGTAGTGTTAAATCTCCTTGTTTTGCTCTACTAAGATACTATTCCTGGTGTAAATATGTCTTGACGTAAAATTGGAACAAAAAACCAGTGGCCACCTAGACAGGCTCTTGTGCCAGGTTCAAAAAATATTCTACATGAACCATTGATTGCCCCTAAGGTGTATAAATGGAAGTCAGGACTGAAAAAAGGGGACATTACAAAGGCACTCAAACTATCCAACCCGGAGCGAACTAGTAACCATAGTTTTAAATTAGACAAATTTAGATTTAGGAGCGAATTAGGTAAACATTGGTTTGGAAATAGAGTAGTAGACGAGTGGAACAAGTTACCAAATATCATCATTAACTCGAATACGCTGGATAGCTTCAAACATAGGTTGGATGGATATATGAGCAATAGGGGCTGGGTGTAAATGGGACTGCCCAGTATGGGCCAATAGGCCAGCTGCAGTTTCCTCCATTCTTATATTCTTATGTTCTTATAGATAGATAGACAGATGGATACGTAGATATATTAGATAGATTAGATAGAGTAGATAGATTTGATAGGTAGGATAGATAGATAGATAGATAGATAGATAGATAGACATTTACGAGAAGCCACAAATAATAACCTACCGATTGGTAGATTTTCAGACGGGATCTCCGGGTCACGCATTACCATCTTATTTGCATAGAAGTGTAACTATAGGAAAAGATGTATATATACATATATCTGTTGGTGGCAATAATGTTTTGGTGACCTAACAGCAACAGGTGGTGTAACTGAAAGCTGACATGTTTGTGTGTGTGTGTGTGTGTGTGTGTGTGTCAAGCTGTGAATTAATAGACAAGCTGAGATTGTATTACCGTGCACATATTACATATTTTCTCTGTCTCTGTCTGTCTCTCTCTCTCTCCTTATCTCTACTTCTCTCTCCCAATCTCTTTGTTTCTCTTTATCTATAAATACATCTTCCCCCCCCCCCCGGCCTCTCTCTGTCACACTCTCTCTCTCTCTCAATCTTTCTCTGAATAAATGTATAGATAAGCTGGGAATATGTTATCGCGTACATGTTACACGTTTCCTCTCAATCTCCGTGTGCGTGTTTGCTGTTGATACAGTAAGTCATATTCAAAATGTAAAATTATTCCCACCCAGGTTGTGACTCATGTACAGTAAGCTGGTATCCCACAGGTGGCATCTTATCGCCTATGGTGCCACAGGTGCCAGAACAGTACACACGGTCGTAAATTTTAATGTATTGTTCTTATAATATGTATTCTTGTTTTGGAGGACGTGACGTCACTGGCAGATGTGAACTGTCTGGTCTTATCTTTGTGATTTACAAGTGTTACAAGGGGGCAATGACCAGGTGAACAGTGTGGCGATACAGCTTGCCCTGGGTGGAACAGCTCCCTGCCAAAGTGGAGGAGTAACCCAACCAATTGCTGAATGATGGTGGAACATCCCTTGGCATAATACACACACACACACACACACACACACACACACGCACACACACACACACACACCCTCTCAAACAGTTAGTAGCGCCCTATAACAGTAGCGCAATACAACAAAACACAAAACTCAACGTGGAATACCGAGTCACGATAACAATAAACGAAAGAAAGATAACGTCAACAATACAATTTACGATGGAACTCCCACAATTGTACACTATGGGAACAATAAGAACAACACGCATACCGTGTATCTTCTTCCGTATATCTGTATCTGGATTCTACACACACACACACACACACACACACACGTGAAAGCCACTCAATAAATATAAGACATAAGGGACCGTAAAGAACGTCAGAAATAATGTTGATAATTTTAGGGTTAATCATGAGTGTGGTTAGTGGTGGTGGTGTTAGCTCAGAGCCGTCATAAGTCATTTATACAGATATGGAACTTTGTAGTAATTTTTAAGGTAATATGGAACTAATATTACGTTACCTTGAAAGTGAGTTTAGAAATAACGCATGGCATCTATCTCCATTGACACACTTGGATTTGGTGGGTAGGGAGAATGAACAGAACTTTAATGTGGTGTGGTGTCGTATGTACTACCTGACCTAAATTGGGTATGGTGTAAATCGCCAAATGATTGATTGATTACTTGTTCACTACTCTCAGTGGAAGTGTTTTGCAGTAAATGAATTTGTGCAAATCTTCTGTAATATCAGTATCAATGCCAGCTCCGGTAGGGGGCACTGTGTTAAGACAGTATTGCATTTTTTATTTGTTCAAAGTCACTATTGTAATCTTCCGCTAATTGTGTAATGTCTGAACCAGGTAAATGAAATAAAGTTTCCACAAATTAATGATAATGAAAATAACACAATATTATATTAAACTATAACCTTGCCCATCCATTTACAGTAAATAAATGAAAGTAAAATTAAGTGAGTAAATAAAAATACTAAAATTATATTGCATTTGTAATATACAGAATAAGGCACTTATTAATTAAAAACTAGCCTATCACGACGTCTGACGTGTGATGGTATGCTGTATAATATGTTAAGAATGTGTTAAATGTGTGTACTGTAAAACTGATGATGTTTGTGAAATCCCTAATGCGAAGACTTGACCGAAGTTCTAGTAGGTAGATTCACAAAGTTCCGCATGGTGCAGTGTCTCTCAGATGGGGAGAAGTAGGTCACGGTTACTCCTTGTTTATGGGTGTGAAATCCAAGATGACGTCTTGCTATGATGTTGGAGTGACGTTTGAAATATGGCGTTGATGACGCGTCGAAGATAGCGTCAATGATGCAGCAGTTGCCAGGGGCTGGTTAATATGATGATATAAGATTCTAAGCGGTGTCGAAGACAGCTATCCGATGGCCCGTAGAGACTGGGGTAGGTTCTCGCTGGGGGCCCTGGAGCTGGGTCCTGCTTCGTGCTGGGGTGGGTGCTGGGGCCGCTGCAGTGCTGGGGGCTTCTGCTCGCTGGAAGAGAAAGCTGGCTGATGTTGTTATGCTTAGTAGCTGAAAACAGTCATGAGAGCATCTTGAAGGCAGGGTTGCAGAGACGTTCAGGGTGTGGCAATGCTACTTTGTACAATGGTGCTACATAAATCAGAAGTGATGAAATTTATTAAATCACTTATAAAAATAGAAACCTTTAATTTGTACATAGAACTCGGACGTCATACAGGTGTTCAACTAAAAGGTATCGTCTCTCAGGTTCGATTTGGAGCTGCCACCTCATGTTACCTTCCATTTACCTGTTGTAATCTCTGATGAAAAAGTCTGTAAAATTAGTATTAGAAGTGCACTGGAAGTAACATTCATAAATGTTCATGGGTTAAGTTTTCAAATCCAAATGGTCTTTTCTCCCTTTATTAAGGAATTAAACTATTGAACAATAAGTAGGATATCACAGTGATTAACACTAAGAGCTGTGAGTGTTAATAAGGGATGAAGCTTATGTATAGATATCTTCTTTGAACACACGTCTTGTATGGGTGAGAGACTGGGGACAGATTGGTGAGAGGCCAGATAGTTATTGCTGATCCAGCAGTCAAGCTGAAGGCGCTAAGTGGAAGACAATGTCACGTGTATAGTTGATCATTACTCATGGTTCATAGGTTGTTACTGTGGGTGATGTAATTATTTAAACCTAATGTATGTAACTCACATTTATATTAGTATTTCTGTCTGTTTGACAGGGGCTAATACACTATGATCGTTCTACCCTTTGCCAGACTCTGCTGGCCAGGGTGTGCAGCTGCTGGTTGATGGGTCTTATTCTCAGGTCTCTATGTACCTCGGCTGTGGTTCTGGTGAAGGGGTATCTTTCGCCTGTGACAAATCTCAGGACTTCATTTTGGACCACTTGTAATTTCAATAATTGGGTGGTACTCATAGTATGAAAGGTACTGTTGGGTAAGTTAATATCGGTATGATAAGTGATGTAACCAGGCGGAGTTTGAAATTTTCAGGAAGTGCGTTAAAGTGGTATTACATGAACTGGATTTGGGGGGGGGGGGGACGTAGGAGAGATGAAATGGTGGAAATTAAGGGGAGAGGTGAGAAGGGGTCGCGGAAGGGAAGGGGGAGGAAGGGAGGGAGGAAGAGCTACATGTACTATAATAAAGTACCTTTCACTCTCACTGTTTCACTCACCACATACTTCTATCAACTTGTTTTGTTATTCTATGTTATTTGTCATATCTGGTGAAGAGAGTAGAGTACTGTGTAGTGAAGGTAGTGCAGTACTGTGTAGTGAAGGTAGTACAGTACTGTGTGGTGAAGGTAGTACAGTACTGTGTAGTGAAGGTAGTACAGTACTGTGTGGTGAAGGTAGTACAGTACTGTGTAGTGAAGGTAGTGCAGTACTGTGTAGTGAAGGTAGTACAGTACTGTGTGGTGAAGGTAGTACAGTACTGTGTAGTGAAGGTAGTACAGTACTGTGTGGTGAAGGTAGTACAGTACTGTGTGGTGAAGGTAGTGCAGTACTGTGTGGTGAAGGTAGTACAGTACTGTGTAGTGAAGGTAGTGCAGTACTGTGTAGTGACGGTAGTGCAGTACTGTGTGGTGAAGGTAGTACAGTACTGTGTAGTGAAGGTAGTGCAGTACTGTGTAGTGAAGGTAGTACAGTACTGTGTGGTGAAGGTAGTGCAGTACTGTGTAGTGAAGGTAGTACAGTACTGTGTGGTGAAGGTAGTACAGTACTGTGTGGTGAAGGTAGTACAGCACTGTGTGGTGAAGGTAGTACAGTACTGTATAGTGAAGGTAGTGCAGTACTGTGTAGTGAAGGTAGTACAGTACTGTGTGGTGAAGGTAGTACAGTACTGTGTAGTGAAGGTAGTGCAGTACTGTGTGGTGAAGGTAGTACAGTACTGTGTAGTGAAGGTAGTACAGTACTGTGTGGTGAAGGTAGTACAGTACTGTGTGGTGAAGGTAGTACAGTACTGTGTAGTGAAGGTAGTGCAGTACTGTGTGGTGAAGGTAGTACAGTACTGTGTGGTGAAGGTAGTACAGTACTGTGTAGTGAAGGTAGTACAGTACTGTGTGGTGAAGGTAGTACAGTACTGTGTGGTGAAGGTAGTACAGTACTGTGTGGTGAAGGTAGTGCAGTACTGTATAGTGAAGGTAGTGCAGTACTGTGTAGTGAAGGTAGTACAGTACTGTGTGGTGAAGGTAGTACAGTACTGTGTGGTGAAGGTAGTACAGTACTGTGTAGTGAAGGTAGTACAGTACTGTGTGGTGAAGGTAGTACAGTACTGTGTAGTGAAGGTAGTGCAGTACTGTGTGGTGAAGGTAGTACAGTACTGTGTAGTGAAGGTAGTGCAGTACTGTGTAGTGAAGGTAGTACAGTACTGTGTGGTGAAGGTAGTACAGTACTGTGTAGTGAAGGTAGTGCAGTACTGTGTGGTGAAGGTAGTACAGTACTGTGTGGTGAAAGTAGTACAGTACTGTGTAGTGAAGGTAGTACAGTACTGTGTGGTGAAGGTAGTACAGTACTGTGTAGTGAAAGTAGTACAGTACTGTGTGGTGAAGGTAGTACAGTACTGTGTGGTGAAGGTAGTACAGTACTGTGTGGTGAAAGTAGTACAGTACTGTGTAGTGAAGGTAGTGCAGTACTGTGTGGTGAAGGTAGTACAGTACTGTGTAGTGAAAGTAGTACAGTACTGTGTAGTGAAGGTAGTACAGTACTGTGTGGTGAAGGTAGTACAGTACTGTGTGGTGAAGGTAGTACAGTACTGTGTAGTGAAGGTAGTGCAGTACTGTGTGGTGAAGGTAGTACAGTACTGTGTGGTGAAGGTAGTACAGTACTGTGTAGTGAAGGTAGTACAGTACTGTGTGGTGAAGGTAGTACAGTACTGTGTGGTGAAGGTAGTGCAGTACTGTGTGGTGAAGGTAGTACAGTACTGTGTGGTGAAGGTAGTAGAGTACTGTGTGGTGAAGGTAGTACAGTACTGTGTGGTGAAGGTAGTACAGTACTGTGTAGTGAAGGAAGTACAGTACTGTGTGGTGAAGGTAGTACAGTACTGTGTGGTGAAGGTAGTACAGTACTGTGTGGTGAAGGTAGTACAGTACTGTGTGGTGAAGGTAGTACAGTACTGTGTGGTGAAGGTAGTACAGTACTGTGTAGTGAAGGTAGTACAGTACTGTGTGGTGAAGGTAGTACAGAACTGTGTGGTGAAGGTAGTACAGTACTGTGTAGTGAAGGAAGTACAGTACTGTGTGGTGAAGGTAGTACAGTACTGTGTGGTGAAGGTAGTACAGTACTGTGTAGTGAAGGTAGTACAGTACTGTGTGGTGAAGGTAGTACAGTACTGTGTGGTGAAGGTAGTACAGTACTGTGTGGTGAAGGTAGTACAGTACTGTGTGGTGAAGGTAGTACAGTACTGTGTAGTGAAGGAAGTACAGTACTGTGTGGTGAAGGTAGTACAGTACTGTGTGGTGAAGGTAGTACAGTACTGTGTGGTGAAGGTAGTACAGAACTGTGTGGTGAAGGTAGTACAGTACTGTGTAGTGAAGGAAGTACAGTACTGTGTGGTGAAGGTAGTACAGTACTGTGTGGTGAAGGTAGTACAGTACTGTGTAGTGAAGGTAGTACAGTACTGTGTGGTGAAGGTAGTACAGTACTGTGTGGTGAAGGTAGTACAGTACTGTGTGGTGAAGGTAGTACAGTACTGTGTGGTGAAGGTAGTACAGTACTGTGTAGTGAAGGAAGTACAGTACTGTGTGGTGAAGGTAGTACAGTACTGTGTGGTGAAGGTAGTACAGTACTGTGTGGTGAAGGTAGTACAGAACTGTGTGGTGAAGGTAGTACAGTACTGTGTAGTGAAGGAAGTACAGTACTGTGTGGTGAAGGTAGTACAGTACTGTGTGGTGAAGGTAGTACAGTACTGTGTAGTGAAGGAAGTACAGTACTGTGTGGTGAAGGTAGTACAGTACTGTGTGGTGAAGGTGGTACAGTACTGTGTAGTGAAGGTAGTACAGTACTGTGTGGTGAAGGTGGTACAGTACTGTGTGGTGAAGGAAATACAGTACTGTGTGGTGAACATAAGAACATAAGAACAAAAGAAAATAAGGAGTCTGCAATAGGCCGGTTGGCCTGTGCATGGCAGCTCTTGTCGAGAATTACTACCACTCTCTATCATCCATGAATCTATCTAGCCTCCTTTTAAAACGTTCCAGTTATCCAGCACTTACTACAAAGCTGCTATGCTTGTTCCAGTCGTCCACCACCCTATTTGTGAACCAGTTCCTTCCTATCCCCCTCCTAAACCTAAACTTATCCAACTTAAATCCGTTGCTACGAGTCCTATCCTGTTCGGATATTATAAGAACTTTATCTATATCGCCTTTATTGATTCCTTTCACCCACTTAAATACTTCTATCATATCTCCCCGCACTCTTCGTCTTTCTAGGGAATGCAAGTTTAGTTTCTTTAACCTATCTTGATATGGAAGGTTTCTAAGTCCCGGAATCATTTTCGTCATTCTTCGCTGCACCGACTCCAGTGAATTGATATCCATTCTATAATAAGGGCACCAGAACTGAACCGCATAATCGAGGTGCGGCCTGACTAGCGCAAGATATAGTTGCAATAAGTCCCCTGCACTCTTATTACTTACACTTCTATATATAAAACCTAATACTCTGTTTGCCTTATTTCAAACATCAACGCACTGTTTTCTAGGCCGTAGGTCCGGGCTTACAAGTACCCCTAAGTTTCTTTCACAAGTCGACTTCTCTAGGTTCATGTTGTTAAGGCTGTATACATTGACAGTATTGGTTCTACCAATATTAAGTACGCTGCACTTGCTGGTGTTGAATTTCATTTGCCATTTCTCTGACCACTCCTGCAGTTTATTTAAATCCTCCTGTAGTGCATTTGCATCCTGCCCTGAATTAATCTGCCGCCCTATTTTGGTGTCATCCGCAAACTTGCTTATGTCACTGCTGATCCCAGTATCTAGGTCGTTTATATAGATTATGAACAAAAGTGGGCCCAGTACTGACCCCTGGGGAACCCCACTGGTTACACAGCCCCACTCAGATTTAACACCATCTACGATGACAGTCTGTGTTCTATCGGTGAGCCACGATTTTATCCAATTTAAAACTTTCCCCTCGATACCATGAGCCTTAACTTTTCTCAGAAGCCTCTGGTGTGGTACTCTGTCAAACGCTTTGCTAAAGTCTAAGTAAATAACATCGTAATTATCGTCATTATCTACTACCTCGAAGACTTTCCTAAAAAACGTCAGCAAATTTGTTAGACAAGATTTTCCCTTTGTAAATCCATGTTGAGAGTCGTATATTAATTTGCTTTTCTCTAAATGCGATCGAATGCTATTTGCTATAATTGATTCAAGAAATTTCCCCACTACTGACGTCAAACTAATTGGCCGGTAATTTGATGCTGATGCTCTGTCTCCCTTTTTGAATATGGGTATTACATTTGCCTGCTTCCACTAGTCTGGTTCAACTTCCGTGTCTAATGATTTTGTAAATAAATTTACGAGGGGTCCGCTAATCTGTTCCATACACTCTTTCAAAACTCGAGGGAAAATTTTATCCGGCCCTGTGGATTTTGTCTTCTTTAATTTATTTATCTTCTTAAGAACATCCTCTTTTCTGATAGTAATATTTTTTTATTTCTCTTCTTCATTTCCCCTAAATATCAGTTCCACCTCTGGAATTTCCTCGTATGGTGAAGGTAGTACTGTGTGGTTAAGGTAGTACAGTACTGTGTGGTGAAGATAGTACAGTACTGTGTGGTGAAGGTAGTACAGTACTGTGTGGTGAAGGTAGTACAGTACTGTGTGGTGAAGGTAGTGCAGTACTGTGTAGTGAAGGTAGTGCAGTACTGTGTAGTGAAGGTAGTACAGTACTGTGTAGTGAAGGTAGTACAGTACTGTGTGGTGAAGGTAGTACAGTACTGTGTAGTGAAGGTAGTACAGTACTGTGTGGTGAAGGTAGTACAGTACTGTGTAGTGAAGGTAGTACAGTACTGTGTGGTGAAGGTAGTACAGTACTGTGTGGTGAAGGTAGTACAGTACTGTGTGGTGAAGGTAGTACAGTACTGTGTGGTGAAGGTAGTACAGTACTGTGTGGTGAAGGAAGTACAGTACTGTGTGGTGAAGGTAGTACAGTACTGTGTAGTGAAGGTAGTACAGTACTGTGTGGTGAAGGTAGTACAGTACTGTGTAGTGAAGGTAGCACAGTACTGTGTGGTGAAGGTAGTACAGTACTGTGTGGTGAAGGTAGTACAGTACTGTGTGGTGAAGGTAGTACAGTACTGTGTGGTGAAGGTAGTACAGTACTGTGTAGTGAAGGTAGTGCAGTACTGTGTAGTGAAGGTAGTACAGTACTGTGTGGTGAAGGTAGTACAGTACTGTGTGGTGAAGGTAGTACAGTACTGTGTAATGAAGGTAGTGCAGTACTGTGTGGTGAAGGTAGTGCAGTACTGTGTGGTGAAGGTAGTACAGTACTGTGTGGTGAAGGTAGTACAGTACTGTGTGGTGAAGGTAGTACAGTACTGTGTGGTGAAGGTAGTACAGTACTGTGTGGTGAAGGTAGTACAGTACTGTGTAGTGAAGGTAGTGCAGTACTGTGTAGTGAAGGTAGTACAGTACTGTGTGGTGAAGGTAGTACAGTACTGTGTGGTGAAGGTAGTACAGTACTGTGTAGTGAAGGTAGTGCAGTACTGTGTGGTGAAGGTAGTGCAGTACTGTGTGGTGAAGGTAGTACAGTACTGTGTGGTGAAGGTAGTACAGTACTGTGTGGTGAAGGTAGTACAGTACTGTGTGGTGAAGGCAGTACAGTACTGTGTGGTGAAGGTAGTACAGTACTGTGTGGTGAAGGTAGTACAGTACTGTGTGGTGAAGGTAGTACAGTACTGTGTGGTGAAGGTAGTACAGTACTGTGTGGTGAAGGTAGTACAGTACTGTGTGGTGAAGGTAGTGCAGTACTGTGTGGTGAAGGTAGTACAGTACTGTGTGGTGAAGGTAGTGCAGTACTGTGTAGTGAAGGTAGTACAGTACTGTGTGGTGAAGGTAGTACAGTACTGTGTAGTGAAGGTAGTACAGTACTGTGTAGTGAAGGTAGTACAGTACTGTGTGGTGAAGGTAGTACAGTACTGTGTGGTGAAGGTACTACAGTACTGTGTGGTGAAGGTAGTACAGTACTGTGTGGTGAAGGTAGTACAGTACTGTGTGGTGAAGGTAGTACAGTACTGTGTGGTGAAGGTAGTACAGTACTGTGTGGTGAAGGTAGTACAGTACTGTGTGGTGAAGGTAGTGCAGTACTGTGTGGTGAAGGTAGTACAGTACTGTGTGGTGAAGGTAGTGCAGTACTGTGTAGTGAAGGTAGTACAGTACTGTGTGGTGAAGGTAGTACAGTACTGTGTAGTGAAGGTAGTACAGTACTGTGTAGTGAAGGTAGTACAGTACTGTGTGGTGAAGGTAGTACAGTACTGTGTAGTGAAGGTAGTACAGTACTGTGTGGTGAAGGTAGTACAGTACTGTGTGGTGAAGGTAGTACAGTACTGTGTGGTGAAGGTAGTACAGTACTGTGTGGTGAAGCTGGTACTGATAGGTTAGGTTTGATTAGGTTAATCTATGTTTAGTTTAGGTTAGGTTATCTAGGCTTGGTCTCTCACTATCTCTCTCCCACAGTCCACCACTATGATGAACCTGACTGTCCTATCAACCATCTCTCATCCATCTCTCACTATCTCTCTCCCACAGTCCACCACTATGATGAACCTGACTGTCCTATCAACCATCTCTCATCCATCTCTCACTATCTCTCTCCCACAGTCCACCACCATGATGAACCTGACTGTCCTATCAACCATCTCTCATCCATCTCTCACTATCTCTCTCCCACAGTCCACCACTATGATGAACCTGACTGTCCTATCAACCATCTCTCATCCATCTCTCACTATCTCTCTCCCACAGTCCACCACCATGATGAACCTGACTGTCCTATCAACCATCTCTCATCCATCTCTCACTATCTCTCTCCCACAGTCCACCACTATGATGAACCTGACTGTGCTATCAACCATCTCTCATCCATCTCTCAGTATCTCTCTCCCACAGTCCGCCACCATGATGAACCTGACTGTGCTACCAGTCGTCTCTATGCTCATGGGTAGATATCAGCCGCCAGTCATCACGCCTGGGTTCACCTGTGAGGGACCAACACCTTTGTTCTTAAAGACCCCTGATGTTGACCTGTCTCTTCTGCCACCTGATGCTAACCTGGAGAAACTGCTGAGCTTAACTTGGCCAAGATTAGGTGAATAATGTGTGTGTGTGTGTGTGTGTGTGTGTGTGTGTGTGTGTGTGTGTGATACTAAATATAATAATTATCAACGGTTTATTGAAAGAAGAGGGCAGCCAAAGGGCTAAAAATAAACAATCACCAGAGATGATAAAAAATACACAATTGGATAGTGTCCTCTTAGTCGCAGGCCTGGCATTTGACATTATTAGGGACCTGCCACTCTTTGCCATAAACAGATGAAATGTACCGGGAACTTTCCCCCCACACACTCATCATTCTCTCACTTTATGTAACTTGACAGAACCTATGACCCTTCAGGCTTTTACGCCCTTAATGTACGAGTCATAAAGGCTGTAAACGCTTCTGCGCTTCACCTTGCACAGGATGTAAGGGGGTGCCCAATAAACTAGCCCCCTCGGGGGCAAATCTGAATCTGAATTGGATAGTGGGTCAATTAATTGGTAAATGATACACAAGTGACATAAGTGGTACTAATATTATACAGGGTGTTCCGTAAATACCTTTCATAAATCAGGGGGTGTATTACTGAGATATAAATAGTGATAAAACGCTGAATGACCAAATTGTCAATTCTCGATAGTTTCGGCGTTACTGCACATGACAGGTCACAGGTGTAACATCAGACGTTTTCTTGAGGACGACACATTGCCACTGCTGCTGGAGGATGTGCCAATCAGAATCTGGCAGTGAATGTGGTTCCAGCATGGGAAGACCAAAATGCTGTGTATCCCGGAAGGTGTTTCATGGTCACCTCGGTCACCTTACATAAATCCCCTTGAATTCTACCTGTGGGGCCCTGCAATGAGTAAGAGGGGCGGAACTTTGAACATTTTCTCTAAATGTTAATACCAGTACAAATCACATGGCATTATTATTGTTGATAAACGTCACAAGCAACAGTGGATGTTTCATTTAAGCCCCTTATAGGTTTCATGACATTCCTACCAAACCTGTCATGTGCTGTAACTCCCAAACTATTGAGAATTGAATATTTAGTCATTTATATTTATTTGAGTCTCAGGAATACACTTACTGATTTATGTGAGGGAGAGGATCATTTAACAAAGAATTTCAGTACAGAAACAGTCCAAAGGTAAGATTGGTAGGGAGTGAACAGCCTGGTTAACTACGAGTTGTTGATAATTTTTACATTGGTTGGAATGGGGCTGTTCTTATAGCAATTAGTACGATGTCGTAAGGACTGGATGCGGTTTTAGTGTCGAACAGCAATTCATGGGCGAGGGATCTTGGGTGGGAGCAGGAGACGGTATAGAGGATGGCACAGAAGCTTCTCCCAAAACTTGCAGATGAGGTCTTGGTGATGATCATAGAAAGTTGAGGCGGTTAGTGAATTGAGCGTTACTTGATAATAAGAGGGGGGGTGGGGGGGGGGGGGGGGAAATAACATTGTATGTCTTCATCTTCATTGTTTCTATGTTTTTCCGTGTGGCATTTATGGAGGAAGACCAGGCGGGAGAAGTATATGTTAGCTTGGGAAGTAAGAATGTTGAGTAGGCACTCAAGAGCTTAGGGGCGGGAACTCCGAGGGACTTGAGGCGACGGAAGAAGTGGAGATGAAACCAGGAAAATTGGACAATTGCACTGTCATGTACTTTCCAATTCAGTTTGTTCTCTATGGTGACGCCGAGGAGCATGGTGGAGTCCATAACATGGAGTGTGTTCGGGCCCAATGTAATGGAGGGAAGTAGGACATGCAAGGTCGAAAGGAGAGGCTGATGTACATAACCATGGTCTTGGTATGATTGATGGTGACATGGTTGTCTGTGGCCCAACTTTGGAGACTGTTCAATATATTCTGGAGGGCGCTGTAGTCGGGAGTCAGGTTGTTTACACTATTCCGAAAGGTGGAGTCGTCGTTACATTTCCAACGAGGAGAGGTGTCTCTCAGGGCATTATTGATAAAGTTGAGGAAGCAGATTGGTCCCATCTTGGTGCCTTGGGGGACGTAAAAGGTGAGTGACTAAAAGTTGGAGACAGCCCCTTAGAAGCGTATGGCTTGGCGTCGGTCACAAATGAAGTCCGTAAGCCACGGTATAAGACTTCTCCAAAATCCGAGGTACACACACACACACACACACACACACACACACACACACATTCACATTCACACACACACACACTCACATTCACACACACACACACACACAATGTAAATGGCTCCATCTAGTGCGGGAGGGGCGGCGCCAGCGTCTTTCCAGCGTTGGCGCTTGTCTGCCTCGTTATGCAATCGGGCTAATTCGAAAGTATTGACACCTTCTCATGTGGTGCTCCTCCAAGCGTTACGGTGTGGTCTAATCGTCTCCCAGGTGAGGGGGTCGATTTGGCACTTTTTCAGGTTTGTCTTAAGACTATCCTTATACCTTTTCAGTTGCCAGCCAGCGTTACATTTATTTTCGTTAGGTGACTGTAAAGTAGCTGCTTTGTTAGTCTACTGTTACCCATGCGGGTAACATGGCCAGTCCAACGTAGTTGTTCATGGTTAATGGTAGCCTCGATGCTCCGACATTTGGTGTCAGCGAAAATACTGGGATTTATCTCTTGTCTTCGCAGTGAACTCGGAGGATGGAACATAGACTACGTTGGTGAAACTTTTCAAGTGCCTTGAGGTGCCTCCTGTATGTGACATATGTCTCACTGCCATATAGCAAGGTGGGGGAGGAGGACCACTGCTCGATATATGTGCAACTTTGCAGATAATTTCAGCTTCCTACAACTGAAAACACGGTTACGGAGTCTGCCAAAGGCTTGAGATGCACATCTGATCTGATGTTGAATCTCTTCATCAATGTCCTCAGTCGTGGACAGATGGGAGCCCAGATACCGAAAGTGGGTAACATTAGAGAGGGTAGTACAGTTAAGCTGGATGGATGGTGGAGGTGTGGCTGAACTAGGGGCAAGGTGAAAGAGAATCTAAATCTTACGTACATTCACCGCAAGGCCGAAGTGTGCATACACATCTGCGTAGGGTGAGGTCGTCTTCATACTGAAGTTCAGTAATAGAAGCGGCCGACACCATTGTTACTGCCTGGAGTCGTCTTATGTTGAAAAAGCCCTTCATCCGCTACTGGATGTCCACCCCGCCAGCTAAATTGGCAATGGCACGAGTAAGGAAGGCAGCCCCAAAAAATGGAAAAGAGAGTTGGTGCAAGTACACATCCTTGTTTTACCCCCGTTTGGATGGGGAAGAACTCAGACTGGGTGCCATTGTGAGGGCAATGCCGTTCATGTCATCGTGAAGTTGCCGAACAATGGCGATGAATTTTTGTTATCAGACAGAACGGCTGAGGGTTCGCCAGAGGGCGTCCCTGTTGACCGAGTCGAAGACCTTGGTTAGGTCGATGAAGGCCATGTACATTTTCACGACGCTGTTTTCTGCACTTTTCCTGTATCTGGTTGGCAGCAATGATCATGTCAGTGGTGCCACTGTACTGCGCACATCATTGTCATCCTTAGAATCCCTTTACTTCATATTACGCTACATAACATTCAAATCCACAGGGCTTGTAGAATCTCAGAAAACGGGAAACGTTGATAAAGGATAACTCACCAACTGAATGTTTATGAATTATTTGATGAATTGTACTCAGGTACGGGTATATAATATTAAAAGTATGTACTCATAGCATTAAGGAGAACTCAAGGTATCTATAAGATGGTTGAGAAAGTCCAATCGATACGGACTAGTGTACTATAAGGGCTAAGTGTAGATCGTGTTTGAAGGTCATTCTATTTACGTCTTTGAACGATTAGTGAACATAGCTACCGCAAGTATCAGATGAAAATATAAAAGAACATTGATTTGGAAAAAGAGTAAATGTATCAGACCTATGTGAAGTGTTGGAAGTGATCCAGAAACTATACTTCAAAGGAAATATCTTGTATGCATTGGTGTGAACTTAATATACCTCGTTATCTCGTGTGACGTATATCCTCGAACTATATATTGATCAGAGAATCTTATGACTGTGTTCAATGAATACAATGTGTGAGGGGAGGATCCCTAATTACAGTTTTGAGTGAAGTGGATATGCCCACACCATGAAAATTCGGCGTTCGGCTTTTGTTCAAAGTTAGCGTCCTTTGTGCCCCGGGCCATAGCTTTGAGTTAATGATATCGCCCAATTAATTTCCCCGAGAACGGTCAAACCAGAGCCTTACTTTAGTGTGTAATTTAGGATTAAGATATATAATTATAAGGCATAAGGTCACAATAAATAAGACAACGGAGATGTGAGAACCATACGAATTCAAAGTGAAAATTAAAAATTGGAAACTCTACTGTAGGCCTACCTCAGGGGAAAGAGAGAGGCGTCAGGTCTCATTCGTACCGCCATCTTCAACCAAACAGGTCAGTGCCCTACAACGTGCTCCATCCAACCCTAAAAAGACTTATTTAGCAGTATTTTACATCTTAAAACCTTGCCTGATGTTATTAAGTGAAGTAGTAAGGTGTGAGGGTGGGTGATAACGGCCCATCAGGCATTATTTCTCATTCGTACCGCCCTCTTCAACCAAACAGGTACCGCGCATTCTGAGCGTCTTCTGAACGTCGGCCATTACTCCCCTGTGAGGGCCGCACCATGTGAGGTGACTGTACACCGTTATGCTCCTCCATTGTGAACCTGTGGATTCCCTGCATATCACCACCCAGGAATAGGAGCACATAATAGTATGTTTGAGAAGATTCCCGGTCGCCACTTGGAGCGACCTAGAATACCAGGCGTGGGAACAGTACTGGTATAGTTACTTGTGAAGTATCCCCTCTCTACTCATCAAGAGTAGTATGTGAACGAGGTACCTGGCATGTGTACCTAGAAATATCGAGGAATTCCATACTTGTAGGTGTGGAGTGTACCCGGGATGTGGTGCTATGATGTAACATGTGGTGCTGTACTCTAACAGGTGGAGCAGTCAGATGTGTTGGATGTTATGGTAAGAAGGAATGACGAGGTAAGGAGGTCAGTGATTGTGATGAAGAATGAGTATGTTAATGATATGCAGTTGATGTAAGACGTGTATTGATGGGCAGTGTAACTAAAATCATAGTTGTTCATCTGAGGAAGGCCAACTCTTCTTGTATTTTGACCGGATGTAATATGTTTTATAAGGAATAAATTAGTTAAGACATGCATGTTATTTCACCCTTCTTCCCACTATCGATTTGGTCAATGAAAAACACAACCCAATGCCTAGCTCACTCTGCCCGCTACCTAACGAGCTACATATTGTCCAAGGGGGGGGGGGGGGGGGCCTGGTGGCAGCGACCTTAAAATTAAGAATAGAGTTAAGTTATCCCCTTAGAATTAGTGACCCCAGAATCTAGCAGTATACCACGTGATGGTCTAAAGCCACATTGAGATTCTAGGAGGAAGTTTTCCGCCTTAGAAGGAGGTCTGTTTAGGAGGACTCGGGCGATAATATTGCCAGCTACGGATAGCAGCGAGATCCCACGGTAGTTGCCACAGTTTGACCGGTCTCCTTTGTTTTTATAAATATCGACGATGGAAGCGTCTTTAAGAACTTGGGGGACTTTCTCCTTTTCCCATATATTCTCCAAGAGAGAGTGGAGACGGCTGGAAAGCAGAGGTCCTCCTGCTTTATATACCTCGGCTGGGATTCCATCAGGCCCGGGGAATTTGTTATTTTTCATCTGCTTGATGGCAGTAGCTACCTCATTCAGGGATGGAGGATAGCTGAGATGTGTCAACTCTGGATGCTGAGGGACCTGCTGGGTAGTCAGGACATCCACATCGGTGTTTCGGTTGAGCAACGAATGTTAGTGCTCTTTCCAGCACTGAAGGAGGCCTTTTTCGTCTTTAATTTAGGGAGTTACCGTCGGGTGAGCCGGCAGGGGCTGCACCATGACTGATTGGCCCATAAAATGTTTTAGTGGAATTGAAAAATTCGCGCATTTTGTGTTAATCTGTAAGTCTTTGCGTTTCAGATGCTTTATTTTTAAACCAGTCGTTCTTTAGTTTGCAAAGTTCGCGCTGGGCTGCCTCTTTCTTCTTGCAGAAGGTATCAGCTTTGGTCTGAGACTAAGGGTTGTTCAGTGAGTCAGTTAAAGTAGCACATTTATCATCGATGAGTACATTGATTTCCGGGTCATTTTCATCTAACTAGTCCTGGTGTATTATTTCGATCTGGCCGAGGTCCTCTCTGCTTTTTTTTGTCAGGACAGTGTCGAGAATAACCCATTCGGCACTGGGATTTGGGTTGCTTGTTGTCTGGTTGTTTATCAGCCCATATTCGAGCTGCTCTCTGAAAGCATGTGCTGCTGCTGGATCACGCTTAGTGTTAAGACCTCTTCTGAAGGCTTGTTGCCTTCGCCGTTTTGGAGTGACATGAAGTAAGAACTTGGCTCTGACAAGCCGATGATCAGTGTCGCAGTGGTCTGAGCCACGCATGGCTCGGGGTGATAAGGACATCTCTGCGATCTCTTTCTCTGACAATGATGTAGTCAATGAGATGCCAGTGTTTGGATTGTGGGTGTTGCCAAGTACCCTTGAACTTGTCGGCCTGCGAAAACAAGATATTGGTGATAGTGAGATTGCGTGCAGCACACTTGCTGAGGAGGAGTAGGCCGTTGGGATTACAATTGCTTAGTCCATTTCTTCCTATGATTCTCTGCCAAATGCCAGCATCTTTGCCAACTCTGGCATTGAAGTCACCACAACGTACCCTCCACGGCTCCACCCACACCGTACCCCTCACGGCTCCACCCACACCGTACCCTCCACGGCTCCACCCACACCGTACCCTTCACGGTTCCACCCACACCGTACCCTTCACGGTGCCACCCACACCGTACCCCTCACGGCTCCACCCACACCGTACCCTCACGGCTCCACCCACACCGTACCCTTCACGGCTCCACCCACACCGTACCCTTCACGGCTCCACCCACACCGTACCCTTCACGGCTCCACCCACACCGTACCCTCCACGGCTCCACCCACACCGTACCCTCCACGGCTCCACCCACGCCGTACCCTCCACGGCTCCACCCACACCGTACCTTTCACGGCTCCACCCACGCCGTACCCTCCACGGCTCCACCCACACCGTACCTTTCACGGTTCCACCCACGCCGTACCCTCCACGGCTCCACCCACACTGTACCCTCCACGGCTCCACCCACGCCGTACCCTTCACGGTTCCACCCACGCCGTACCCTCCACGGCTCCACCCACACCGTACCCTCCACCCGCAACTCTTTTACTATGGTTAATAATAAATAGTTTAATTAATTAATTAAGAATCATTAGTTTACGAGTAACGATTTTTGTTTTTCAATTGTATTGGAGCAAAAGTATTTGAAAACCATACTTAGGTAAAAGTAAAAGTCCTAACAATTGTTAGTACTTATTTAAAAAGTACATACCCAAAATTGTTACTTAAGTACAATACTCAAGTAAATTTATGTAATTACTTTACAACTCTAACTGTAAGTCATTTTTTGTCCATTGTGCATATTGAGTCTCCGGTTGCTTTTCAATATATCGTTAATTATATTATAATAATAATAATAATAATAATAATAATAATAATAATATTAATAATAATATTAAAAATATTATTATTATTATTATTATTATTAATATTATTATTATACACACACAAACACACACATGTGTACAATTGTCTATGAATACACACAAATACGCACTCACACATGTAAAGCCACACTTGTACACCAACAAGAAGACACGCGCGCACACACACACACACACACACACACACACACACACACACACACGTGGCATCACCTGGATTGAATAATTTACACTCTTCCTTGTTTACCGAATGCTGCCTCAGTTGTTGTGGTGACACCGAGCACTTCTTACCTACCTACCTACTACTGTTGGTGGTGTCTGCGGTGAGTAACAGTGTGGTGTGCCTGTCTTGTGAGTAACAGTGTGGTGTGCCTGTCTTGTGAGTAACAGTGTGGTGTGCCTGTCTTGTGAGTAACAGTGTGGTGTGTGTGTCTTGTGAGTAACAGTGTGGTGTGTGTCTTGTGAGTAACAGTGTGGTGTGCCTGTCTTGTGAGTAACAGTGTGGTGTGTGTGTCTTGCGAGTAACAGTGTGGTGTGCCTGTCTTGTGAGTAACAGTGTGGTGTACCTGTCTTGTGAGTAACAGTGTGGTGTGTGTGTCTTGTGAGTAACAGTGTGGTGTGTGTGTCTTGTGAGTAACAGTGTGGTGTGTGTCTTGTGAGTAATAGTGTGGTGTGCCTGTCTTGTGAGTAACAGTGTGGTGTGCCTGTCTTCTGAGTAACAGTGTGGTGTGCCTGTCTTGTGAGTAACAGTGTGGTGTGTGTGTCTTGTGAGTAACAGTGTGGTGTGTGTCTTGTGAGTAACAGTGTGGTGTGCCTGTCTTGCGTGTAACAGTGTGGTGTGTGTTTTGTGAGTAACAGTGTGGTGTGTGTCTTGTGAGTAACAGTGTGGTGTGTGTGTGCGTCTTGTGAGTAACAGTGTAGTGTGTGTGTCTTGTGAGTAACAGTGTGGTGTGTGTGTCTTGTGAGTAACACTGTGGTGTGTGTCTTGTGAGTAACAGTGTGGTGTGCCTGTCTTGTGAGTAACAGTGTGGTGTGCCTGTCTTGTGAGTAACAGTGTGGTGTGTGTCTTGTGAGTAACAGTGTGGTGTGCCTGTCTTGTGAGTAACAGTGTGGTGTGCCTGTCTTCTGAGTAACAGTGTGGTGTGCCTGTCTTGTGAGTAACAGTGTGGTGTGTGTGTTATGTGAGTAACAGTGTGGTGTGTGTGTCTTGTGAGTAGCAGTGTGGTGTGTGTGTCTTGTGAGTAACAGTGTGGTGTGTGTTTCATGTGAGTAACAGTGTGGTGTGTGTGTCTTGTTAGTAACAGTGTGGTGTGTGTGTCTTGTGAGTAACAGTGTGGTGTGTGTGTCTTGTGAGTAACAGTGTGGTGTGTGTGTCTTGTGAGTAACACTGTGGTGTGTGTCTTGTGAGTAACAGTGTGGTGTGCCTGTCTTGTGAGTAACAGTGTGGTGTGCCTGTCTTGTGAGTAACAGTGTGGTGTGTGTCTTGTGAGTAACAGTGTGGTGTGCCTGTCTTGTGAGTAACAGTGTGGTGTGCCTGTCTTCTGAGTAACAGTGTGGTGTGCCTGTCTTGTGAGTAACAGTGTGGTGTGTGTGTTTTGTGAGTAACAGTGTGGTGTGTGTCTTGTGAGTAAGAGTGTGGTGTGCCTGTCTTGTGAGTAACAGTGTGGTGTGCCTGTCTTGTGAGTAACAGTGTGGTGTGTGTGTGTGTCTTGTGAGTAACAGTGTGGTGTGTGTCTTGTGAGTAACAGTGTGGTGTGTGTGTCTTGTGAGTAACAGTGTGGTGTGTGTCTTGTGAGTAACAGTGTGGTGTGTGTTTCTTATAAGTAACAGTGTGGTGTGTGTGTCTTGTGAGCAACAGTGTGGTGTGTGTGTCTTGTGAGTAACAGTGTGGTGTGTGTTTCTTATAAGTAACAGTGTGGTGTGTGTGTTATGTGAGTAACAGTGTGGTGTGTGTGTTTTGTGAGTAACAGTGTGGTGTGTGTCTTGTGAGTAACAGTGTGGTGTGCCTGTCTTGTGAGTAGCAGTGTGGTGTGCCTGTCTTGTGAGTAACAGTGTGGTGTGTGTGTGTCTTGTGAGTAACAGTGTGGTGTGTGTGTGTCTTGTGAGTAACAGTGTGGTGTGTGTCTTGTGAGTAACAGTGTGGTGTGTGTGTTTTGTGAGTAACAGTGTGGTGTGTGTCTTGTGAGTAAGAGTGTGGTGTGCCTGTCTTGTGAGTAACAGTGTGGTGTGCCTGTCTTGTGAGTAACAGTGTGGTGTGTGTGTGTGTCTTGTGAGTAACAGTGTGGTGTGTGTCTTGTGAGTAACAGTGTGGTGTGTGTGTCTTGTGAGTAACAGTGTGGTGTGTGTCTTGTGAGTAACAGTGTGGTGTGTGTTTCTTATAAGTAACAGTGTGGTGTGTGTGTCTTGTGAGTAACAGTGTGGTGTGTGTGTCTTGTGAGTAAAAGTGTGGTGTGTGTTTCTTATAAGTAACAGTGTGGTGTGTGTGTTATGTGAGTAACAGTGTGGTGTGTGTGTCTTGTGAGTAACAGTGTGGTGTGTGTGTCTTGTGAGTAACAGTGTGGTGTGTGTTTCATGTGAGTAACAATGTGGTGTGTGTGTCTTGTTAGTAACAGTGTGGTGTGTGTGTCTTGTGAGTAACAGTGTGGTGTGTGTGTATCTTGTGAGTAACAGTGTGGTGTGTGTGTCTTGTGAGTAACAGTGTGGTGTGTGTGTCTTGTGAGTAACACTGTGGTGTGTGTCTTGTGAGTAACAGTGTGGTGTGTGTGTATCTTGTGAGTAACAGTGTGGTGTGTGTGTCTTGTGAGTAACAGTGTGGTGTGTGTGTCTTGTGAGTAACACTGTGATGTGTGTCTTGTGAGTAACAGTGTGGTGTGCCTGTCTTGTGAGTAACAGTGTGGTGTGCCTGTCTTGTGAGTAACAGTGTGGTGTGTGTCTTGTGAGTAACAGTGTGGTGTGCCTGTCTTGTGAGTAACAGTGTGGTGTGCCTGTCTTCTGAGTAACAGTGTGGTGTGCCTGTCTTGTGAGTAACAGTGTGGTGTGTGTGTTTTGTGAGTAACAGTGTGGTGTGTGTCTTGTGAGTAACAGTGTGGTGTGTGTCTTGTGAGTAAGAGTGTGGTGTGCCTGTCTTGTGAGTAACAGTGTGGTGTGCCTGTCTTGTGAGTAACAGTGTGGTGTGTGTGTGTGTCTTGTGAGTAACAGTGTGGTGTGTGTCTTGTGAGTAACAGTGTGGTGTGTGTGTCTTGTGAGTAACAGTGTGGTGTGTGTCTTGTGAGTAACAGTGTGGTGTGTGTTTCTTATAAGTAACAGTGTGGTGTGTGTGTCTTGTGAGTAACAGTGTGGTGTGTGTGTCTTGTGAGTAACAGTGTGGTGTGTGTTTCTTATAAGTAACAGTGTGGTGTGTGTGTTACGTGAGTAACAGTGTGGTGTGTGTGTCTTGTGAGTAACAGTGTGGTGTGTGTGTCTTGTGAGTAACAGTGTGGTGTGTGTTTCATGTGAGTAACAGTGTGGTGTGTGTGTCTTGTTAGTAACAGTGTGGTGTGTGTGTCTTGTGAGTAACAGTGTGGTGTGTGTGTATCTTGTGAGTAACAGTGTGGTGTGTGTGTCTTGTGAGTAACAGTGTGGTGTGTGTGTCTTGCGAGTAACAGTGTGGTGTGTGTGTCTTGTGAGTAACAGTGTGGTGTGTGTGTGTGTCTTGTGAGTAACAGTGTGGTGTGTGTGTCTTGTGAGTAACAGTGTGGTGTGTGTGTCTTGTGAGTAACAGTGTGGTGTGCTTTGTCTTGTGAGTAACAGTGTGGTGTGCCTGTCTTGTGAGTAACAGTGTGGTGTGTGTGTCTTGTGAGTAACAGTGTGGTGTGTGTCCTGTGAGTAGCAGCGTGGTGTGTGTGTCTTGTGAGTAACAGTGTGGTGTGTGTTTCTTATAAGTAAAAGTGTGGTGTGTGTCTTGTGAGTAACAGTGTGGTGTGTGTGTCTTGTGAGTATCAGTGTGGTGTGTGTTTCTTATAAGTAACAGTGTGGTGTGTGTGTCTTGTGAGTAACAGTGTGGTGTGTGTGTCTTGTGAGTAACAGTGTGGTGTGTGTGTCTTGTGAGTAACAGTGTGGTGTGTGTCTTGTGAGTAACAGTGTGGTATGTGTGTGTCTTGTGAGTAACAGTGTAGTGTGTGTGTCTTGTGAGTAACAGTGTGGTGTGTGTGTGTCTTGTGAGTAAAAGTGTGGTGTGTGTGTGTCTTGTGAGTAACAGTGTGGTGTGTGTGTCTTGTGAGTAACAGTGTGGTGTGTGTCTTGTGAGTAACAGTGTGGTATGTGTGTGTCTTGTGAGTAACAGTGTAGTGTGTGTGTCTTGTGAGTAACAGTGTGGTGTGTGTGTGTCTTGTGAGTAAAAGTGTGGTGTGTGTGTGTCTTGTGAGTAACAGTGTGGTGTGCCTGTCTTGTGAGTAACAGTGTGGTGTGTGTGTCGTGTGAGAAGCACAAGTTGGTCAATGATTCCCTACATGGCTTCACAAGAGGGCGTTCATGTCTAACTCATCTATTAACATTCTTTTCAGCTGTTTTCCAATCAGTGGACGAGGGGCACGACTATGATGTGGTATATCTCGACTTAAGCAAAGCCTTAGACAGAGTCCCCCACGAAAGACTAATAAGAAAAGTGGAGGCCCATGGCATTAAAGGAAATGTTCTAAAATGGATTAGGGCGTGGTTACAGGACAGGAAACAGCGAGTGAGCTTTAACAGCATTAAATCCGATTGGAGCAACGTCACTAGTGGAGTTCCCCAAGACTCAGTACTTGGACCATTATTATTTATTATATACATAAACGACATAGATATAGGCGTAGACAGAAACATAAGTAAATATGCTGACGACGCTAAAATAGGGCGTAAAATTAAATCTGACGTGGATTCCGCAAATCTACAGGAAAATCTAAAAAAAATTCGAATAGTCTGAAAAATAGCAGATGAAATTAATGTGGACAAATGTAAAGTACTCAGTATAGGAGATGTAAACAGGGAAACCAGATACCAGATGAACAACGATGTTATTGAGAAATGATAAGTAGGAATCTTCAGCCAAGTAAACAATGTGTATTTGCTCGAAACAAGGCTAATGAAGTACTTGGGTTCATACAAAGGAGTGTTAGTTACAAGACTAGCGAGGTCATCCTAAGACTATGTCTTAAACTTGTGAAACCTCACTTGGATTACGCAGTTCAATTCTGGCCACCGTATTACAGAATGGATATAGAATCCTTAGAAGGAATTCAGAGGAGAATGACAAGACTAATCCCGGGCATTAGGAACCTTGAGTACAGAGACAGGTTAAAGCATCTTAATTTGCATTCCCTCGAGAGACGTAGAGTGAGGGGCGATATGATAGAGGTGTATAAATGGAAGTCAGGGCTGACCAAAGGGGACATTACAAAGGTACTCAAACTATCCAACCAGGAGCGAACTCGTAACAATGGTTTTAAATTAGACAAATTTACATTTAGGCGCGAAAGAGGTAAAAATTGGTTTGGAAATAGAGTAGTGGACGAGTGGAACAAGTTACCAAATATCATCATTAACTCGAATACGCTGGATAGTTTCAAACATAGGTTGGATGGATATATGAGCAATAGGGGCTGGGTGTAAATGAGACTGCCCAGTATGGGCCAATAGGCCCGCTGCAGTTTCCTCTATTCTTATGTTCTTATGTTCTTGATAACTGGAACATTTATTGTTCCACATACTGTACTTTGTTATCTCAGTATCTGACATAAAAATTAATGCAACTTGAGCTAAAGATCGACAAATGTATGTACTTTTGTCGATCTTTATCCACGCCGAGATGAGGTGGGATGAACGAGTTCTTCGAGAAATACCAGTAACTCTGGTGTCCCGCTCACTTTTACACCTCAGTGTGTAGCGCAGGCGTTAGCGTGCCCCACCCGTGGCACATTATCCACCAGGGGTACACGTATACAATAATACTAGTAGAGTGTCTAATCTTGCATATAGCTTTAGCTAAGGACACCAATCAGTGCAGTGGGTGATGCAGAATATATATGCAGTACCAGAGAAAGAAAGGTTAAAAAAAATCGTTTTAGCTATGAACACAGTATTTACAAAAGTGCAACATAAGATAGGTATATTATAACTAAAGGACACCTTTTCCTCCCTGCTGTGCTCATTATATTAATAATGTAGACATGATGTGATAGGAATTATGACTTCACATGACAAGTGCTACCTTTAGTGACACTTGTTTTATCAAAAGATAAAGCACGTTCACGGTCATCCATAGACTCACATTTATGGTACAACAGTTGCAGAACTGCATGTAACACCCCTTTAGTAGTTCCAGTAGACCTAATAAAGGCATTTTATAATCTGTTCATGCAGATAAATCCTCTCCTCCTCCCATTCTCTTTGTCTTCATTGAGAAGAGCATCTCTCCCTCCTTATCCAGTTGTCGTTGTCGATCCTCAGTGATCAGAACTGATCTCTCTTCCTCAGGTTTTTGCTCTGGCATACATCAGGTGCCCATGTACTGTAGACTCAATTTCTTGCACAATCCTCTTTTGGCCTCTTCTCTCAGCACGTGTATCTCTGATGACAGCCGCTGACTTGTCTGCAATTATTAATGTTCCTTTGACAGATAGGGCAAAGGCGAATAGAGAAAGAGAGAGAAAAATAAGAGAGAGGGGGAAAGGGAATGGGGAGAGAGAGGTAGTGGGGAGAAGAGGAGAAGGGGAGTGGGGAGTAGGGGAGTGGGGAGTAGAGGAGAGGAGAGGGATAAGAGGAAGGGGAGAGGGAGAAGGGGGAGAGTGACCTGAAAATTCATTGCCAGAGGCTGACATAATTTCCAATTCATTATACAACACTACTTGGGCGAAGAGATTTATTTGCTTTTGACATGATTTACGGAATCTCTAGTGCTAAATTTATTGTAAACTTTTGAAAACAAAATAGTTTTACTATGGACTGCAGAATTTGTCAGCCTCTGGCAGTGCTGTTCAATGCCCACCGAGCATATCAGAGCATTAGCAGTATTGACGTTGTCTTTTCCTTTGAAGAGGTTAAGCCACTATATCTTAGTTTTCATCTTTAGGAAATTTATGGAAGTGAATATTCCCCTCTCGCTTGAACAAAGAATTATACCCAAACACTACACAATTAGCAAGCATTATGTAACAGAGAGGGCAGTCTCATTCTGGGTCAGGTTTAGGATGAATTCTCCTATAGACCTTGCTATACCCAAAACATCTCTTGAATGGAACGGGATTGAGCAAGATAGTGCTGGTGCAGTGCTGGCAAGCGTAATACATTAAAAGCTCCTGTGGGCGTTGGGTGGGTACAAACATGATACTGCGGATGAGATTGAGTCAAGATTAGTTACCCGCGTCGGGGTCTGGACTATCCAGTAAGTAACATGAGAAGATGAGGACCCAAGGTTGTTTTGGGAATACACAGTGCTCTTGTTATCGTGTGTATATATATATATATATATATAATCATTCATCTCTCAGTATCTCTCTCCCACAGTCCGCCACCATGATGAACCTGCCTGTCCTATCACCCATCTCTCATCCATCTCTCAGTATCTCTCTCCCACAGTCCACTACCATGATGAACCTGACTGTCCTATCAACCATCTCTCATCCATCTCTCACTATCTCTCTCCCACAGTCCACCACCATGATGAACCTGACTGTTCTATCAACCATCTCTCATCCATCTCTCACTATCTCTCTCCCACAGTCCACCACCATGATGAACCTGACTGTTCTATCAACCATCTCTCATCCATCTCTCACTATCTCTCTCCCACAGTCCACCACTATGATGAACCTGACTGTTCTATCAACCATCTCTCATCCATCTCTCACTATCTCTCTCCCACAGTCCGCCACCATGATGAACCTGACTGTTCTATCAACCATCTCTCATTCATCTCTCACTATCTCTCTCCCACAGTCCGCCACCATGATGAACCTGACTGTGCTACCAGTCGTCTCTATGCTCATGGGTAGATATCAGCCGCCAGTCATCACGCCTGGGTTCACCTGTGAGGGACCAACACCTTTGTTCTTAAAGACCCCTGATGTTGACCTGTCTCTTCTGCCACCTGATGCTAACCTGGAGAAACTGCTGAGCTTAACTTGGCCAAGATTAGGTGAATAATGTGTGTGTGTGTGTGTGTGTGTGTGCGCGCGCACAGGGTGGCATAATGCGTCTAGTGCGACAGCATTATAATAATAATAATAATAATAATAATAATAATAATAATAATAATAATAATTAACGGTTTATTGCAAGAGCATAGCAGCCAAAAGGCTGAAAATATACAGTTACATAATTGGGGAATGGGTTTCGATTTACAAATAATATACAAGTAACAGAATTGATACTAATAAGATATATAATAACTAGACGGGGAAAAGCTCAAACTACAGGGCATTTCAACATAGTGACAGTGCAAGAAGTAGGATTTACTGGGAGTGAATACACTGGTTTATTACAAGTTATTGATAATTTTTACAATGGTTGGATGTTAGTGTCAACGTGCAAACACTGCTTGCTTCCTCTCGCTTTCAGCTACCGCCGCTGGCTAGCCCTCGTGGCGATCAGGGAAGCAACTTGCCTTGTCCTCCCCTGCCAGTACACAGCCTCTTTACCATCAAGACTTCTGCTGTGCCCCCTCGTGACAACACAGGGTAACTGGGTGCCTCGGGGGCCCAGGCTAGACCAGCAGGGGATCTCGAAGCAGCACTGAGCCCCAGAAGGGAGGTGCATAGACCCACTGACATATGGGCACGTCCTGTCGCCTACCAACTATTGCCCCACTGCGTTGTGGATTAACCTTGGTAGGTATAAGGCTACGGGAGAAAACCCCAAACAAAAAATCTGTGGTGGAGCCCTGCATCAGGCAGACAAGCTTACAGAGCTCCAACAAGGTCCCAACGGCAGGATAACCAGAAGAGGTGACCAGCATGGAACCCAACGACTACACTGGCGCACGAACGCAATGCACCCTGGACAGGCTACTAAGGTGAAACCCAAAAAACTGGGCTATCGGCAGTCCATTGCAACTCTCCATCTCTCCAGTCGTTGCAACACTTGCACCACTGGATCAGGAAAAAGAAGAGCCAAGATGTGTGGTTGCAGCCTGTGCTCCTGCCTCACCTTATAAATCAACTCACGTGCAACCAACATCCAGCTCATGCTCCTCATCATCATCAAAACCTCTATACCCCCAAAAGTCCTATGGCAATGGAAGAGTGGGGATGGGGACAGGCAGGGATGACTGCCGGGAGTCTCTAGTCACAACTCTGCACATGGGTGACACAGATAAGATGGTCGTTTATGCACTGGGATCTAGGCAGTAGTGCAATCCGGTCCTGCCTGTGCGACTGAGCAGCCACTCTGCGTACCCTACATGGGCAAGGGGCAAGAAAAGGTGCCCTAAACAATACCCTCCCTAAAGAACCAACCTGACTGGGCAACCGCACCCAGTAAAGTCATCCTTATACAGTCGAAAACACAATTATAATCACAGATCAAACAAAAACAAACTATACAACCTCTTATGGTTGCTGCATGGAATATCAGGACCCTTCTGGATACTGGCACAAATGAATCGTCCTGAAAGAAAAACTGCCATGAGTGAGTGCCGGTTACCAGACGAGGGTCCACTCACAGAACGGGGGTCTGGCTATACCTTTCTTCTGGAAGGGTAACCCTGCTGTGAAAAGAGATCACATTTATGGAGTTGGCTTTGCCATCCGCCAATGCATCCTTCCTAGGCAAACTGAAATGCCTGATGGGATCAACGAGCGCCTCATGAAAATCTGACTCCAACTGAATCAATCAAGTCATGCCTTCTTCGTCAGTGCATACTCACCAACACTGGATGCAGAGGATACCATCAAGGAGGCCTTTTATGCCGACCTTGGCAGAAACCTAACCTCTATCCCCAACGAAGATAAGGTTGTGCTCCTAGGTGACTGCAATGCCAGAGTTGGCAGAGATGCTGACATTTGGCAGGGAACCATAGGGAGAAATGGACTAGGCAAGTGCAATTCCAATGGCCTACTCCTCAGTAAGTGTGCTGCACACCTCTCTGTCACCAATACCTTGTTTAGGCATGCTGACAAGTTCAAGGGTTATTGGCAACACCCACGATCCAAACACTGGCATCTCATTTACGATATCATTGTCAGGGAAAGAGATCTCCGAGATGTCCTCATGACTCGAGCCATGCGTGGCTCAAACCACTGCAACACTGATCATCGGCTCGTCAGTGCTAAGCTCTTATTTCATGTCGCACCAAAACGGCAAAGGCAACATGCCTCCAGAAGCGGCTTTAACACTAAGCATCTGAAGGACCCAGCGGTAGCACATGCTTTCAGAGAGCAGCTCGAACATGGACTGATAAACGACCCGACAAAAATACAACCCAAATCCCAGTACAGAATGGAGTATTCGCGACACTGTCATGACAAAAACCTGCAGAGAGACCCTCGGCCAGATAGAAAGAATACACAAGGACTGGTTTGATAAAAATGACCTGCAAATCAATGTACTCATCGACGATAAACATGTTGCTTTAACTGCCTGGCAGAACCACCGTCAATCTCGGACCAAAGCTGATACATTCTGTAAGAAGAAAGCGGCAGCCCACTGCGAACTTTGCAATCTAAAGAACGACTGGTGTAAAAGTAAAGCATGTGCAATGCAAAAACTTGCAGATCAACACAAGATGCACGATTTTTTCCATTCTACTCCACTCATCCGATGGTAATTCCCAAATTAAAGATGGAGAAGGCCTCCTTCACCGCTGGAAAGAACATTACCATTCTCTGCCTAACCGAAACAACGATGTGGATGTCCTGACTACCCAGCAGGTCACTCAGCATCCAGAAAAGCTGATCCACCTCAGCTATCCTCCATTCCTGGATGAGGTTGCTACTGCGAACAAGCAAATGAAAAATAACAAAGCCTCAGGGCCTGTTGGAATCCCAGCCGAGGTGTATAAAGCAGGAGGACCTCTGCTTACCAGACATCTTTACCATCTTCTGGAGAATATATGGGAAAAGGAGGAAATCCCCCCAAACTCTTAAAGTCATTTCCATCGTCAATATTTATAAGAAGATGGGAGACCAGTGAGACTGTCGCAACTACCGTGGGATCTCGTTGCTCTCCGTAGTTGGCAAAAATATTGCTCGAGTCCTCCAAAACAGACTTCTTCCTGAGGAGGGAAACTTCCTCCCAGAATCTGAATGTGGCTTTAGAGTTTAGACCATCACGTAGCACGATTGACATGATCTTTGCTGCCCGCCAGATACAGAAAAAGTGTAGAGAGCAGCGTCTTGACCTGTACATGGCATTTAACGACCAAATCAAGGCTTTCGACTCGATCAACAGGGAAGCCCTCTGGCGGACCCTCAGCCGGTTTGGCTACCCACCAAAATTCATAGCCATTGTGAAGCAACTCCTTGACGGCATGAATGGCAGTGTCCTGTTCAATGGCACCCAGTCTGAGTTCTTCCCCATTCAAACGGGGGTAAAACAAGGATGTGTACTGGCGCCAATTCTCTTTTCCATTTTCTTGGCTGCCTTCCTTACTCGTGCCAGCGCCAACTTAGCTTGCGGGGTGGACATAAGGATCTTTTCAAAATAAGACGACTTCAGGCATGAACAAAGGTGTCAGCAACTTCTATTACTGAATTTCAGTACACAGACGATCTCACCCTTGTCGCTCATACTAAACGTGACCTACAGGTGATTCTAAACACCTATGCAGATGCGTATGCACACTTCGGCCTTGAGGTGAATGTGCGTAAGACTCAGATTCTCTTTCAGCCTGCCCCTGGTTCAGCCACACCTCTACCATCCATCCAGCTTAACGGTACTACCCTCTCAAATGTTACCCACTTTCAGTGTCTCGGCTCCCATCTGTCCACCACTGCAGAGATCGATGAAGAGATTCAACATTGGATCATATGTGCATCTCAAGCCTTTGGCAGACGCCGTACACGTGTCTTCAGCTGTAGGGAGTTAAAATTATCTACATAGTTCCATGTATATCGAGTAGTGGTCCTCCCCACCCTGCTATATGGCAGAGGTATGGGTCACATACAGGAGGCAACTCAAGGCACTTGAAAACTTTCACCAACGTAGTCCACGTTCCATCCTCCGAGTTCGCTGGGAAGACAAGAGAACAGATGCCAGTATTCTTGCTGACGCCAACTGTAGGAGCATCGAGGCTACTATTATCCATGAATAACCATGTTGGACTGGCCATGTTACCCGCATGGACGATAGTAGACTACCAAAGCAGTTACTTTACAGTCACCTAACGAATAGTAAACGTAATGCTGGCGGGCAAGTGAAAAGGTATAAGGATAGTCTTAAGACAAACCTGAATAAGTGCCAAATCGACCCCCTCACCTGAGAGACGATCACTCCACACCATAACGCTTGGAGAAGCACCACGGGAGAAGGTGTCAATACCTTCGAATTAACCCGACTGCAATCCTAGGCAGGCAAGCGCCAACGCCGGAAAAACGCTGCCGTCGACCCTCCTGCACTAGATGGAGCCATCCACATTTGCAACTTCTGTGAACGACCCTTCCGGTCCCGTATCAGCCTCTTTAGTCACTTAAAAACTCACCAACCTAGGTAACATCCTTAATAACTCATATCATTGTATCATAGCTGGATGATTATCATACTCGATTCCGAGTGACAGCAAAGTAGTAGTAGTAGTGTACAGAAACACCCAAGAGATATGGAATAACACATTCTTCTCTCTCCTCAGACGACAACAGCACACTGCCTTACCCTATCAGGCCCCTACCTGACATCACCGCCAGTGACATCCAGTAAGTGTGTTTGAGATGTGTTAATGCACTGTAGCTTGTATCTCTCCCTGAATCACCCTGTCTTTCTTCCTCACATACTATATCTCTCTCAGTCACTATCTCTCTCTCTCCTTATCTAACAACGCACCTTTTCCTTACAGAGAAGCCTTCGACTTCGGTGTCTCAATGTTCAATAAGCAGATCAAACTTGAGGAGCTGCTGAAGAACAGAGGCCTGAGTTTGAAGAGGAACTCGTCCTCTTATGATCACCAAGTACTGAACAACATGCCTAGACCCACCTCAAAAGCGCTCTCTCGTACGGGTCACATTGTGGACGACTGTACGGCCAGGATAGCTAAGAAGTGAGAGTCTTTGTCCTATGTGTGTGTGTGTGTCTGTCTACCTGTCTGTTTGCCTATCTTTCTCTCTGTCTGCCTATCTGTCTCATGTGGGTCATATATGTGATTGGTTTACAACTGGTGAACGCTGTTCTTCATCACACATATGTTATTTACTGACACTTCTACGTAACTGTACAGACACACCATAAACCCTTTAGAAGGGAGCAGCGCACTTAGCAATTTTATTCTGATTAACGCCAGACGATTTTATTCAGTTGGAACAAACCTCTGCACTCTAAAGGGTTAACGCCTCCCGTAAACACACACACACACACACACACAAAACCTCAACCAAACGTCACAGCTAAGATCATAACTCATAACTTCAGGTACAACTTGGACAGAAATCAGCTGAACTATCTCATACAGAAGTTGAAAGCCCCGAAGAAGTGTGAAGACGAGAGAATGAGACCAAAGAGAGAACCTTGTGATCCCGAGAGACGTTTTAGAAACCAAGATGGCACCTGTAATAATCTTAGAAACCCAGAGACAGGAGCTGCTTTCACTTCCTTCATACGTCTTCTTCCATCTGAATTTGATGATGGTGAGTGTGTGTGTGTGTGTGTGTGTGTGTGTGTGTGTAAAATAATAAATAATAATATTAATAATTAACGGTTTATTGAAAAAGTTCAGCAGCCCGAAGGCTGAAAATATACATTGGACAAAAATGACTTATTATATACAAAGTTATGGGGTGGGTGGGTCGTTTAACAAAAGCTTTCATTACTGAAAGGAGAAGGAACAATGATTGAACATACAAATTATTAGTTTACAGTTGATGGCCCGGGCTGGTCATGGAGACACCAGGTGGTGTGGTCTTCACGTGGTATAGTAACTCGTCCTCGGGTTTTGATATGAAGGACCTCATGTGGCCATGGGGACACCGGGTGGTGTGGTGTTCACGTGGTGCAATAACTCGTCCTCGGGTGTTGATATGAAGGACCTCACGTGGTCATGGGGTCACCGGGTGGTGTGGTGTTCACGTGGTGCAGTAACTCGTCCTCGGGTGTTGACATGAAGGACCTCACGTGGTCATGGGGACACCGGGTGGTGTGGTGTTCACGTGGTGCAGTAACTCGTCCTCGGGTGTTGATATGAAGGACCTCACGTGGTCATGGGGTCACCGGGTAGTATTGGGTGGTGTCACAGTAACTCGCCCTTCTGGATGGTGTTGTGTTATCTCGTAGTCAGGTGCATAGCCGGCCGGCCCTCTGTTGTTCCCATGGTGGACTGAATAGCACCTCCTGGTCAGAAGACGGCGGTCAGTTCCCACTGGTGGGTCACGGTTCTCACTAGTACTGTCTAGTGCTGAATTCACTGGCTTAAACACTGTTCATCACTGTTCAACACTGATCCCACTTCTTTCCGAAACGAAATTGTCACTTTTGATTATGTTGATATCCCGGTGGTGAGGGTGGGTCGGGGAGAGGGACTTGAGGAATGGGCCGAACATTGGCCAAGGGAGCAGCACCTGAATAGGTCTCTACCCTACGGTAGTCAAGGATGTGTGTGTGTGTGTGTGTGTGTGCAGTCGCGGTCTGACCACATAAGAGGACAGACGTGTGCCCATAGGTGCTCCTGTCCTCCCGATCGTCACACAAAGGCTACCCCTTTGCCGGCAAGTGTTGCCAGCGATGGTGGGGCGGGGTCGACATAAGCGCCCCAGAACAGGCGTCCCCTCTCTCATGGATACAGACATTTCTGAGACGGATAGTCATAGTGCATCCCACACCCTGCAAGAGTCAGACCTCAGTGATAGTGACAGTAACAGTAATGTTTCTATGGGAAACACTTGCTGGAGTGGCAACACCAATACCAAGGGCAGCAAGCTTCCCTTCGCCACCCACCCCTCTGCCAACCAACCAAGTAAATTGCATATGCACTTCCCTAAGGACTCATTGAAAACCGTCGAGGAACGGTTTAATTGGACAACAAAGTATTGGAGACAACACGGTCTCACCATTCAATTCCGAAAAGATAAGAACAGTAACTTTATCAAGTTTCAAACACCCGAGGTCAATGAAACACTCAGTACTGTTGGATTTGATGGGGTTGTCCTCGTGCCTTCTCCTGCTGACGCAGCGGAATGTTGCCACATCCTAGTTAAACAGTTCCCCCTATACGCTGAAGTCGAAGATGCTCGTAACTTTAATCCATGTATACTCAGTATACGTGGACACTACCGAGGGAAGACCCCACAAGCAGCTGTCATAGTTGATGCCCACCCAGTCCTCCCTCCCCTGCCCGCAGAAATCTATCACCCAGGACCTGCCTTTTGTATCATCTGCTCCCATTGGGGTCACACCTTCACCGCCTGCTGCCGACGTGATCGTCCCAGATGTCGCTTCTGTTCACGTAACCATCACTTCTCCGTCTGTGCCCCAAAAATCAAAGACCACCTCAATGGGGGTGGTGTGGGCTATGCTATTGACCCCAGGTGTTGTAATTGTGGTGGCTGGCACAATGCTGACTCACGACAATGCCGCAAACGTCCCTCCGTCCCAGGAGAAAAGCCTCCCCGAAGGCTGCGTCACCCTCAACCTCTCCCCCAGCCTACCAAACCACAGCCCTCTGCATCCCCTCTGTCTCCAGGAACACCTTTTTCAACAACACCTGCCCCTGCCTGGCCTCACCTGGCTGCAACACAGCAGTCCCAGCCGTCTCCTAAGTCAACTATTACTGGGCTTTCTCCCTGTCTCTACTCTGATGCTGTCAGGCCTTGTGCTCCCACAGGTGTCCCCCCACAACCCCCCTCCGGTGACACGACACAGATCATATCCCTCTTACACGAATTTACCAACCGCATTGAAAGGCTCTTTGATACACTCTGTACCGTCATCTCCAACCTACACAGATTACCCCTGCCTCCAGCTGCTACCCAGTCATCCCCCTCTTCTGGTTTGGCACATCCTGGTAGCCCCCCTGTGTGCCCCTCATGCTCACGGCCTACTCCACAGCCACCTAGCACCACTGCTGGCGTCCACACAGAGCCTGCCCCATGCCCGGCTGCCCCAGTCCACCCACTGCGCGCTCATGGACTCGAGGACACCACCCCCGGCTCCACATCCCCCACCGGCAAACTGGCACCTAGGGCCCATCCACGCCAGTTCTCCATATCAATTGACCACCATGCGGACATGCTAGTGGACTACGTATATACGCCAAGAAGGACGTCCCCTACTACCCTCTTGACGTCCCCCTTGAAGCCGACACTACCGACGTACATACCATCACAATCACACTGAAAGGTATATCCCTCAACATTGCCAATGCCGATGGCCTGGCACTTGACATTATTAGGGACCTGCCACGCTTTGCCATAAACAGATATATTGTACAGGGAAATTTTCCCCCACACACTCATCATTCTCTCACTTTATGTAACTTGCTGACGAAACCCATGACCCTTCAGGCTTTTACGCCCTTAATGCATGAGTCATAAAGGCAAGCATGAACTCCGCATGCTTCCCAGATTGGCGCTGTAAACGCTGCACAGGATGTAAGGGGGTGCCCAATAAACTAGCCCCCTCGGGGGCAATCTAAAAAAAAAAATCTGTGTGTATGCATCAGCTATAACACAACACCTCTCTGTCTTTACAGGTGTTATGACGGTAAGACAAGCAGCAGATGGGGGAGACCTGCCTAATGCCCGTCTAGTGAGCACCACTGTCAACTTTAAAGTATGTTGACACACACACACACACACACACACACACACACACACACACACACACACACACACAGACACACACACACACACACACTGAAGGTAAAGTTAACTTAATTATTCTAAACTTAATACTTCCCATTGTTCAAATACTTAAAAGTATATAAGTAACATAATGTCTGGTTTATTACTACATAATTCATTACTGTGTATTTAACTATTGCTACATTACTTAACTGTTAAGTAAGTGAAGTGTCACCCCCTCACAGCCGGCAGGTCAGAAGACTTGTCTCAACTTTCTTCACATGACTTTCGGCCAGTTCCTGGATCATGACCTGACCGAGACGCCCATGAGTAAAGGTGAGCTTCCCATCATTTAAGGTCAGCTGTATGTGTGTGTGGTACAATAACCTTGCAGTACGGTGCAGTTATCTTGCTCTACGGTACAGTAACCATGCTATACGTTAATCTAACCTTGCTATACGGTAATGTAACCATGCTATACGTTAATGTAACCTTGCTATACGTTAATGTAACCTTGCTATACGTTAATGTAACCTTGCTATACGGTACAGGAGTGAACGGCAGCACTATAACATGCTGCAGTAAGGAGGTGCAGGACAACCCAGACTTGCTACACCCACAGTGTGCACCGATCACCATCCCCGCTGGCGACAACTTCTACAGCCCTTATGCCGCCACCTGTATGGAGTTTGTGCGATCTGTACCTGCCGACAGGTGTACCTTAGGTGAGTATACTGGTGTACCTTAGGTCAGTATACTGGTGTACCATAGGGGAGTATACTGGTGTACCTTAGGTGAGTATACTGGTGTACCTTAGGGGAGTATACTGGTGTACCTTAGGTGAGTATACTGGTGTACCTTAGGGGAGTATACTGGTGTACCTTAGGTGAGTATACTGGTGTACCTTAGGGGAGTATACTGGTGTACCTTAGGTGAGTATACTGGTGTACCTTAGGTGAGTATACTGGTGTAACTTAGGTCAGTATACTGGTGTACCGTATGTGAATATACTGGTGTACCTTAGGTGAGTATACTGGTGTACCTTAGGTGAGTATACTGGTGTACCTTAGGGGAGTATACTGGTGTACCTTAGGTGAGTATACTGGTGTACCTTATGTGAATATACTGGTGTACCTTAGGGGAGTATACTGGTGTACCTTAGGGGAGTATACTGGTGTACCGTATGTGAATATACTGGTGTACCTTAGGGGAGTATATCTTAGTTCATCATAATGTAACATAAGTGGCCGGTAAATAAATAAATAGTCACCTCTCCCCCAGGACCGAGGCAACAGCTGAACCAACTGACCACGTATGTTGATGGTGGCAGTGTATATGGGATATCTCTTGAAGAAGCTGCCGAACTACGAAGCTTCCAAGGTGGACTATTGAAGACCCAGGTGAGTTACTCTCTCTCTCTCTCTCTCTCTCTCTCTCTCTCTCTCTCTCTCTCTCTTAAAATCTCTTCTCATATGTCACCATTATCTCTCATCTTCTCTCACTACCTGTCTCTCACCATAATAATACAGTTATCTCTATACTTACAGTTAACGAGGGACGGGGTGGAACTACTCGGGCCAAACATGAATCTTCCAGGCTGTAATGTACCGGAAAGGAGTGCTGAGGGGGAGTTCTGTTTTAAGGCGGGTGAGTCTCTCTCTCTCTCTCTCTGTCCGTGTGTATGTAAACTAAATAAACCTAGCAATTCCAACACCTGCTATAACAGTCTTCAATATATCCTCCCCTCCAATAATTTTCGTATTCCCCAGGCGATAACCGAGTGAACGAACAGATGTTTATGGTGATGGTGACGGCAGTGTGGGCGAGGGAACACAACCGCCTGGCGAAAAGACTGGCGAAGATCAATCCTCACTGGGATGATGAGAGACTGTTTCAAGAGGCGAAGCGAATACTTGTAGCGGAGCTGCAACAAGTTGTTTACAATGAATATTTGCCTCCTGTGTTAAGTGAGTGAGAGAGAGACCGATAGATAGAGAGAGAAAATATACGGATTTCTCCCAGACTACTGTAGATGTTTAAACAGGTCATAAATGAAGTCAACGCTGATACTTGAACACATTATGAAAGTCAATATGTGTTAAAATGTAACGCTTAAACACACATAATAGCTAATATGTGTAAATAGCTAATATGTGTTAATATGTACCACCTGATAAACACCTGTAATACCTGTGTTGTGTACTCGACAGGTCCTAAACTCATGGCAGCAGCTGGACTCAATACAGGAACTGATGGTCAACAAACAACTGATTATAATGACAGAATTGATCCATCTATGACGACTGATTTCGCAACTGCTGCCTTCAGATTTGGTCACTCTCAAGTTACCGTAAGTGTGCAGGGTGTGAGGTAGGTGTGTGTGTGTGTGTGTGTGTGTGTGTGTGTGTGTGTGTGTGGTGTATGTGTGTGTGTGTGTTATCTTACAAGCACACATATATCTCTCTCCTATACACACTTCTCTCATCTTCAGAACTATCTCCCACAAACTATCTCTCACACTCACAACTATCTGTCTCTACTACTTACAGGACCGGATTTTTGAAGTAGCGCAAAATGGAAGGACCACAGTTGAAGACTTCAGTAGTGTTTTCTTTAACCCTTTCGCACTCTACCTACCGGACGCACCTGAGAGACTAGTGAGAGGAGGGCTGGTCCAGGCTGCAGGCAATGTGGACATGAGCCTATCTTTGTCGGTGAGTTTCTGTAGGTGATTCCCTTGGTCCAAGGTGAGTCACTTGTTTTAGTTGAGTCACGGGGTTTTGGGGTGTTTAAACATCAGATGGAATAAGCCTAGGGACGAATCTTTTGGTGATTTTAAGTTTTTAACAAATTCTTTTTTGTCTGGTTAGTTTAGGTAATCTGGTGTGCCGCACCGTACAGTAACTAAATACAACTCGTGGTTATACAGGTGTCTGGGAAGATGTTCCGTCGTATGAAGCAGTTTGGGCTGGACCTTCTCGCTCTTAACGTACAACGAGGGAGGGACCATGGCATACCTGGCTACGTCAGATACAGGATGGCGTGTGGCCTGAAACCTGTCAATAACTTTGATGAGCTCAAACCTGACATGGAACCTCAGGTCTTAGATAAACTGAAGAAGGCCTACAAGTGAGATACAACGAGAGAAAGAGATATAGAGATATAATAGATGCATAAAGAGAGAGAGAGAGACCGACAGGAAGGTTGGACCACAGGGTCAAGTAGGTCATAGAGTAATGATGATTTGATTATGTTCCCATATGTGGGTACAAAAGCGACTAGTCTTCAGTATTAGGGCTTAATAAAGGTATTATAGGTGACCTCAGAACGACCTGACAATCTCACTCGCCAAATTATTCATGATTTACCTGAGACGATGAGAGAAACTGATACAGAAAAATAATGGAGAGATTTTGAAGGGGGTTTGTCACCTCTCCATTTCTATATTTCTTTGTAAATATAATTATCTATCTATCTCTCTGTCAGTCTTTCTAACTATCTATCTATGGTGCCTCAGGAGGGTTCAAGACATCGACCTGTTCGTCGGCGCTCTATCAGAGAAGAACGTGGCTGGCGGTAATGTGGGTCCCACTTTCGCCTGTATCTTGGCAGACCAGTTTGTGAGAATCAAGATTGGAGACAGATTCTGGTTTGAGTACAAGGACTCCCCGGGAGCTTTTACTGTTGGTAAGTGAGACACAAAGAATCACTTTATCTCTCAATATTTCTCTTATATCTCCTAATTGAAAATAATCTCTCCCCTATCTCTCCCCCCCATAGACCAACTGAGAGAACTCCAGCAGGTCTCCTTCTCTCGTATTCTCTGCGACAACATCAGAGAGCTGAATCAAGTCCAACGTTGGTCCATGGAGGTCATAAGCCCTTTTAACCCTCTCTTATCATGTGACTCTAAATGTCTTCCAAGTCTGAACCTCGACCTTTGGAAAGAGAAGCACTAGATACCATTATAGAGCAAGGTACCATTGTAGAGCAAGGTACCATTGTAGAGCAAGGTACCATTGGAGAGCAAGGCTCCATTGGAGAGCAAGATACCATTGTAGAGGAAGGCACCATTTTAGAGCCAGGTACCATTGGAGAGCAAGGCTCCATTGGAGAGCAAGATACCATTGTAGAGGAAGGCACCATTTTAGAGCAAGGTACCATTGGAGAGCAAGGTACGAACCTGAGGAAAAAATAGGTTACAAATGTTATAATTACAAAACGGTACCAATATTCTAAATCCTTAACCATTGGAAAAAGAAAGATACCCTGTAGAGTTTCAATGTCCTAATTTCGCCTATGAAGTTTAAATAACTTAACCTAATCTAACCTAACCCAGCAAGGCCTAACAGAAAAGTCGATTTTTTTCTTCAGTTCCAAAGTTTATTATGTTTCTTAAGTTAAAATTTTATTATTTTCCTGAATTCACAAGTTCATTATTTCAATATTTTTTAGTTTTCTCTAATTTATTATTTATTTTAATTATTATTTTGTTTTTAGATACTAAATTAATATATCTTAATTTAGTTAATTATTATATTAGTGTTTTAAAATTATATATAATTTGTTTTGTTTATTTTTTGTTTAAGAATAAAAACAGTTATATTATTGTAGTTTTCATTTGGTTGTGGAAAGTTATATTTAATCGAGTGTTTATTTGGTTGTGTGAAAAAAGAAATTGGAGTTTTTAATCTTTGTCTCAATAAAAAAATACCAAATTGTATGGCTTTTTTATTTGTTTATGTCCGACTTTTAAAACAATTTGAAAACTATTGAATAAAGTAGATTATACACCCGTATAATCCAGAAGGCATAATGTAGGTAAATGTTCAAAAAGATGAACCCCCCAATAAAGGGAAATAATTGGAGTTGGATTATTAAAAACAAAGACAATAAGAAGTAAAGGAGAGATGGACAGAGTACGTAGAAGAAGTATACAATGATAAGAACATAAGAATGGAGGAAACTGCAGCGGGGCCTATTGGCCCATACTGGGCATTCCCGTTTACACCCAACCCCTATTGCTCATATAAGCATCCAACCTATGTTTGAAGCTATTCAGCGTATTCGAGTTAATGATGATATTTGGTAACTTGTTCCATTCATCCACAACTCTGTTTCCAAACCAGTGTTTACCTATTTCACGCCTAAATCTAAATTTGTCTAATTTAAAAACCATTGTTACGAGTTCGCTCCTGGTTGGATAGTTTGAGTACCTTTGTAATGTCCCCTTTGTTTAGTCCTGACTTCCACTTATACACCTCTATCAGGTCGCCCCTCGCTCTACGTCTCTCGAGGGAGTGCAAATTAAGGTGCTTTAACCTGTCTCTATACTCAAGGTTCCTAATGCCCGGGATTAGTCTTATCATTCTCCTCTGAATTCTTTCCAATGATTCTATATCCATTCTGTAATACGGTGACCAGAACTGAACTGCGTAATCCAGGTATGGTCTCACAAGAGCAAGATACAGTTTTAGGATGACCACGCTAGTCTTGTAACTAACACTCCTTTGTATGAACCCAAGCACTTTATTAGCCTTGTTACGAGCAAAAACACATTGTTTACTTGGCTTAAGGTTCCTACTTATCATAACTCCTAAATCTCTCTCGCAGTCGGATTTCTCTATGGCATCGTTGTTCATCTGGTATCTGGTTTCCCTGTTTACATCTCCTATACTAAGTACTTTACATTTGTCCACGTTGAATTTCATCTGCCATTTTTCAGACCATTCGAAAAATTTGTTTAGATCTTCCTGTAGTAGAGATAAATAACGAAAAGGAAATAAAGATAGAACTACCAATTCTGGAAACACATGTTGAGGCAGCTGTGATTGATCAGCTTCCAGTAGAATGCATCAAACAAATGGGCAAGAATGGGATAGAATGTTTGACTAAAATATTTAATTCTATATACTTCAGAGGAGACTTTCCCAGTGATTTCAAAAGTTAGGAGCCTTAGTGCACACAGTTTAGAACAATAAACTTAATATGTCATCCATGCGAAACAATTATAAAGCATTATTTTAAGTAGATAAAAGTTTAGAATAAAAAGTGAGTTTATCTGAAGACCTAAATGGATTTAGAAAGGGAAAAGGAACTAGAGAAGCTATATTTTGTTTGAGAATTTCGAATGAAAGAGCTTTTAGAAGTCCCCCAAAAGTTGTATATCTGCTTTGTTGATTTTGAATTTTTTTTGGATAAGTTAAAGGAAAATAAACTTAGAGAGAGATCTTGGAAGAAATAGGCATTAATGAAGGAGATACTAGAATTTTAAAGAATTTTTACTGGCAAGACGAAGCTGCAGTTTTTGTAAATAATATAATGAACTTATTATTTGGATCACAGACGGGTAGTAAGACAAGGCTGTGTTCTGTCCCCAATATTGTATATTATATTTTCAGAATTCTTATTGAGAGAAGTTATGAGTGATGATAATGAGGGACTAAACGTTTATGGTAAAGTACTCGTAATATCAAATGAGCGCTATGCAGATGATACTGCCCTTACCATAGATAGTGAAGAGGCATTACAAAAACTCGTTAACAGCTTGTGGAAAAAGATGAAAAATATGGTTAAAACGTTAATGCTGTAAAGACGAAAGAAATGGTTGTTATAAATTCGAAATAAATAAAAAATTACAAATTATGGTAGGCAACAGGGCACTTAATCAAAAGGAAATTTTTTGTGGATTTGGGAAGTAACATTAACTGTGATGGTAGATGTACGGAAGAAATCAAAACAAGAATGGGGCAAGTAGAAACAGCATTTAATAAAATAAAAGGCCTAATGAAAAGGAACACTAACTTCAATTTGGGAAAAAGACTACTAAAAGGCTTTATATGACAAGTAGAGTACTGATTTATGAGCAAGAAGCGGGGACACATTCAGCAGACACCAGAAAGAGTTTGGAGGCCTTTGAAATGTGGTGTTGTTTGCGTAGACTAAGAATAAGCTGCAAGACAGGAAAACAAATGAAGAAGTACCAAGATTAGCGAAAATTTCAAGAGAAATACTTGAAATGTACAGAAAAAGAAAAATGAGATAATTTGGTCACATAATTAGGGATGAAGGGATAATAACAGAAATATTAATGGACAAAGTTGCGGGTAGGAGGGCCAGGGGAAGGCAGAGGGATGGATGAATGAAATTAAAAACTGGGTCCCAAGTGAGATACAAAACCTTAGAGGATTGGTAAACACAACCCGAGAACGTTTAGGGTGGACTGTGGTCGTCAACCCTCGGATATGAGGACAGTTCTCAGATTGATTGATTCACGAGTATGTGTGTATATTAGTGCGTGTGTATTCAAATATGTTTATATGTACGTTTGCGTGTATACTCGGCAAAAAAAGTGTTTTTACAATTCTTGTGCGAAACAAAATTACACCATGAATAAAGGTTTTTGATAGAGGCTCATGAGGCATACTGTTATTTACACGCACACACACACAAAGATGCATATACGCGCGCACACACACACACACACAAATCCACATATAAATACAAATACAGAGATACACACGCACACAAACACGCAAACACACATGCATATACAGTAAACACACACACACACACACATAAGAACATAAGAAAATAAGGAGTCTGCAATAGGCCGGTTGGCCTGTGCAATGTGCATGGCAGCTCCTGTCGAGAGTTACTACCACTCTCTATCATCCATGAATCTATCTAGCCTCCTTTTGAAACTTTCCAGAGCTCCCGCACTTACTACAAAGTTGCTAAGCTTGTTCCACTCGTCCACCACGTGGCATCGCCGGGGTTCATTTACAGTACACCCAGTACACCTTCCCTTGCTTACAATCAGTTAACGTGGTAACACCGCGCACTTCACTTGTGTATCACCGCTGGTAACTGTCTAGCGGGTGTTGTGTGTCTGTGGTGAGTAACAGTGTGTTGTGTGTGTGACTGTGGTGAGTCTTGGACTATGAATACAAGACAGTTATCTAAACTCTTCCTTGTTGGGCCTACATCATGGGGTTGATTTTGAAAAGTGCTTCTGACGCAGTGTTTCGGTCATCATCTGGACCAGATGTGCTCCTCTTCAAACGTTTTCATATCCAGTGGGAAAACATCGACTATGTTTCTTTCCAAGAAGGCTTCATTGATCAGTTCCTATAAGTGTACGTTAACCAGGTAAATGACGACCTTCTTGACAATGCAAAGTCACAGCTAGAATTAATGCAACCAAAGGATGATTACCGGGAATTACTTGATCTGTCAATTATCTTACTTGGTGAGACACCCGCATGATCCGTTAATTTCCTGACTCCTGGTTCAATGCACCATGCCATTTTTGCCATCAAAATATGGATGTTCCGGAGTCAGTTCAAGCTGACAATACAAAAAGAGTCAGGGCTACGAGATGTGTGCCTCTTCATTGTTTGCATTTATATAAAAGCCTAGTTTACAGCCCCCAGCCCCCTTTCATCTCCAAATGAATGAGCTGACCTTCATGAAGGACCTCTTCAAATACAGGGCATTCAGCCCCCATCATTTCAAGAGCCACCAGCGAAACGCTGACTAATCCTCTGTTATCTTTCCGAACAACTGGTAAGCTTGGCCTATTTAATAAACAGGTCAGTATAGGTACTACGCATTTGATGTTAGAGGCTTTGAACCAGGAGGGTGATGTGAAGCCCATCCAGCGATCGTAGCCTCATCTTCAGTAACTGATTGGTCAAGGAAAGGAGTCCTTTGTCAATCAGAATTCTTGGTAATTGTTTGAAAAGTTAGAGTTGCCCAATTTGTTTCTGTCCACGGATCCTGAAACCTGGGATGACCAAGGTGAATACAAGAGCGCAAGAGATGTGCTTTCCTTTATGAAAGTAGTCAGTGACCATACCGAGAAAGGTGTAGTCATTGTTAAGTCCTATAATAAATTGCTGACCAAGGACGAAGTGCAGCTTTAGTTTCTCCTTCAAGTTGTGGCCTTTCCAGATAGCAGAAAGCAGGCGCTGGCCTGAACCGGACAATATTGATTGTGATAGTGCCCGTGATACCCCTGCCTTTCTGCAGCTAACACTCACGTGTCACCAAGTGAGGGGAGACTGGAAAAACATATACATGAAAGTCAGTGATCGTTGAGCTTCCTATAAATTTAACTGATTTCAGATGAACTTTACATACATTGATTTCAGTTTAAGTGAAACATATTTACGAAAGGATAGATGACAACTTGCTTTGAATTATTTTTTTAAATAAATAATGGCCATCTCTCACTATCTCTCTCCCACAGTCCACTACCATGATGAACCTGCATGTCCTATCAACCATCTCTCATCCATCTCTCACTATCTCTCTCCCACAGTCCGCCACCATGATGAACCTGCCTGTCCTATCAACCATCTCTCATCCATCTCTCACTATCTCTCTCTCACAGTCCACTACCATGATGAACCTGCCTGTCCTATCAACCATGTCTCATCCATCTCTCAGTTTCTCTCTCCCACAGTCCGCCACCATGATGAACCTGCCTGTCCTATCAACCATCTCTCAGTATCTCTCTCCCACAGTCCGCCACCATGATGAACCTGCCTGTCCTATCACCCATCTCTCATCCATCTCTCAGTATCTCTCTCCCACAGTCCGCCACCATGATGAACCTGCCTGTCCTATCAACCATCTCTCAGTATCTCTCTCCCACAGTCCACCACTATGATGAACCTGACTGTTCTATCAACCATCTCTCATTCATCTCTCAGTATCTCTCTCCCACAGTCCACCACTATGATGAACCTGACTGTTCTATCAACCATCTCTCATTCATCTCTCACTATCTCTCTCCCACAGTCCGCCACCATGATGAACCTGACTGTGCTACCAGTCGTCTCTATGCTCATGGGTAGATATCAGCCGCCAGTCATCACGCCTGGGTTCACCTGTGAGGGACCAACACCTTTGTTCTTAAAGACCCCTGATGTTGACCTGTCTCTTCTGCCACCTGATGCTAACCTGGAGAAACTGCTGAGCTTAACTTGGCCAAGATTAGGTGAATAATGTGTGTGTGTCCGTGTGTGTGTGCGTGTGTGTGTGTGTGTGTGTGTGTGTGTGTGTGTGTGTGTGTGTGTGTGTGTGTGTGTGTGTGTGTATGTGTGTGTGTGTGTGTGTGTGTGTGTGTTGTAGAGAGAATGTTATAAGAAAATAAGGAGTCTGCAATAGGCCGGTTGGCCTGTGCATGGCAGCTCCTGTCGAGAGTTACGACCACTCTCTATCATCCATGAATCTATCCAGTCTCCTTTTGAAATTTTCCAGCGCTCCAGCACTTACTACATAGTTGCTAAGCTTGTTCCACTCGTCCACCACCCTATTTGTGAACCAGTTCCTTCCTATCTCCCTCCTAAACAGTAGTCATTATATTTCTATGTTCTTCTTTACTGGTTCTTTACAATACACTAAACGTAACATGAAATCCGTTTCTTGAGACAATATATATATATATATGCAAGTAAATCACTGTAGGTGCGCGTGATCTAGGTATATGCTGATAACCACAAGGAAAGAAGAAAACACGAAGTTCCCAAGCGCTTTCGTGTAATTCACATCTTCAGGGGTGAGTACAAACTAAGTAGAAATGCAGAATAAGTAATATATATACAGAGGAGGGTGAGATCAAGTCCACATAGGTCAAGTATAGGTAATGACCCTACTAATCTTCACAAAAGCACCGCAGAGTTCGGTAGTCAGGTCAGAGGAAAAAACTGACCCAACCTTCTCACCTGGTTACAAATCTTCTTAATTACAAAATTGTCCAATTTGTACATACCATTACTCAAATTCATGTTAACGGATTCGGTATGTTTAATGAGACTAGATTCTATAATGTTCCTACTGTCAATTGAATTACAAGGTAATATATATATATATATATATATATATATATATATATATATATATATATATATATATATATATATATATATATATATATATATATATATGCTGATAACCACAAGGAAGGAAGAGAACACGAAGTTCCCAAGCGCTTTCGTGTAATTCACAGTCTGTACTCACCCCTGAAGATGTGAATTACACGAAAGCGCTTGGGAACTTCGTGTTTCCTTCTTTCCTTGTGGTTATCAGCATATACCTAGATCACGCGCACCTACAGTGATTTACTTGCACATATATATATATATATATATATATATATATATATATATATATATATATATATATATATATATATATATGCTGATAACCACCAGGAAAGAAGAAAAACACGAAGTTCCCAAGCGCTTTCGTGTAATTCACATCTTCAGGGGTGAGTACAGACTAGTCTGTACTCACCCCTTGGGAACTTCGTGTTTTTCTTCTTTCCTGGTGGTTATCAGCATATACCTAGATCACGCGCACCTACAGTGATTTACTTGCATATATATATATATATATATATAAAACAAAAGTTGTAATCGAATCTTTTCTATTCCAACCCACACACCCACATACACACACGCACAGACAGTTCCTGGTACACGAGGCGGTGGTTGGAAGGCGACAAGTCCTCCTCTACTAAAGAAGAAGGACTTCAGAATATCAACGACAGATCCTCGTTTCCTGCAGGTGACAGTAACACGTGGAAGCACGTCCCTAAGGCATTGCCTCGTGTCACCCCTAACGTTATAAAGTAAGTGTTTTAGAGATGTTTTCATCCCTTATAGCATGAAGGCTGTGTTGATACAATACACTTGAGGTTTGTTTTACGGAATATCAAGAGAGAGAGAGAGAGAGAGAGAGAGAAAAGAGAGAGAGAGAGAGAGAGAGAGAGAGAGAGAGAGAGAGAGAGAGAGAGAGAGCTCCTTCACTCACTACTTATCTTGCTCACTCATTCACTATCTCTCCCTCTCCCTTTCGCCATCCATATCTCGTTCTCTCTTTTACCGATCACCTCCCTCCACCCACACACTGCCCATCTCTCCCCTACAGTGAAGCTTTCGAACACGGTATTTTAGTCTATAAGAAGCAGATCGAACTTGAGGAGATGTTCAACAAGAAAAAAATGAGCTTGGAGAAGAACTCGTCCTCTTATGCTCACCAAACTCTGAACAACAAATACAGACCGATCTCAAAGCAGCTATCCTACACGGGTACCATTATGGATTACTGTACGGCGATGATTGTTGAAAGGTGAGTGAGTTTCTGTCTGTCTGTTTGTGTGTCTATCTGCCTGTCTCTTGTGGGTTACATATGTTATTGGGTTAAAGCTGGTGAACGCTGGTGTTTCATTATATATGTGATGTATTTTTACGTAAAGACACATCAATAAAGCCTCCCGTACACACACACACACACACACACACACACACACACACACACTCAATACACATATGCATACACAAAACAAAATCGATTCAACTTATACAAAAACAACCTTTTCATAAATTTACAAGTAACTTCATGATATAACTTACAACTTCAGGTTTCGATTGGACAATACTCAAGTGAACCTCGACATGCATAGCTTTGAAGCCCCGAAGAAGTGTGAAGACGAAAGAATGAGACCAAAGAGAGAACCTTGTGACCCCAAGAGACGTTTTAGAAACCAAGATGGCACCTGTAATAATCTTAGAAACCCAGAGACAGGAGCTGCTTTCACTTCCTTCATACGTCTTGTTCCATCTGAATTTGGTGATGGTGTGTGTGTGTGTGTGTGTGTGTGTGTGGCGACCTGTGGTGTAATGGTCAGCATGCTCGCCTTGCAAGTGAGTGGACCTGGGTTCGATCCCCGGGCAGGGTGAAACTATGGGCAAGTTTCTTTACGCCATTTGCCTATGTCTACCCAGCAGTAATTGGGGACCTGGATGTTAATCGATTTGCAGATCGTATTCCGGGGTAATGGTTAGCCAGTGCAGTTGGCGAGTTGTCCAGACTTCTCGGACTATTCCTTGACACTGGGTCATGCAGATCGTTAACTCAGGGTGTGGTTGTTGTGTTGGCGACAGCTTCTACACCTTAAACAAATTCACGCCTAGGTGGCCCTTGGGCCGGCCATCCTCGTTACACGAGGGGCAACCATTATTATTTAAGAAGAAGAAGAAGATATAGAATTAACGATCTATTGAAAGTACAGGGCAGCCAAATGGCTGAATATTGACAAAAATAGAGGTGATAAGAGTTACATGAGGTGAAATTGGCGAGTGGGTCACTTGAATGACAAAAGGTTTTAGTACAAAACAATAAGAAGCTTGGAGTGAAAATATAAATTAAGTACAGATCAGGTAGTGGGCGAGCCAGTCTCGTAAACTGCCTTGTGATTTGATATTGGTGGCAGCAAAATCCTTCCTGCGGCTTGGAGGAACTTCGTACTGTAGGTGCTAAGGGCAGTCTTGGTCGCTCCTTCCCCCTTGGATGTCACAATATGCATATGTTCATCACACCCAACACGTGAACTGAGTAGGTCCTTCAGCTCACACGGGGTGATGGAGAGGGTTCTTGTTCCTCTTCTGAGGTAGTTAGGAATTCTCATTTCTCACTTAGTGAAATAGCGGGTCCTCATTTCTCACCTGGTGCCACAGTGAGCCTTTATTTAACATCTGTTGTTTGTGAGGTGGTGGATGGTAGGCTGTAAGGGCGATATGGGCCATTACAACTGACCGCCGGGCACTCACTTGTCACTGTTTTAACCTTGTTTTTATTCTTTTCGAGTTGGAAAGTCACTTTTGTTTATCATTTGTGGGTTCAATGTTAATCGTTGCACTGCATTGTTAGTAGGAAGATGTATATCAATTCTGGAGGGAGAGAGGAAATGGGAGGAAGGGGGGGGGGCAACAGACTGATCCTGGCAGCTGCATCCATAGGCAAAAAAGAGCAGCACCTAGTATGTTGTCATTCCATGGAAACTGAAGACAGTGTGAGTTTGTGTGTGCACCAGCTATGACACAACACCTATCTATTTTTACAGGTGTTATAACATTAAGACGAGCAGCAGATGGAGGAGCCTTGCCTAATGCCCGTCTTGTGAGCACCACTGTCAACATTAAGGTATGTTAACACACACATTAACTATTAATACTACTTTGCTGCCACTCGCAATCGAGTAGGATGATCATCCATCTATAATACAATGATAAGAGTTATTAAAAATGTCACCTTCGTTGGTGACCTCGAAGGTGACTCGAAGACCGATTCAGAACCGGCAGGGTCGTCCACAGATGTTGCACATGTGGAGGGCTACATCTAGTGCGGGAGGGGAGGCGGCGGGGTATTTCCGGCGCTGCCGCTTGTATCCCTCGGTATGCAGTCGGATTAACTTGAAAGTACTAACACCTTCTCATGTGGTGTTCCTCCAAGCGTTACGGTGTGGAGTGATCGTCTCCTAGGTGAGGGGGTCGATTTGGCACCTTTTCAGATTTGTCTTAAGACTATCCTTATAACTTTTCCGTTGCCATTGACTAAAAAGTAGCTGCTTTGGTAGTGTACTATCATCTATGTGGGTAACATGGATATTCCAACATAGTTAGTAATGGATATTGGGTGACTCGATGATCCAACAGATGGTATCAGCGAGAATTCTAGCATTTGTTCTCTTGTCTTCCCATCGAACTCTGAGGATGGAGCGTTGACTACATTGATGAGAGTTTTCAAGCGCCTTGCGGCGCCTCCTGTATGTGACACATGTCTCGCTGCCGTACATCAAGGTGGGGAGGACTACTGATCGATATACGAGCAGCTTTGTATATAATATCAGCTCCCTACAACTTAAAACACGGGTACGGAGTCTGCCAAAGGCTTGAAATACATATCTGAACCGATGTTGAATTACTTAATCGATGTTCACGGTGGTGGACAAGTGGGAGCCAAGATACTGAAAGTGGGTAACGTTAGAAAGGGTGTGGCTGAATCAGGGGCAAGCTGGAAGAGAATCTGAGTCTTGTGTACATTCACCTCAAGGCCGAAGTGTCTATATGCATCTACGTAGGTGTTCAGGAGCTCCTGTAGTTTGCGTTGAGTGTGAGCATCGAGAGTGGGGTCGTCTGCATACTAAAGTTCAGTGATGGAAGCAGCCGACACCTCTGTTCCTGCCTGGAGTCGTCCTATGTTGAAAGACCCTTCATCCAGTACTGAACGTGTACCCCACAGAATAAATTAGCACTGGCATGACTCGGGAAGGCAGCAGAGAAAATGGAACAGAGAGTTTGGGTCAGTACATATTGCTGATTTATTCCCGTTCGGATGCGGAAGAACTCAGACTGGGTGCCATTGTGCAGGGCAATGTCGTTCATGCAATCGTGGAGTTGCCTCTCAATGGCGATACATTTTGATGGGAAGCTTAAAAGACTGAGGGCCCGAAAGAGGGCTTTCCTGTTAAATGAATCGGAAGGCCTTGGTAAGGTCGATGAAAGCCATGTACAGGTAACGACGTTACTCTGCACTTTTCCTGTATCTGGCAGGCAGCAAAGATCATGTCAGTGGTGTCACATGATGGTCTACAGCCACATTGTGATTCCGGAAAGAAGTTTTCCTCCTCAGGAAGAAGTCTGTTTCAGAAGAATCAGGCGATAATCTTGCCAGCTATGGACAGCAGTGAGATCCCGAGGTAGTTACCACAGTCTGACAGATGTTCACTGTTCTTATAAATATTGACGATGGAGGCATCTGTAAGATCTTAGGGGATTTCCTCCTTCTTCCATATATTCTCCAGGAAACTGGAGATGGCTGGTAAGCAGAGGTCCTCCTGCATTATACACCTCGGTTGGGATTCCATCAGGCCCTGTGGCTTTGTTAATATTCATCTGATTGATGGCAGTAGCTACCTCATCACAGGATTGACGATAGCCGAGGTGCGTCAGCTCCGGGTGTTGAGGGACCTGCTGGGTAGTCAGGACATCCACATCAGTATTTCGGTTGAGTAGGGAAGGGTAGTGCTTTTTCCAGTACTGATGGATGCTTTCTTTGTCTTTTATTAAGGAGTTACCGTCAGATGAGTGGAGGCTAGTTGAGCCATACAGTATATTGCTTTAGTGGAAATTAAAATTTCGCGTATATTGTGTTGATCCCCAATTTTTTTGCGTTTCACATGCTTTATGTTTCCACCATTCGTCTTTTGAATAGAGAAGTTTCGGTTGGGCCATCGCTTTCTTCTGGTGTAAGGTATCAGCTTTGGTCCGAGACTGAGGGATGTTCTGCCAGTTAGCGAGGGCAGCACGTTTACCATTGACGAATACGTCAAATTCCTGGTTATTTGCATCAAACCAGTCCTGGTGTTTCTTCCAATCAGGGCCTCGCTACAGGTTCTATTGCTAGACCCTCCAGTTGCTTAGTATTAAATCCTCCTCTGGAGGCATGTTGTCTTCGCCATTTTGGGGCGACGTGAAGGGAGAGCTTGGATTTGATGACCAATGATATGTGTCACAGTGGTTTGAGCCACGCATGGCTCAGGTGATGAGGACATCGCTGCAATCTCTTTCTCTCATAATGATGTAGTCAATGAGATACCAATGTTTGGATAGTGGGCGATGCCAAGAACCTTTCAATTTGTCGGCCTTCTTAAACAAGTGAGATTGTTCTGCACACTTGCTGAGGAGGAGTAGGCTGTAAGGGTTACACTTGTTCACTCAGTATCTCCCTATGGTTCCTTGCCATAAGTCAGCATCTCTGCCAACTCTGGCACTAAAGTCACCTAGGAGCACAACATTATCTTCTTTGGGAATAGAGGTTAGCAATCTGTCAAGGTCGACATAAAAGGCCTCCTTGATGTCATCCTCTGCATCCTGTGTTAAGGTGTATGCATTGATGAAGAAGGCATGACGCAAGTAATTCAGTGGGACTAGGAGCGTCATGAGATGCTCGTTGTCCCCAACAGGCATTTTAGTTAGTCTCTGTATGATGGATTGGCGATTGACAAAGCCAATTCCTTAAATATGGTATTTCACCGCAGCAGGATTATCGTTCCAGAAGAAGGTATAGACAAACCCCCCGCTCTGTGAGTCGACCCTTGTCTAAGAGCCGAAACTCACTAATGGCTGTTATGTCGATGCTGTACCAAGACATCTATTTTGCCAAAAGGGCGGTTCTTCTTTCAGGATGCTCCTTTGTGCCAATATCCAGAAGGGTCCTGACATTTCATGCAGTGACCCTAAGAGGTTGCATCTTTTTGTTTGCTTGTTTGCTTTGATCTGTGATTATGATTTTGACCGCATTAGCATAACCTTACTGGGTGCAGTTGCCCAATCAGATTTGTTTTTTAGGCAGGCTATGTTTAGGGCACCTTTTCTAGCCCGCTTCCCATGTGGAGCGAGCAGAGTGGCTCCTGGGAAGGGCTGCTCAGTCACACAGACAGGACTGGATTGCACTGCTGTCTAGATCCCAGTGCGTAAACGACCATCTTATCTTTGCTGTCCATGTGTTGAGTTTTGACTAGAGACTCGTCTGTCGCCATGGGACTTTTGGGGGTTAGGGGTTCTGAAGATGATGGAAAGTATGATGAGCCATGATGATGGCTGTGCGTGAATTGATTTACGTGGTGAGGCAAGAGTTCAAGCTTTAACCATACACCTTGGCTCTCCCTTTCCTGATCCAATGGTGCAGGTAGCTGCAACGACTGGGGAAACGAACAGTCGCAATGGACTGCCGATAGCCTAATTTCTTGGGTTTTGTGTCAGCAGCCTGTTCTTTTACATCGCGTTTTTCAGCCAGTATAAACGTTGGGTTCCTGTGTTGGTCGCCTCTTCCGCCTATTCCACCGTTGGGGTCTTACTGGAGCTCTGTAAGCATGTCTGCCTGATGGGGTGCTCCACAGCAGATTTTTCCTTTAGGGTTTAGTCCTATAGCTTTATACCTACCAAGGTCAATCCACAAGGCGGGTGGGTGCCAGGGCCCGTCCACATGCCGGTGGGCCTATGCGCCATGTACCTCTGGGGTTCACTGAGGCTCCTAGATCCCCTGCTGGTCTAGCATGGGGCTGCGAGGCACCCAGTTACCGTGTGTTACCACAAGGAGGCACAACTGAGTCTTGGTGATGAAGAGGCTGTGTACTGGCACTGGAAGACCTAAGCATGTTACATCCCTTTTCACCACGAAGGCTAGCCAACAGCGGTACTGAAAGCGAGAGGAAGCAAACAGTGCCTGACCTTTAACACTAACACAAGGTTACCACAATAGATGCATTACAGCACCCTGTTGAGAAAAGCACCCCCCCTTCCCCTCCCCAACTCACACACACACACTGAAGGAAAAGTTAACTTAATTATTCTAAACTTAATACTTTCCCATTGTTCAAATACTTAAAAGTTTATAAGTAACATAATGTCTGGTTTATTACTACATAATTCATTACTGTGTATTTAACTATTGCTACATTACTTAACTGTTTAACTAAGTGAAGTGTCACCCCCTCACAGCCGGCAGGTCAGAAGACTTGTCTCAACTTTCTTCACATGACTTTCGGCCAGTTCCTGGATCATGACCTGACCGAGACGCCCATGAGTAAAGGTGAGCTTCCCATCACTTAAGGTCAGCTGTATGTGTGTGTGGTACAATAACCTTGCAGTACGGTGCAGTTATCTTGCTCTACGGTACAGTAACCATGCTATACGGTAATGTAACCATGCTATACGTTAATATAACCTTGCTATACGTTAATGTAACCTTGCTATACGGTACAGGAGTGAACGGCAGCACTATAACATGCTGCAGTAAGGAGGTGCAGGACGACCCAGACTTGCTACACCCACAGTGTGCACCGATCACCATCCCCGCTGGCGACAACTTCTACAGCCCTTATGCCGCCACCTGTATGGAGTTTGTGCGATCTGTACCTGCCGACAGGTGTACCTTAGGTGAGTATACTGGTGTACCTTAAGTGAGTATACTGGTGTACCATAGGGGAGTATACTGGTGTACCTTAGGTGAGTATACTGGTGTACCATAGGGGAGTATACTGGTGTACCTTAGGTGAGTATACTGGTGTACCTTAGGGGAGTATACTGGTGTACCATAGGGGAGTATACTGGTGTACCTTAGGTGAGTATACTGGTGTACCCTAGGTGAGTATACTGGTGTACCCTAGGTGAGTATACTGGTGTACCTTAGGTGAGTATACTGGTGTACCTTATGTGAATATACTGGTGTACCTTAGGGGAGTATACTGGTGTACCTTAGGGGAGTATACTGGTGTACCGTATGTGAATATAATGGTGTACCTTAGGTGAGTATATCTTAGTTCATCATAATGTAACATAAGTGGCCGGTAAATAAATAAATAGTCACCTCTCCCCCAGGACCGAGGCAACAGCTGAACCAACTGACCACGTATGTTGATGGTGGCAGTGTATATGGGATATCTCTTGAAGAAGCTGCCGAACTACGAAGCTTTCAAGGTGGACTATTGAAGACCCAGGTGAGTTACTCTCTCTCTCTCTCTCTCTCTCTCTCTCTCTCTCTCTCTCTCTCTCTCTCTCTCTTAAAATCTCTTCTCATATGTCACCATTATCTCTCATCTTCTCTCACTACCTGTCTCTCACCATAATAATACAGTTATCTCTATACTTACAGTTAACGAGGGACGGGGTGGAACTACTCGGGCCAAACATGAATCTTCCAGGCTGTAATGTACCGGAAAGGAGTGCTGAGGGGGAGTTCTGTTTTAAGGCGGGTGAGTCTCTCTCTCTCTCTCTCTCTGTCCGTGTGTATGTAAACTAAATAAACCTAGCAATTCCAACACCTGCTATAACAGTCTTCAATATATCCTCCCCTCCAATAATTTTCGTATTCCCCAGGCGATAACCGAGTGAACGAACAGATGTTTATGGTGATGGTGACGGCAGTGTGGGCGAGGGAACACAACCGCCTGGCGAAAAGACTGGCGAAGATCAATCCTCACTGGGATGATGAGAGACTGTTTCAAGAGGCGAAGCGAATACTTGTAGCGGAGCTGCAACAAGTTGTTTACAATGAATATTTGCCTCCTGTGTTAAGTGAGTGAGAGAGAGACCGAAAGATAGAGAGAGAAAATATACGGATTTCTCCCAGACTACTGTAGATGTTTAAACAGGTCATAAATGAAGTCAACGCAGATACTTGAACACATTATGAAAGTCAATATGTGTTAAAATGTAACGCTTAAACACACATAATAGCTAATATGTGTAAAGAGCTAATATGTGTTAATATGTACCACCTGATAAACACCTGTAATACCTGTGTTGTGTACTCGACAGGTCCTAAACTCATGGCAGCAGCTGGACTCAATACAGGAACTGATGGTCAACAAACAACTGATTATAATGACAGAATTGATCCATCTATGACGACTGATTTCGCAACTGCTGCCTTCAGATTTGGTCACTCTCAAGTTACCGTAAGTGTGCAGGGTGTGAGGTAGGTGTGTGTGTGTGTGTGTGTGTGTGTGTGTGTGTGTGTGTGTGCGGGGTGTATGTGTGTGTGTGTGTGTGTGTGTGTGTTATCTTACAAGCACACATATATCTCTCTCCTATACACACGTGTCTCATCTTCAGAACTATCTCCCACAAACTATCTCTCTCACTCACAACTATCTGTTTCTACTACTTACAGGACCGGATTTTTGAAGTAGCGCAAAATGGAAGGACCACAGTTGAAGACTTCAGTAGTGTTTTCTTTAACCCTTTCGCACTCTACCTACCGGACGCACCTGAGAGACTAGTGAGAGGAGGGCTGGTCCAGGCTGCAGGCAATGTGGACATGGGCCTATCTTTGTCGGTGAGTTTCTGTAGGTGATTCCCGTGGTCCAAGGTGAGTCACTTGTTTTAGTTGAGTCACGGTGTTTTGGGGTGTTTAATCTTCAGATGGAATAAGCCTAGGGACGAATCTTTTGGTGATTTTAAGTTTTTAACAAATTCTTTTTTGTCTGGTTAGTTTAGGTAATCTGGTGTGCCGCACCGTACAGTAACTAAATACAACTCGTGGTTATACAGGTGTCTGGGAAGATGTTCCGTCGTATGAAGCAGTTTGGGCTGGACCTTCTCGCTCTTAACGTACAACGAGGGAGGGACCATGGCATACCTGGCTACGTCAGATACAGGATGGCGTGTGGCCTGAAACCTGTCAATAACTTTGATGAGCTCAAACCTGACATGGAACCTCAGGTCTTAGATAAACTGAAGAAGGCCTACAAGTGAGATACAACGAGAGAAAGAGATATAGAGATATAATAGATGCATAAAGAGAGAGAGAGAGACCGACAGGAAGGTTGGACCACAGGGTCAAGTAGGTCATAGAGTAATGATGGTTTGATTATGTTCCCATATGTGGGTACAAAAGCGACTAGTCTTCAGTATTAGGGCTTAATAAAGGTATTATAGGTGACCTCAGAACGACCTGACAATCTCACTCGCCAAATTATTCATGATTTACCTGAGACGATGAGAGAAACTGATACAGAAAAATAATGGAGAGATTTTGAAGGGGGTTTGTCACCTCTCCATTTCTATATTTCTTTGTAAATATAATCATCTATCTATCTCTCTGTCAGTCTTTCTAACTATCTGTCTATGGTGCCTCAGGAGGGTTCAAGACATCGACCTGTTCGTCGGCGCTCTATCAGAGAAGAACGTGGCTGGCGGTAATGTGGGTCCCACTTTCGCCTGTATCTTGGCAGACCAGTTTGTGAGAATCAAGATCGGAGACAGATTCTGGTTTGAGTACAAGGACTCCCCGGGAGCTTTTACTG